>OZ026815.1:2041434-2425101 GCA_964023185.1 Macaria liturata | reverse complement strand
GGCGGGCTCCAGTGCGGGCCAGGCGGGCTCCAGGGCAGGCCAGGCGGGCTCCAGGGCGGGCCAGGCGGGCTCCAGTGCGGGCCAGGCGGGCTCCGGCGCGGGCCAGGCCTCCTGCGCGGGCTCGCGGCGCGCGCGCTTGCCGTCGCTGGGCTCGTCTGCCAGTGTGTTCTCGCAGGTGCCGTACCCCTCGTCCAGCGCCAGCGCGCGGATGAAGTCCCGCACGGGGTCCTGCGCCTCCATGTCCCAGGCGGCCTCGTGCGTCACCCACTCGGGCAGGGTGTCTGCGCCCAGGGAGCGGCTGAGGGCGCAGCGCTGCTTCTTGTTCTTCTTGGGCGCGTGGTACGAGTTGCGTCGCTCGCGCGGCGCTCGCTTGCCGCGCGCCTCCATGGCGGGGGCGGTGCGCCGGCACCACGCGGGCGGCGGCAGGTAGTACTGCAGCGGGGACTCCGCCCCCTTCCTCAGCGCCGGGAACGCGGCGTAGTAGCGGCGGACGGCCTCGGCCTGCTCTATGGGCATGCCTGCGGGCGCGCCCCTTCTGGTGTCCTGCACGCCGGCCACCTGCTCACAGATGTTGTCCAACTTTGGATCCTGGAACGTGTTCATGGTATAGTCAATACTTCAGTTTTGGGAAGACTACATGATTGACAAGATTGTCAAGGTCAAATTCAAAAATAATACATTAGTTTTAGGATTTTCTAAACAAAATGATACAGCATTCAAATTATTTAATTATTAGGGAGAGCCCAAAAATAAAACAACTTATGGAGCTGATGTATAAACTGTTTTTTTTTTATAAATATAGGTACATCCCCACACAAACAAAGAGAGGGAGATAAAGTATGACAAACATTATAACACAAATCGCTGCTTTGAAAGAATAGCGTCATATTACCAAATACTACAAAAATGACTTTTTAACACCATTCGACGTAAAATGATCTGTTTTATATACTCAGTAAAGATCATATTCCTAAGACAATATTTACGGCCGTGGCGCCACCGAAAGACTGTATGCTATTGGTCAATTTTGGCCGCCATTTTTAACAGAAAGCGTAGTTTTGCCAGATGCAACTTGTCTTTGAACGTGAACACTCGGTTAACTTTCTAAAATATGGTCATATAGCAAATTAAATCAGATTTTAAGTGCAATTTTATCTAGAACAGTGACATAACTCAATATGTGACACTATTCCAAAAATATCCACATAGAAACTTTAAAGAAACTTCTCATAAACAGTGTGGCGTTTGATTTTGCTACGATATTCTACAAAAAGTAAGTATGACATTAATGTATTAAAGTTAGATATTACTGTTTATAATAAAAAATAGCATTGATAGTATATGTACATTTAAAATTAAGACTATTTTCTAGATAAAATATTTCTTGCTATAAATAGTACTTTTCGTAATATGACTTTATCTGTTAAATAATCAGTCGTAATTTTGTACTTGACACAGTATTTCAGATAAAATCAACTCAAAATTGCATTTATTATTATGTCGGATACCTACCTACCTAACTAATCAGAGATATTGAGTTTAAAAAACCAAGCATTTTTGTAGGTATTTTGTATTATTTTTAACTATCGTCTCTTTATGTTGTGAATAATCTAGGGAGCTATTTACTAGACAGCTACATTTCAGGTACCTAAGTATCTAGATTCTAGGTAGCTATATTCTAGGAATCTAGATTCTACTATTAAGCTACGTCTTATAAAGAGTGGATATTCACGGTCGGTGCGTAGATTGAGGTACCAATATCTACCTTGAAAACAGAATCAAACAATTGTCGAAAATGCCGGTCTTGCCTACGATATAGTAAAGGTACCTACCAAATATTTACTTGTTTTTTTTATTTATTTCAGTGGTAAACCGACGGATACTAGAGATGTTTCGGAACATCAATGCCCCGCTGGAAAGGAAGGAAACAAAAGTAGAAGTACGTAATGATTATAATGAAGTTTAGTTAGTTATTAGCTATGTTTCATGAAATATTTTTTATGTTTTTGTTTGTGTTACAGGAAAAAAAAAGCAGAGGACGGAATAGATCAAACAAGTCGCGTGATACTATCTCATTTACCGACTGAAAACAACTAGCTTGTAGATGCCGAAGATCCGCTAAACCAGCAAGAACACGACTATTGTTCAGATGATAGCGTTAAGGATCCGAATTAAGTTAACACAGAGGACTATTATTCCGATTCTGATAATAGTGACATCAATAGTAAAAAATGCACAAAACAACCGAAAAGAAATATTTTTTCTGAAAACATCGACCCCATAATTACAGTTGCGGCAAAAAAAAAAACAAATGAGCCTAAACCAGGTCTTTCAAAAATATTATATACTTATACAACCGAGTAGTTCATCAAGTTCAAGCTCTTCTTCGAACTCTTCTGACAGTTCGTCGTCGTCTAGCGATTCTTCTGACTCGGAAGACGATGTAGAACAACTTAAAGAACAAGAAGCAGGATCAAGTATAGAAAAAAATACGGAGATTAATATAGAAACAGATACAGACCAATATATAGAACAAATCACAGAAATAAACACAAGTATAGATACAAAGCAATGTATAGAACAAGAAACAAAATAAAAAATACAGCACCAGACACAGAACATGATATGAAAATGGATACAGAACCAGACAAAGAACAGGATAAAGAACAAAATACAGAAAAAGTTACACTTCAAGATACAGAACAAGAAATAAAAAAAAAATACTGAACAAAATACAGAATCTACCAAAACAATCGGACGTAAGCGCAAGGCAAACTATGAACTGGATATCTGTAAAAGCAAAAATTTTAAGAAACCATGGCAAATCTTACATGTATAAAAAAACAAAGTAATTCCCGGGAGACAATTGAAAACTCCATGCGGAGATAAATGAAAATTTAGATGTAAAGAGAATATTACAGAATCAGAGAGACAAATAATATTTCAAAACAACTGGGATATGGGTGACTTGGAACGGCAGCGAGATTATATTATGCGACATATTACTGCTATCAAACCGAGCTACTCGTACAAAGTTCACGAAAGCAATCGGGGAAACAATTTTGGTTTTTATCTTTTAATAAGAGATGTTAAACTACGAGTCTGTAAAACTTACTTCAAAGCCACTCTTGATATTAACAACAGAGTTATAAAGACTGTAATCAATAAAACGTCAGACATGGCTATGTTAGAGCAAGATCGTCGAGGCAAGCACGAGAACCATTCTCATCTTGATCCTTTGGTTATCAAACATCAAAAAACACTTGGATTCAATTCCAAAAGTAGATAGTCATTACTGCAGAGCAGACTCCAAGCGAATATACATTGAAGGCGGCAAGACTGTAGCTGATTTACATAGAGACTATGTTGCTCAATGTAAAAGTAAAGGTTTGCCTTTTGGTAATTATCAAGCATATTACAAAATATTTTGTTACGAATACAATATGACATTCTTCAAACCGAAAAAAGACCAATGCGAAAACTGTAAATTATACTAATGCAACTGAAGAAGACAAAGAAATTATGAAACAAGATTATGAACTTCACCTAAAGGAAAAACAACTAGCAAGGGATCAAAAAGATGAGGACAAACACTACACTCCGGACAATTGTATAGTATCAGTTTATGATCTTCAAGCTGCAATGCCTTGCCCTCAAGGTGATAGTTCAAGTTTTTTGAGTTTTCATGATTATTTTCCAAAATTTTCAAATCCCTAATCTTTAATAATGATTAAATAAGCGTAAACTTTTATTAAAAATGTAAAACTTTGTCATATTTATATTATTTTTCTAATTTTATTATGTTGTTTACTTGTTGTAAAACAAGAAAATACATTATATTTCCAGAAAAAGTATTACAGGCAGTAAATATTTTTGTAAAAGAACGTCCGATTTGATACTGTAACACTATTTATTTAAAATAAATTATACTTAGATGTCACAACTCAAAATGTATCCATATCACTGAGAAAAACCTAATGCATTATTTGTAGTATTTTTAAAAACACCTTTGTTTCTAAAAATATCCTCAATTTTCCTAGTATTATTTTGTGATGACACAGTAATCTTCATAAGTTCGCTAGTGTGATTTTGTTATAAGTCGAAGACCTTGTAGTTGATTGCAATATTATATACTAAATAAGTACTATTTTCTGAAAAGCTTTCAATAAACGTAAACTTACATATATTTCTCGAATTTTTATTCAAGTTTCATCAATATTTGCGCAGTAAATAAAAAGATATAGCATTTGAAAATTTAAAAAAAACTTTAAAGTGCTCTCCTGAAAAATTCACTCTTTTTGAGTTACAACAGTATTCTTTCAAAGCAGCGAAATATAAATGATGAAATGCAAGTACCTACATGATGAGTGTGATAACAGAAAGTGAGAGGCCAAAACACTAATATCTAGGAAAAAATAAGATAAAGGAACATATGTACCTACTTTTAAACTACTGTCACAAAGTGCAAATAATATGCAGCATAATTAAAATTACATTATGAAGGATGACAGTGTGAATTAATTATCATAAGTAGCCACAAACAATGGAACAAAGGTACTATAATACTCCCAAACTAAATTGCAAGCCAAGGGGTACTAAATATGTGCAGGAGGTATTTATAGGCAATGTCTGAGGAAACTTCCCTTTATTACAAATACATCATTATAATTTCAGTGTTTTTGTCAAGGATATTTAATAAATAAATCTGTATGTATCAGTGACAACAAGTCATAAATATTTGCCTCATACAAATAAATCCCATGATTTGAGCCTGACTTGTATAGATGTCTATGGAGTATTTTAAAAGCATACAGTTCTTAGACAAGTTGTAAATGAAGCAGCAAAAAATGCTAAACTACTAAACTGAATGACTTGTTGTTTATAGAAACTAGCCATTATAAAAAGTAACCACTCAAGGACATATCAGTTAAGTACCATGAACAATGTAAAGTTTTCTAGCCTGGTTTAAAAGGTTTGTTTAAGCTGGAGATTATTAATCTTTTGAGATGTGGAGTATAAATTTAGCTAAAATAAGAGCTCATGTATAATAAACCATTTCTTTGTATGTGCAGAGTAAATATAAGTGAGAATATAAGATGTCCTGACATTATTACATCCAGCAAACAAAGGAAAGGTCACACAATGATTATGCACTTTATGCATTTACATAGGTACCTACTTAAGAGTGTATTAATAAAGATAACACAACATTCTTCATATTTAGAAGAAAAAAAAAACATTTTATGTGTGATCTTTTACAAAAAATATTGATTTTAAGTAAGATAATGTAATAAATTGGAAGTTCCCGTTCATTGACCCCATTGCAACTACTTAATTTGACATTTCTTTGAAACCTGATGCTTTTCTACTTACATGAAAGATATACAGATTTAGAAACATCAAATTAGGTTTCAAAAACAGTTGTAATGGGGTCCATTGCCTATAAAACCTTCAAGGCCAATGTATGTGGAAGACCGACCTTCTTGTTCTTGTGTACAGTCTTCATTTTATTATTCCCACTGTAATGGCCACTTTCCTTTCTAACTGAGCACTGCATTTCTTCTTGACAGCGAAAAAAACAATCATTAGTTGACTAGAGGCCACTCGAGGTTCTCTTATCATCTATTGTGCAATGATTTCTACATTATTCAAAGGAATTTCATTTCAGGCTTTCAATTCCAATGATAATGTGTGTTTAGGTATGTCAATAATTTCACTTCTAAACATATTTGAAATCTCTAGAAAAAGTTACGAGTAAGCTTCACTAAGTTTACACAGAATTTATAACTTCTTATTGATTCATTTAGTACACTGCAAAATAGATAATAAGACAGTAAATCAACATCTGGTGTAAAGATTTCAAGGCTGTCTGTCAACCTCCAATGAAATTCTTTCCAAGTACCATTTTATACTGACATCCAGTGATCATTACCTTATCTTCTATAATAAATCTTAACTAGCCTATTAGCAGAGAGATAGCAAACACTATAATTATGGCAATTTGTATCAAAATATAGCTTGTTTTCCTTCCTGCAGCCTTTGATATTAATAAATGGTGTTTACATAATGTTTATGATATTGCTAATAGCGCTTCATTAAATGATTCTCAAATTCTTGGAGCTGTGCAATAGCAATGATTGTGATAGACTGCCATTATTGTGAATGATAACCCTAACATTTGTTCATTTTCAATTTGCTTCACCGCCACCAGCCATAGAGTTAGCAATAATCTATACAATTTAGATAACAGTAGGTACTGCTTATGAAATTATAGCAGTGATGAAAAATTGAAGGTAGGTGTGTTTAGAATTATAGCTTACATTACAAGCATTATACAAAATAGCTGTTTTAGACAATTCTGACCCATTTAGGTATAAAAGTTGTCCAGATAATGCAAAAAGAAAGCATTGGTTCTCAGTAAATAATTTAAAGTTGGATAACTTTGCTGCAAGTGCAGGCCAACTTGAATTCATCATCTGAATAATTGATCTGATAGTCTTAAAAAAACACCTTCCTTCATGACTAAGAGATAAGAAGCGATGCAGAGCACATACCTGTGGTGTGTATCAGATGTTAGATTGCGGCGCCGGGTGGAGTTGCCTGGATGCCCGGGAGCAGGCGGAAGCCTGGCTCTCTCTCTTGTGCTTACGCATCCTGTCTGCGATACTGTCTGCAGTTGTCAAACACCATCAACATGTTTTTTAATCGTGAGTCCATTTTGCAATCGCCGTGAGCCGTGAGTTATAAATCGATCCTTTTTCTTCTCTCTTTACTAATACATTCTTAGTTTCTTTGGCCTATTCTTTGCTGTTTAGTCGATTGTTTTATAAGTCGGCGCTCGTCCTTCAGCACTTTGTTTGCAATCGCATTGTTACTTATCGACGAATGACGCACTAGCTAGGTCCACCCCTTAGTTCTGCAACCAACGAAATATATTATAGCATCGAATGTTTGTTTACAGAGGTCAATGTGTTTTAGCGAGTACAAAGAATTCGGTGCGTACACCCATGCCCGCCTCGCGCCATGCTAAATGGGTCGATGGCGCCAAAACGTCACTCGGGCTAGGGGGCAGGGTGAGACGGGCCCGAGCCGAGACACACGGCGACGTCACCAGACTCACCAGCTATCATCTCGCGTGTTTCACCTTGTTATCAGCACACAGAGACCCCTCACAGTACGCGTATCATATCGAATTCCAGCACTGACTCATTATCGCTACGACTAAGGTGCAAGAAGTTTATTTCACAAGACGGTGACAGTATTATATGATGCACTTTCACTGAGGACGCGCAATCTACCTCCGCGTTGGCGTTACAGAATTGCACATATTATTGAAAATCACTCACCTGTAATAGTATAAATGGGGTTAATTTATCATGTTATATAGACTCACACACACCCCTTGTGAAAAAAAAACATGGCAGCCGCCGCAATGAGTGAGAGTTGCAATTTTTTCTTTATTTTTGCGCAACTCCGTCAGTCAATACAATCGACATGACGTTTCACTATTGCACCAATCGCATGTCCTCCTTTCGTAAACTCATCAAACATGGCCGACTCTAACCAACGATATGCAGTGATTACTTTGAGAGCGTCTTGTGATTCGTGCGTTGTGGTTCTCATTGGCTAATGAGAAATGAAAACTATGCATTACATCCAATGGTAACACCGTTTGATACCGGAACTCGATATTTTCGCGCCATTTTATAGCGCCAGTTTTAAATCTGGCAACTGCAATGCAAGCTTTTTATTTATTTACTAAACTTGTTAGTTACAACTAACAAGTTGTCCAACGGACACAGACACACAATAGCAAATAATAATATAAACACAAATCCAATTAAAGGACAACACGGGTAACAACACAATATACATAGGTACATAAAACTATGAACACAAAAACACTAGGTACAACTACATCAACAACACAAATACTCGCAAACCTACACTTAACTTGCTTAAAACAGAATAAAACTCTACAATTTCATAATTAATAACAATAACACACAAATCAAACAAAGAACTCGCTGCTCAGGCGCCGCCTCAACGAAGCCAAGCTAGACCCGAATGGATCCAGCCCCAACCGTTTGTCAGCAGCATTGTAACTCACACTAGAGGATTAAAGCGACCTCGAAATGGAGTACAGTTTAAGTTAATTTCCTCAACAAGCTCAGGGCAATCAACTAAGTTAGTTGCTATTTTTAACAAAAATATTATATCAGCAATCTCTCTTCTATTTACCAAAGGAAGTAAATGAAACTTATTGCAGAAACTAAGATATTTTTTTGATCTGTACGGCACCTTAATTTGTTAACATAGCTATTTCATAAAACGCTTCTGAATATTTTCTATACGAGATATGTATTTATCGTACAGAGGGTTCCACACCTGCGACGCGTACTCGAGTTGCTTCGAACAAATGTACCTAATTACATACAGTATAATATTTTAAATGATTTAGCTTTTTTAAACGAAGCAGAGCTACGCATCATTAACCCTAGCGCCCTAGATGCTCTCTTTACTATGTTATCTACGTGTTCAACAAATAATAATTTCGAGTCATGGATTACCCCCAGATCACGGATAGGTACTCGAATTTCTAGCTAATGGTTGTTTTTTAAGTTTGTATTCAGATATAATAATTTTATATTTGCGGGTGAACGTGACTACTGAACACTTAGCGGGATTGAGATCAAGCTTATTAATAAGACAGTAATTGTCAAGCCGCAGTAGATCCGCCTGAAGGTCACCCACGTCGTTCAATGACCCGATTGATTTAAATAAGTATATTAATGTCATCGGCGAAACAGAGAAGTTTAGAGTTCAAAAAACAAGACGAGATGTCGTTAATAAATACAGAAAAAAGCAAAGGTCCTAGCAGGGAACCCTGGGGTACTCCACTTGTTATTTCAACACAGCTAGAAACATAATTACTGACCACTAAAGCTTGCGTTCTTCGGTCTATATACGAAGAAAACCACCGAAGCAGATCTCCAAAAACTCCGATGCGCTGCAGCTTGATTAAAAGTATACTGTGATCTATTCTGTCAAATGCTTTACTATAATCAGTATAGATAACGTCCACCTGACAGCGCCTATCCATAGCTTTAGTGAAGTAGTCATTCAGTAGCACCAGGTTGGAGACTGTAGATCTAGTCCTAAGAAACCCGTGTTGAAATGGATGGAAAGCACACCTCAAGGCACCGTAGGTCTGATTGTAAACTATTCGCTCGAATATCTTAGCTATGATGCATAGCTTAGATATCGGCCTATAATTCTCACCATCAGTCCGCGAACCTTTTTTATGAATCGGTGTTATAAAAGCTAACTTCCATATTTTGGGAAAATTACATTCAAACAAGATTTTTTTGAAAAGAAGGGAAGTACCTACGCATTGAGATGGCATCTGCACAATTTTTAAGAAACACAGGCCCTATTTTATCAGGTCCCGCTGACTTCGAGAGATCCAGCTGCAATAATAATTTCGCTATTAGCGAGGCTTCAATATTCACCATCGAAATGCTGAACGTATCTGACAACCCTGGATGTAACGCATCGTCCACTTGAGAAGCAAGCGGAGAGTTTGACACCGAACCGAACCCGATCCACTCAGAAATGTCGACTGGAAGTATGCCGCAATTGAGTTACAAATGTCATCACCAGTAGACACAGTACGACCTTGATAATTTACAGAACTAGGAATACCAGCAGATTTAGTACGAGACTTTAGAAACGACCACTATTGTATTTTCTACAATCGAAATATAGTTATGGTAACAATTTTTTTCTAACAATTTAGTACGCCACGCAGTATATTATATGATAAACGATCTGAAATATTGGTATAGGTACGAAGCTTCTATAAATATTTAAACTTTTCTTTAAGTGATTTAATTAATGCGATACTATACCAAGAGGGTAATCTGCGGTTCGAACTAATTTTGCAGGAACAAACATTTTAATAAGTTCCCTTTCTAAGTGTGTATAAAATACGGATACGGCATCGTCAATATTACGGTACGAAAATTTTATATATAGAGAAAAGAATAGAAAAATACCTATTCATGTAACCCGTGTTATGTTCCTCATATTAGGATATTTTTAATCAGGCCCCAACAATAAAAAGCTATATTTTATTACAAGGATTGATTGGACAATACACATGTAGGTATACTTAGTTACATGAATGAGACAATAAATTGTGCTAAATGTATTTCTACTTATTTGCCCCTTAGCCCGGCTTGCAAAACAATTCTTAAACATTTAGCCATCGTTTCAAAATACCATATTGAATAAATGCTTTAGATATAAATTAGCCTGAATGTGGTTAAATATCGTGGAGCCTAAATATTCTTGTGTGTTATGCGTATAGAGACTTGCTTGGACTTGGACTTAGCGCGGAACAATGGCATACCAACTTGTACTGCTACATGTAAGATTTAAACTCCTGTACATAACGTACCTAATCTAAGTACTGTGTTTATTTTGGCATAATAAAAAGAATTTGAATTTTGCTTTGGTTTTTTTTTGTTATTAATTTTCTTTCGTTTTAAGTTTCTATATTCAAACGCACACAGCTTTTTTGTTCACTTTGGAAATCGATGTTAAAAATGAATAAAAAGAACCATAGGACAAGAAAAAATAAAACAACAGAAAATATATAATTTTAAATCGATCTTTGTATTCTCTTATAACTCTTTTTAGTAAGTATTCATATTGAGTAACAAAAAAATAAAGTGCCTATTACATTAGGTACACTGATTTACAAATAAACTACTTTTATAAATAGTAAGCCATAGTACATGGTACATAATGATAGTTTAAACCATATGAAAAATAAATCTTTCTTTAGTTTCAGGCATATACGTCATAGAAGAAAATGGGCATCTCTATAATAACTTTTAACTGGCTTTAAGAGTAAAATAACTTTCCAATTATTCATTTCTGTGTACCTATTTTATTCAAATTTAAGCTGCAATAAATTTTAATCAATTTACAGGTCAAGTAATTATTAACATAAAGTAACAGTTATATATATCATGAATCATAGTCGCAGAATCATACATTTATAATCATTCAATCCAATTTCATAACGAAAACACTTCTGCAGGTATCTTCTTTTGTGCTCACATTTCATATGCATACTACAATACATACAAAATAAAACTTACAACTGAACAGTGATCACAGAAATGCATAAACAATATATAATAAATCTCTGAAACGATCAAAGAAAATAAAATTAAAATAAAACCAGAAATAAATTAGACGTTTACAACAAGTTTGTACGGTGCAAAATACAAGGAATATCGTGGGGAGAGTATGTACAATAGTGATTATTATGATTTATCATTTCAACTCGATGCTAAGAAATCTTTTATTTGTTTTATAAGTTCCCAAATCGACGTTACTTCTTAGTTCATTCAATTTTGTAAACAAATGAACTAAAATAAAAACGAAAAACGGAACGCAATTAAAAGTCACTTTACTGTTTTTTCAAAAAAGTAACACTTTAGTAAACATCGCAGTATACAAGTGTCACAAAATGCTTATTGTCATTAGGATAACACATGAAAACGTACAAATATCCTTTAGTATATTATAATGATTTGCCGACATATTTCTCAGCCAACAGCTAATGTATCGTTGCTATATGACAACTATCAAGCTGTTTTAACTTTAACTAAATAAGAGGCGACATGCTTTGCTTCAATCCTGCTGTAAAATTGTATTACACAAGTAATTTAAGTTAGTTACCTACTTATAATTTAGATTTTTTAAACAAATTGTAATGCATTTTCTGTCAAATCAAATGCTTTTCGTACCTACTTCATTCAGTTAGACAATTATAAAATAACAGTTCAAATTATAAAAATATATCTCTTTAATATTAAATCGCATGTCGCCTTACTAAGTCATTATCGCCATCTTTTGCCAATTTCCCTAAAACCGACACGAAGGCTAATACACACCACCAGTTATTATAATTACGTTCCGAAACACGCCGTTTCATACAATCAATTGTTGATTTTATTTGAATGAACAAATGAATGAACGAAATCAGCGTAAAATCATATTCTAAATATAAAAGTTTTGGAACGTACAACATTTATTTACATATACATTTATCTGGGTTATTTATTATTTCATTGTGTTTCGGGTCGTTTACTGGCTTCGTTTGCGGGCGGTTTGACTATTTCTTCGGTTTTAGGAATGGCGGCGGTTGGGTCGGGGATGCTCTCGATTGCCTTCTTCTTTTCCCGTCGCTTCTGCGCTTCTCGAATTATGTCATATAGGCTCTGGAAATGGAAACATAACATGTTTAGGACATATATTGATACAATATACATATACTTAAAATAAATAAATATTCCGGGACATTGCACACATCGCCATCTAGCCCCACACTAAGCAAACGCTTGTGTCGTGGGTACTAGATAGCGGATATAATACTGATATGATATACTTTTTTTTTGTAAATAGGTACATACTTATTATACATACAAACGACCAGACTCAACACAAGTAATTATAAATATTCCATTTACATGTTTTTTTTCAATCATTATTTCCATATTTTAGAAATTTAATGATAAATTTTCAAAGTGTTGACGTAGTTATACACATTCAGTTTAACAGCGACTATTTAAAGATTATTGATTTATATTTACCTAAGTAGGTACACAATATATCAATTAATCATAACTTTTCATAGTAATAACAAATTCATGACATAAACTACGAGCTGGTATATTAGTACTTAAGTTTTCAAGGTTATTTTCATTAAAACTGACATCACGAGTCAAGGGCAATGTAAAGGTTATTGTGGACATTAAAAGTGTGATATTGTTTATTCTATTCATTTATTTATTAACATTATTTTTTATTTAATTATCAAGTAAACAAAACTAGCTTAATCATCTTTATAAATGACAAGCTATGGGAAACCAGACTGGGTTCTCATATAGTAATTTATTTTATAATCAAGCTATTTCAAAGCGAGATTGCAAGATTCCTGTCGAGAAAACCTTTGAGTATAATTACTATTTCACCGTCAGCCTGTATCTATCTACTGCTGGATATAGCCCTCTCACAAGGACCATTCCTCGGTCCAATTTTATGCTTCAGCTTATTATTACCATAATTACTGCTAACCAAACTACTGCTACAAAGTGTGATCGATTCCTATCAAGTGAGCCTGCTCCATCTTAGACCATAACGACTGCTTACCATCTAGCAATGTGGCTAAATGAGATGTGTGTATAGAGTGTGAATGTTGTACATTATTATTCCTGCAGGAAATTACAATTAGGGTGATAAGATAAGCAAGTCGTTCATTTTAATTAGAAGAGAAGAAACTGGAATAGATCACTTAAGGTGATACGGCCGCCCACTTGTACATCTAAATATATAAAACTCAAAGATGACTGCGACCGACTGATATAGTGATCTATCAACGCACAGCCCAAACCACTGGACGGATTGGACTGAAATTTGGAATGAAGGTAGATGTTATAACGTAGGCATCCGCTAAGAAATGACTTTTGGAAATGCCACTTTTAAAGGGGTGAAATGGGGATGCAAATTTTACTTCTTAATGCGAGCGAAGCCGCGAGCACGTCTTTTTCATATTGTTCATTTGTTTTGGTGTGCATAAAGATATATTGTATTGTAAGATATATTTGGTGTGCAATAAAGGTAAGATATATGGTTATTTTTATTACCTTCCCCTCGGAGTCTTGTTTATTGTCCTGTTCCTTGGCGGCGCTGGCTGCCTTGTCGAGTGCCTTCTGTATCTTGCTCTCCACTTCTAGTATCTCCTCCTTGTCTAGCAGCTCGATGAGCTCTCCCATCTGTTTCTCGGATAGATTCACGTTCTCGTTGCCGATGAATTCTAGCAGCTGGAATGTGTGAATGGAATTGTTTAAGGTGTTGTTTTTCTACGCTTTTAATGTCTATTACTATAAATGATAAGCAAGTGCAGTTAAATATCAACCTTTCAAGTTATTGACTGATTGTAAAATGGAATCCAAATATTTATTGTTAAACTCTAATATTGATTAAATCTACACAATATTACTGAGTTTGAAAAAGCCTACAATCAATTTAATTCGAATCATCCATTCTTTGGAAGCTGAATTAAAAGTAGACGCAAGAACTTTTCTCTCCAAATAACAATGGGTAAGTACATTTTTTTTTTATTAAAACTTTTGTGAGACATTCGTAACAATATGTAACTAATACGGTTTTCACTCACGTCTCTATAAATATATCTCTTTGTTTATCATTATTGTTATTATATGTAGCTATATTGTATTCTCTCTAACTCATATTTTTGTAATTATTAATCTTCACATTTACTTAGATCAAGCTGTGTACTGTACACATAATCTTGGAATTTGTTCTGGATCCAGCTTAAAACGTATAAGTTAATTTAAGAACATTCTGTTTTGTGTGCCTTAATAATAAATAAATAAAATAAACGTATAATTTTTTGCATACCAGTAATGGTTAAGATGTATGATTCCAAATTTTTAGCACTAACACAACATCTGTGTTATCAAACTACATCTTGCAAATAAATATATCTTTATCTTTATAATTTCGCGTATGTTGTGTACGCATTTCGGGTGTACTGACACCCGTCAACAACACTACATGTGAGTGAAAACCGTAATAGTATTAACAAATAATAAAATATATATTAATATTTAGTTATACCTTCAACACATCATCAATCTTCAACTGTCCGTCGAAGTCATCATCCAGTCTGCCGAGCACGTCCTGTATCATCTTCAGTTTGGCCTCGTCGGGCACCTTCTGCAGACTCTTGATGGACAGCATCAGCTCATCAATCTGGATAAGCTGTTCCTTGGCTTTCTGCGGCTCCGACTTGATAGATAGAGAGATATCATTTATTAACATACAGAATTACATCAAACTTACTACAATAATAATATGAGTTGGCATTTTTTACTTAATTTTAAGTATTATATTGTAAAAGGCCTCTCAGTGTTGGCCACGGCCCCACTGATGCCTTAAAAATACCGGGCGTAAGGCCAGAGAATCTGTGAAGAGTTGATAGATATAATTTATTAACATACAGAATTACATCAAACTTACTACAATAATAATATGAGTTGGCATTTTTTACTTAATTTTAAGTATTATATTGTAAAAGGCCTCTCAGTGTTGGCCACGGCCCCACTGATGCCTTAAAAATACCGGGCGTAAGGCCAGAGAATCTGTGAAGAGTTGATAGATATAATTTATTAACATACAGAATTACATCAAACTTACTACAATAATAATATGAGTTGGCATTTTTTACTTAATTTTAAGTATTATATTGTAAAAGGCCTCTCAGTGTTGGCCACGGCCCCACTGATGCCTTAAAAATACCGGGCGTAAGGCCAGAGAATCTGTGAAGAGTTGATATCATTTATTAACATACAGAATTACATCAAACTTATTACAATAATAATAAGAGTTGGCATCAATCATGTCTCGTCAAACATTCATACAATTAAGGAGAGAGTGAATCGGTTCCTACTGGGTAAGCATGTTCCATCCTGGACCGTAATGATTGCTTACCATCAGGCGAATTACGAACAAGTGCAAACCCATTCTTTGTAAAAAAAAAACAATTTTAAGATAAAAAAAATGTTATTACTGATTAAAATTACCTTGGTCTGCTCCAGCGTGGTCTTCAGAGCTTTCTCTTTGTTCTCCAGCTCGACTAGAGCCGAGTCCAGCTTGCTGGTCATATTGTTCACTGCGCGGTATAATCTGCAAATCAACATAAAAGTTTCAGGACATATCTCACAGCGCCACCTAGCCACATACTAAACTAATTTTATTAAACTAACTAAACTAAGATATTGCATCAGGCGTTACTTTGCGGAAATTCTTTGACGGAAAAAACACTACATCTCCTCATCCTCCAGACTTTCACAAACTAAACTAATTTTATTAGTTTAGTTTTAGTTGACTGAGTACAACTAACCTGATGAACGCTAAGCAAGCGCGCTAGACCGTAGATTGCAACTACGATCTAGCTCGCTTGCCTAGTAGAAACTATCTAGACTTGAAAACTGACAATTTATAGTTTACGGGGATAGAGCTTTAGACAGTCTCTGTGGAAGTGAACTAATATTACAAAGGTTGAAAGTTTGTGTGTGGATGAGCGAGTTTGTTACCTACTTCTTCGCACTCAAACGGCTACAGCGATTTGGATGAAATTTGGTATGAAGTTACTTAATCTAGCCAAGGTCTAATCTGCCTAGATTAGACCTTGGCTAGATTAAGTAACGCTACTTTTTATTTCAGATAAACGTGGGTAACATCGCGGGAAGCCGCTAGTTTGCTTATATTTCTTATGATTTAGGAAATTACCTCCTAGCACCCTTAGTGAGTTTGATGTCTGCCTGTTTAGACTTCACAATCTCCTGCATCTCCTTCACATCCTCGCTGTAGTCCAGTAGCTCCGTCTTCAGCACCTGAATGCTCTCCTTCTCAAGCAGCAGGGATTTCTTTTGTTCAGCTGGAAAGTAGGGAATTGCGGGGTTAGTTGAGGTTTTCACTTCTGTCATTGTCACTTTTTGCGTTATGCGCGTTTAAATAAACAGACATACAGATACAAATTCTAAAAACTGCTGAAACGTGTTCTGTTATGGATTTAAAGTGCACCCAAACATTTTTTTTTACATCTTCTATGTTCAGATTTTTGACTCTCTTCAGCTTTATTATATGTATAGATTATTTATTCATGTCTCTGTTCTAGTGTAATAAGTATACCTATACCTAAGTATATAAAACAATAAAGATTTTTTTTTAGATTTTTTGCTAACACAACAGATAACTGATAAGTGAACGAAATAAGAAGTGGTTCTGTACTAAATATTACTATATCAAAGTATATACTTATAGAAAAGTAAATTACAATGTTTTATGATATTTTTTAGTTTTTATTATGTACTCTCAACGCGAAGGTCCGTCAAAATTACCTACACATAAAGTACATCAGCATATATAGAAGTTTTTTTTAGTAAATTTCCATGTCATTGCATTGATGATAGTTTTAGAAGAAAATATACAACAAACAGTATTTTTGCACTTTTAGCACTGTCCACTTTACTCGTGGACAAATACAAACTTTCCATTACAGAAAATTCACCAAACAGTAAAATGTAAACAGTTTTATCAGTTATTACCTAAAGATATCAATTCTCAATGCTACACAGCTACAAATCTCTTCGACCTAATTATTATAGAAATATCAGGAAACAATATATAACATTTATCTAAGCAATATCTTATTATAGAGATAAGGCTAGTTTCACATGTATAGATTACATAAACTAAAGACAACAAACGGTATTTTAGACCACGTGATTTGTTTTAGAGATTTATATGATGTAATTGATAGATAAGGTAGAGTAGATCAAAGTACATATTGCCTATATATTATACATGGAAAGTAAATTGAAGATCAAATGTTAACGTCGCAGCCGTTAGTAATGTCTTAAAAAAATATTGTAGCGTTTGGCTCGTGGTTTAAAAACGTGTTAAAAATAACAATTTATATAAAATTTCAGCCCTCTTTTTGACATATAGTGTAGTACATATATATGTATATTATAATCTTTGATTCTGCGGATTGAATCGTGCATTGATCAAAAGATCAATCCATGAATAAAAAATAGGAAGATGTGACTCTATAAAATATGATTGACTGACGAATCATTATCGTTTCTAAATACACATTTGCGTTTAAAGTCCAAAGTACATGTTGAAGAAAAGTTATCTCTTTAACATAACAACAATTTTATTGTTTATTATATCTCGGCTTTATACTCGAATTAATTCAACAAAGGAAATGCAACGACGCAGATAAGTGAGCAGATACAATATCTATATTATCAGAAAACTTGGCAACCGCTACGTTTAGCTCTCACTGCAATAACATTTGGAAATTTCTTGTAATTCGGTTTCACGGAAATTCGTCGAGACGTAGGTAATATCGTAGGTAAGAATATTTGGCAGTCAATGAGTGTGAGTATTGTACCTACTTATTTGATGTTTAATTTTAGGTCATTGCCTTATTATTTTGATTGTATTATTTTAACATTAAATAATATTGTAATGGTACTGATTTTGATAAGAATATTAAAATAAGTTTATTAAACTTGTATTCATAGGTCACATTGTTAATAATTTAACTTTAGAACAATGCTATTCATATTTAAATCATAGAGAACATTTTCGTTTATTCCTTTTATAAGTTTTTTTTTAATTGATACCTATCAAGATGATTTTAAAAAGATTTTATTCACGTTGTTACTCTTTAAAGCATAACTTCAACTGAAACATCACCATCACCACAAAATTTGAATTACAAAACCCAGCGACAATACACCATGCTTATCACCACCAAAGCATCTCAATATATAATATAGAATAATTGTTAAAGAAGCTACATAGAAAGATGATAAGAATCAAAGTATTTTTTACCTTACTTTACTGTATCTTTATCAAGAGACAAATATCTCAATGTATGTTTATCTAAACAATCGACATAATCTTGAATTTATTGTTATGAAAATAATCTCATCAATATGCAACATGCATGAAGCTCGTGTGGCTTAGTACTTGGCTTACGTTTGTTATTACCAAAGCTAAAGAACTAAGGTAACATAAAAACTAGTAGTATAGTAAGTTTTTCAAACGCCCCAAGGGCCTCTCTTACTTGATCTTGATTTGTGTCAATTTCTGTTAACTCGAAGTGTCGATGAATCAAGGAAATTAGTCCAATCGTAATGGCATACATTACATTATTAAGAGGTAGGTTTTCTACTGTATGTCTTCTACATATTGTCTCTTTACCAAAGTGACAGTGAAATTTATTTAAATGAATTAATTATCAGTTAGTTACTTTTATGAAGTGCAAAATCAAAAATCACTTGCAAAGAACATAAATTACCTATTCAACTCACGTATTATAATGTCCCTAACATAAAACCGGTACGTATTTACATTTGTATTTTTGACCAATAAACTATTTGTATAATGTATAAACAATAAACTATTTACGTATTCCCTAACTCCCTACTAACACTTTGTATTAAAATTACTTCCTATTATATGCAGAAAAGTGCAAAAATGCATAAACACTTTAATCACATCACATTCCACGCAACAAACACGTGATAACAAACTTTCTTTGCACATGTTTTCGCACGTTTGTTTCGTAAATAATCTTAGACGTGACGAATTTGCAAGGTATATGAACTTTCTTATGTTATTTTTACCTTGAGTCAGTGTTGTAGGTATGAAAAGTTTGGTCGACTCGCGTCCAATACTCTGAACCTTGAAGGGCAAATGTGTTGCAAACTAATAATAAACCCGCGTAATAAATACAGACTACTTATAAATGCAGAATAGGCGTACGTTGGTTAGTTGTCGTAGGTCAGAAAACATGGGGTGCGTGGATCGGACTACCTTCACGTTGGGTAAGCCCAACTAATTTCATCTCTCCATATGGGGATTTGGGGTTAGTTGGGGAGGCCTGGTGCACCCCGTCCACAGGTTAGTAACTTCCACAGTCCGGTGGATCTTGCTAGCCTGTGTCCAAATGTCCGATCGAGTGGGGGCCCTCGCCTATACCTCTCCTTGGAGAGGGCTGGTGTAGGGCCCGGGGCGTGGAGCTCGCCGCACCTCGCGGTGCAGGCGGAGCTGGGTGCTCTTTTAGAGCACCCGAGGTGGTCGCCGAGAGGCGAGAGGAGTTCGGTGTACCGGCCGAGTAGCGGCGACACGGGAACCGAACTCCGTGCGCAGAGGGCGCATTGGAGGAGGGCGGTCGCTTTGGCGTGCGACCGCCTTACTTTTGGGGGCTCTGGGCGGCAGGTCGGGGAACCTGTTGCCCTAGAACGAGTCCCCACAGGATGCATGACGTGTCCCGTGTTCTGACACGTCGTCCATTGAGGGTTGAGCTGAAGCTCCCCGAGGCGGGGCCCGTTGCCGGGCCAGCATCACCAGGGCTGCGGATGTATGCATCGCGCTCTCGTGGCCCTGGACCAACGATGCGGAGGTGGAACACCCCAGGTTTTTAGTGGGTATGCCGCCCTTATGGAGTGGGGCGGAGACTCCCACATAACCATCCGCCCTCCCCGGGGTTTGGGTGGTACCTGTAATAGGTTTTCCTGGGCCAAAAAAAAAAAAAAAAAAAAAAAAAAAGGTCAGAAAACATTTAAAATTGTAGGTCTCATGTAAGACTCATATAAATCTAGTACAACCCGGTATGGAGTATACAATGCATTGGATTTTTCCGTAGGATTTCATTTATGCCTATGGTGATTCATAGTGTCAAATCTTAATCAGGATTCAATGTCTAAAGTTTTGAACCAACCAAAGTTTTCTGATGATTGCATCATTATTAGGTTGTACATGTGGAATTGCTAAGAATTCATTAGGATGTGTAAAGCAGACGATTAAAAAAAAAAATGTTATCATATTCAAACTACACAATAGAAATACTAAAATATTAAAAACTAAATAGGTACCTATAGATGGATGAACAAATATTGTGGTTAGATTCATGAAGGAATACCAAATAATGTCTTTGTTTTCATAACACATTACGCCTATATATCCGTAAAGTCAACATCCATACTGCTATTACCCTGTACCGTGTTACGAACTTGAACTTTTGTAAACATGGAAAATTGCCAACAAGTCTTACCTAATTTCTCTAAAGCGTCTTCAATGACTTCAATATCTTTGCCAGACAGTCCTTCCTCCGTCTTTTCCACTTTGGGTTTGACTGGATCCACCGCGATCACCGGTGCAGGGTCTAAGGATATCGGTTCAGCTTCAATGTTAAGTATTGGTGCTCTATCTTTGAGTTCTTCCTTCTCACGTTTCTTGGCTTCAAGCACTTGCTTCTCTCTCTCTGCCTCCTCGATTTCTTTCTTCTCTTCCTTAATCCTAAGCTCTTCAAGTTTGATCGCGTCGGCTTTAGCCTGAAATAGAGATGTGGAAAGTTTCATGAACACAATTTTCTTTGTTCGTTAGGTTTGTTTTTATAAAAAGATTTGGTAAAGATTCAGGTCAAATGCAGCCTCATAGTGATAATATACATATCTACAAAGATATGGATTGTATCTATTATTTAATATATTGTTTTATTTATATTCTTGAAAGTTAGCTGTGAGTTCATAATGCAAAATATTAGGTAATTTTTTTACAGGGCAATCAACACCACAATAGTTAGTTACTTAATTAAGTACATAATAATATACTCACAATGTGATTGTAAACAATAGTATATATAAATACAATAAAGTAGTATCTTTAGGTACAAACTAGATTGTTAACTCATTCATTCAGCAAACCATACTACTTTATGTATATTTATTATGTGCAGGTACACACATGACAAAGACATACTTGAAAGTAGATTGATTTTTATCTACAAATACTAAGGCACATACTCGTAATACTAGAACGGTCTAGATAATTCAAGAACTTATATAAAAATCTTTTACCTTAAAGTCCAACTTGCCCTCCTTTTCTCCAATAGCAGCCTTAGTATGAGTGGCCACAGTGTCAGGCAGTGCAGAGATAGTGGCCTTCAACTTGTAAGTAGTAGGAACGTGCTCCGGCACCATGAGGGCTCGAGACAGCAGCAACAGAGACGGTGGAACTTTCTCATTCAGGGACAAATCTAACCAGTTCCTTAACTCCTTTCTTAACCTCTCCTCTGAAACACCATATGCCCTCATACCTCTCGCTCGGCAGGCCTGCTGCAACTCACTAAAGTTTAAGCTATCCACACCTTCCTTGGCAATCATTTTGTCATCAGCGGCTAGTGATCGAAGCTTCATTTTCAAGTTGAACCTTAACATGGCACTTGTGCCAATAGTAGAGACTTGTAGCACTTTGCAGAGAGCTACGAGGTGGGGTCGTTGTAGAGAGTCTAGGGTAATTTCATCTTCAAAGAGTTTGGAGAATTTCATGATCTCTTCACTTGTGGCTACATCACCAGATGTACGAACCTTAGTAAAGAAGGCTGAGAACTCTTTAGCAAGTTCTGAATGTCTATTGCTAGCCTGAGGTGCCATCTGGTCCAGAGTTTCTTGGAAGAATTTCGCCATTTCTAATTTCACTTTCAAGTGCTGCTTCAATTTAGCTTCTGTCTGATCTCTGCTCTCAAATGTTGAAGGCAGCATGTTTGGGAAAAGTTTGATCAATAAAGGCAAAGAAAATTCCAAGAATGGGATCAAAATGATGATGATAAATGGTACCATTCTGAAGATGTCACCAATTGTTGTGACCAGAAGTCTGTGTTCTCTCCTAGTTAAGCTGTCACCTTTAAGAACTCTAAATAGAAGAGTAGTCGATATTCGGATTTCAATGAAAAGCAGTCTGAAGCCATGGTAATAGTGTCTCAACTCATCCATAATCCGCTCTTTTAGGGGCTTTTTTGGAACAACTTGTTTGGGAGTCTTTTCTTGTTCTTCCAGATCTTTTTTAATAGTGACAACTGTTGCTTCCAATTTTGAGGATGGTTTGAGAGGTTCTTTCTCAAAATAATACTGGCTGGTGGAAAATGCCCGTGCAAAGTCATTAGCACCTCCATAACAGAAGACTCTTGTGTTCAGTGGCTTCAGGGCGATGTCATGTTGCAGCCCTATTGGCTGAGTTGTGTAGTAGGACAGTGACCTTGACAGTGTTATGTATGGAAAGTTTTGGTACTGTCTGTTCTCCCATAATATTGCTAAAATAAAAGGTGAGTTTAACACGCTAATATAATATGCTTGGCAAATATGTTTGTCTAAGACGCGTATATTGATGAAGTCGGTAAGTATATAAAATATGTTTGATGTTCATAATTGGCTAAATGTTATCAAAATGTAGCTGGTCCTAAATGATAAAAGATATGGAACATATTTAATTCAAATATCCCTAATAGATCATAAAATATGCAATTTAAGTAAAATTTTCAATAATATTTACAGCATTGCATCAACCATGTGATGGGACAAAAGAATTGCTGGTTGACTTATAATATTCATCATTACGCGAGTTGCTTCGAAGTTTTGAAGAAAATTGGAATCTAGGGTTTAATTGGGGTGTCCTTTGACTTCGTTTATTACATAAAATCTACGATTCTCGATGAAGTCATAGGTACACAATAATCAATCAAATTCGGCAATAGGTTATGATATGTAGCTGCATTTCCAGCCCTTCAATTAATACTTACTTGATTTTTTAATGTACCGGCAATGGTTTAAAATTATCCTGTTCATGTTTGTCGGTTTCTAATTAGCTCCAATTTTCTAAAATCCAGGAAAAATGTAACAAAAACAAAATCAACCTTTTCACACCATGAATGACAAGTTGACAATTTTGACACTTTTACGTTCTTTACCTACATATAGAATATAGGTAATTTTTTTTTTTTGTGAATGAACTATAAGGTTAAAGCTGACTACACGCGCAATATCCTTCTATATCAAAGTTCATTTATTTAAGCACCAATGTGAAAGCAACTGACATTGACAATTTTATTTTGTTTCTTCATTTCATTTCTAACCTCAAAATTAAATTTCAAATTCTGCACTTGAGTCTCGCGACAGACTTGAGTGGAGCCACGAATTGACTTGAGTCTCGCGACAGACTTGAGTGGAGCCACGAATTGCGCCGATCGCGCCCGACTATAGCCGAGCGCATCGAGTTGGACCCGCAATGGTTGATACGAGAGATAGCGGCGGAGCTGTTAAAATTGATGTTAATTGTTTAAAACAACGATTAAATGAATTGATTATAAATTTTAATTATTAAATGGTTCGCGCGTAATAAATAAATACAATATTATTGTTAACAATTATTATTTGTTCTTGTGTAATATTTGCTGACCAATAGTTTATTATTTAATTGAAACTAAAACCACTTGGAATTGATTTTATTGATTTTTGGACGGGTCCGCGCGTTCAATCAAAATCGCTCGCGCTGATCCCGTTGCACTTGCGATTGATTTGTATAATCGTTTCCACACCACTCTAAGAAGTCGATAATATTGGCGCGTTTTTTATAGCGGTATCCTCGATAGGCCTACATCCACTCTCTGAAACTATACAAATAACAACATTAATTATTTTGGTATTTTCGTAGCCACAAATCTTCTTAAGGAGGATTAAACACCACAAAGGATTTAACACCTGCGCGCAGGTGTTAAATCCTTTGTTGTTGAATGTTTATTATTGTTTCATATTGTTTGATTAATTAGTTTTATTAAAATTTTTAGTTAATTCAGTTTAGTATATTATTTGTAAGGTTGTATATATTCTAGTTTATATAGTTGTTGATTTAATGTATTTTTAAGTTTATTATAAGGTTTAGTTTTTAATTAGTTACGATTACTGCTCTGTGTCATGTAAGTTGTTTTGAATAAACGATACAAGTTTTAATATTGTTATTTGTATAGTTTCAGAGAGTGTAGTACTAGTAGATGTAGGCCTATCGGGGATACCACTATAAAAAAAACGCGCCAATATTATCTACTTCATAGAGTGGTGTGGAAACGATAATACAAATCATTAAAATCGATTGCAAGTGCGACGGGATCCGCGCGAACCATTATGATCGAACGCGCGGAACCGTCCGAAAATTAATAAACCAATTCCAAGTGGTTTTTAGTTTTAATAAAATAATAAACTGTTTGTCAGCAAATATTACACAAGAACAAATAATAATTGTTAACGAGTTATTTATTATCTTATTAACATTCATAATCAATTAATTTAATCATTGTTTTGAATAATAACATCAATTTTGACAGCTCCGCCGTTTCGCTCGCATCAACCATCGCGGAGCCAACTCAATGCGCTCGGCTATTAGTCGGGCGCGTTCGGCGCTATTCGTGGCTCCACTCAAGTCTGTCGCGAGACTCAAGTAAATTCTGCACGGCGGATGCTGTGTTGATTTACTTACGAAAAAAATATCGATTACCATGAATCTAGTAAGGAACTGTCTCACAAGTTTAGCTACATTAATTGTGTCTGTGAGACCTTTATCTAGTGGTAAGTTTCGTAATATCTGTGTAAAAATTATAAATTCATTCTATTCTTGACTAGGTATTAATAAACCATGTTTTTACAGGCCACATATTATTAAATTCAACTATTCAACCTGCAATGAGTTTAGCCAAAGATGCTGCGAAGCGAATAGTATGGGTGGATTTAGAAATGACTGGCTTGGACATTGACAACGACCATATTATGGAAATAGCTTGCCTTGTGACTGATGCTCAGCTAAACTTGGTAGCACAAGGACCTGATATCATCGTACATCTACCAGATAATACGCTGAATAACATGAACGCATGGTGCATAGCTCAGCATGGTGAGGTATACTTCAAGTCTATGTTAAAACTGGTTTTGGGTTTTTATAGATTAAGTATCTGTGGAATGAGAAGATCTGATAGCAGCTATCAGATGTAGGTATAAACTGGTATTGATGTAACAGCTAAATTAGGAACTGATCCCAGAAACAGGTACATACTTAAGAGAAATTAGCCAAGTTTTTTTGAAGTAAGTATATAGCTCTCCTAAACTATTTAAATGTAATGATTTCAAGCCACAAGTTTGTACCTCATTTCAGTGTAAATCTGTCCTAAAGTCTGTGATAATTTCACGTGAAGAGTTCTGAGTTTTCTAGAAATTTTATAAGTATTTGTATTAACAAAACATTTTATGTATTTATTCCAGAGTGGTCTGACGGAGGCTAGCCGCAAATCTAACATATCTCTAACAGAAGCAGAGAATAAAGTCCTTGACTTCATCAAGACCCATGTTCCGGAAAAGAAATGTCCTTTGGCAGGAAACAGTGTGTACATGGACCGTCTATTTCTACGCAAATACATGCCTCAAGTAGATGATTACCTACATTATAGGATCATAGATGTTAGCACAATCAAGGAGCTCGGAAAACGGTGGTTTCAGAAAGAGTTCTCAAATATGCCCATGAAGAAATTCAAGCATAGATCTATGGATGATATTAAAGAGAGTATTGCAGAGTTGAAGTATTATAGACAGAGTATGTTCAAGCAATAATAATTGTTTTTTGAATAGCAATAATGAACATTGTTGAGTTTGTGTCAAACAGACCGTATGTTATGTGACCTACTACATACAGTTTAACCCTTAAATGCATGACTTTTAATATTGCTTTAAAAATATATATATCTTGTAGATAAGTACACTAATATGCAGGGAAAAATAGATTTTTTTTTTTTAATATTTTTATTACTTATTTATTAAAAAAACCTTATGTTGCAGATTTACAACACTATGCATTTACTGTACACTTAAGTATGAAATTCTTTGAAACAATTCTTGGCCTTAGTTAGGCAAAGGGCTACCCCACACTTCTCACACTTAGTTTGTGTGTATCCTTTACAGTTAGGCATTTTACACCTGCTTCGAACACATTGATCAGGCCAGTGACCTACGCTGTCCGTTCTTATGTCTTTAGGAGGAACATGTTGAGTAGGCCCTCGTCTTTTTTTTTGCTTGAATTTCCATTTCAATGCTGTTACTGGTGCTGGGTCTTCCTCGTTTATTGCAGAGTGCAGCTGCATCATTGACATTGGCTAACACTTCAGCAAGTTCCAGTCTATAATTACACAAATTTGGAATTTGTACTGGAGCTTCATTTTTATTTTTCAAATCTTTATAAACAAGCCAGGAATTTATTATTGCCATGTCCAATAAGTGGTAGAATATACGAAGGTACCACTTTCGACTCCTCATTCCTATACGATACCTGCCAATAAAGCTGTCCATTAGATCAACTCCACCCATGTGGGCATTGTATTCCTTTATTATATGTGGGCAAGAAATTTTGATCTTAGTTTTATTGGCTCTGTCAAATCTTTCTACTTGGGATACCGGTTCTGCTCCAACATATGATGATAGGCAAGTGACAGCTTTGTTATCCTTCCAAGTTACAGCCGTCAAATCAACACCATCAAAACAAGTCATTTGTTCTTCATAAGTTCCACGGGGAACTGATTTCTTCAATAGTGTTTTTTTATCAGGTAATTTGCAGTTTACAAGTCTGTTGTATTGTACAGTGCCAAGGCTGTAGATTCCTTGTTTAGCAAGATGGGCTACTAGTGGCACTGAGGTGTAGAAATTGTCAAAGTACACAATGTGGTTTATATTCCTAGGTACACCTCTGACTAACCGGATGACTACATTTCCAACTGGTCCAAAATCTGGCTCATCTTGGAACCGTTCATTTTCTTGGCCAGTGTAAATTTCAAATTTGTGAGCATAGCCTTTTACACTGCACATAACATACAATTTGAAACCCCACTTGTGTGGTTTGTTTGGCAAATACTGCTTCATAAAATGTGCTACCTTAGTAGCACACATCTGCTCATCGATGGATATTCTTTGCTCCATTGGAACTGTTGCAAACTTATCATTCATGTGGCTAATTATAGGCCTTATTTTGTGCAGCCTATCATGTTGTGGGTGGTCCTTTGGTAAATGGTTTTCATTATTGTTGAAATGTAGGAATCTGCGAATCGTTTCAAATCTGTTCACAGTCATTATCTTCTTGATTGGTTCAAAACCCACTGTATTTGACCAGTAAAGCCGGATGTTGGGATATTTTATAACAGACATGTATACCAATACTGCAATAAACTTTCTAAGTTCAGTTTCAGTCAAATTCAATGGTTTAGTCACATTTTTTTGAATAGCATAAAGATTGGATTCATCCACAACTTTCCCAAGTATTTCTGATGTTATAAAATGTGAAAAAATACTGTAAGGAGTACTTGTAGCTACTTGGTCTCTCAGTTCTGGTGGGTATGTAGTGTCGCCAAGAAAAGCAGTCTGGTCTGAGTTCAATACTAAGTTTTTTACCTTCCAAACAAGGCTTCTCATTGTTGCTCGGCGGCTGGCTTGACTTGTGGAGGGAAATGGAACCTGGGGCACTTGTGTGTCTGCAGGGGTGTCGTTTATCAAAGGTGGCTCCCCTGCCATTTGATCATTATCATTTTCCTCCTCTACCGGACTCTCAAGATCTCGAAGTAAATCTTGTCGGTTTTCATAAAAATCGACATGGTCTTCTGCATCAGACTCCTCCAGATCATCTTCAGACCTTGCTCCATCATCAATCTGTCCTAAATATGTTTCTATCTCCTTTTCATTCAATGGTCGCATCTGAAAAAACATAAATTAATTAGAACACAAAAAACGAATATTGTTTCTAGTAAATGCATAGTGTTGTAGATGTACAACATCAAAATAGAAGCGATTTGTAGAAAAACCAAAATTTTATTCACAAAACTAATTACAGTACCGAAAAGAAGAAAAAACATTACACAAAACGACAGTTTTTGCATATAATTACCTTTATAAATCAATTGATTTCAACACGAAACACTTCTTCAATTTTCACCAGACACAAATATTCGTTATTCAACACTTTGTCAATGTCAAGCGGGCATTTGACAAACACGGCAGGAAAAATGGTGTTGCCAATCGATAAAATATATTACCCGGATCGTTGTAATTCTACAACAGTATGCGTTGCGCTCCTACTGATGATATAAGGGCCGCTTAAGTGGTATGTTGCAGTTTTTCATCAGTATGCATTTAAGGGTTAAAAGTGAACTGAGATTTCATTAGAACAATTTCGTAAATGCATTATTTGCATAATATTATGTTATATATTTATTATTCTTTTTACAAGTAATTTTCATTTACTTGATATGCTGTATTGTATAGATGTGTTAGCGTAAAATTATGATGTATATTTTTTTGTTTATACATGCCTAGAAAGGTATACAAGGTATCATGTAATGCGATATTATAATAATAACTGAGTATAATATACTAATTATATCTATAATATATGTTTAACATAGTTATAATATAACTAAAAAAGGCCTAAAATATTTAACTTTTTCATACCATACCTACACATAGTAGTTATAGAATTATCAAAAATAATTTTATTCATAAAATTGGTATATGACCTTAAATTTACCAGCAGTTTACGTATTAATTCAATTATGGTAGCTTACTTACAAGAATAAAAAATCATAAATATCATCAGGTCCGTTCAAAAAGTTCGTCACATTATGACGCGACGATTGATCTGTGAGTTGCAATGTTTATAGGTACTTATATATTTTATGGTTGCAATATTCATATAGGTCAAAATTTAAAAGTGACTTATATGTTATGTATTACATATTTAGTAACCTTGTACACATAATTCCTCCATATTCAAAGTAACAAAACCACAAAGTACTAAGTTGACGCTGGTAATAATTTTCACGACATACGCGACTGAAATATAAATGAGGAGGCTTCAATTTTCAAGTAGAATTAGCACGTAGGGGCGCGTGGTTTGCTCCAAGATGTAGATAAACCTTATTTTTGGAACATGGAAAGTTTAAGGTCATACCTCTTACCTACTTTTTTTTTAATGTAGGCTTCAACAATAGCTTTAACAGCAGACGGGATGTGGTCAAGAAAATAGTTGGCTGCACTAGTTTGGGTAAGCGAAGATCGTGAATCGTGAAATCCATAGAGCAATATAATATACCGGAAAATGATAAAATCTATTAGTGGCTTATGTCATCTCTATGTGCTCAATGAAGAATTTATTTAGGTACTTACCTTATGTAATAAAAGATAGTTTCTGAATATAAGAGAATGAAAAAGAACTAGTGTGTATGTAGGTACCTATGTGTGTGATAATCTAAATGAATGGTCTAAAATTGCTCGATGACAAGCATTTTTTTGGCTAGTTAGTTTTATCTAGGTAGGCCTAGATATAGGAGGTAGGCACATTATATCTATACGACAAAAAGATGAGACTGAACGTAAGTATAAAAGCAATATAAGTAGGTACGTGAGTATACTGAGTTAAGTATGTGGAAAGTAGATTACATAGACTAGAATACCTATCTCATATATTTCAGCCTGATGCATTAGATAAATCAAGTCTTAACTTACCTATAGATAGATACTTTATTGGACACTCACATAAAAAACATAATACAAAACGGAAAAAATAAATAAAACTAATGCCACAAATGGCGGCCTTATCGCTAAAAGCGATCTCTTCCAGGCAACCGTAGGATGGAGAGGAAAATATAAAAAAAAGACTAGACGGGGTGTACAATAACGAGCACATGAAATTTGACTATAAAATCTTAAACAATAAACATAAACATTTCAAATAATAATAAAGTACTCAAACCCATACTTACATATGTATATTTTACTACGTAATATATAAAAATATACTATGTGCTAATACTACACCTACCTACCTTACCTATAAAAAGAAGGCCGACTTTAAAAGTTTTCCGTAACCTACCCGTCACCCTGTAAAATAGAGATAGGTTTCTACTACATAGGTACCGCTACCTACCTAACCGAATCCGTTCCACATTAAATTCAGTGACCTGCCGAATCGAGGGCTGAAATCTGAAATGTAAAACCTAGATAGCTTCAGTAGGTACTTAGACTCATCTTTTAGGCATTAGTCAATACAAAGCCTATATAGGTAGCCCAGACTATTTGAATAGGGATCTAGACCATCTAGAGTGAGGATAATAGAACGCGGTGAGGTTGCAATTCATTTTCTTGTGTACAATATCTTTTTGTAAGTAATTTTACCTACCTACGTTAAACTTATATAAGTTGTATGTAAGTAGGTATATACGCTTAACATTTTTTATAAATAAATGTACCTACTTATCGAGTAAAATTACACCAACGCAAGTACGAACGTTTCTGTTTTATACAAAAGAGTAGGTACAGCATTAATGTGACTGTTGAATTGGGTGATTTTTCAGTAAAGTTGCGCAACGGTAACGCAATACGCAAGCGGTTATATTATGATGTGATTATTTTTAGCAATAAAATTGATAAAATACCTAGTACTCATTTTAGTACCTACCTACTCAAAAATATAACTAATATTTACTTAAGTAATCATATTAATATTACTATACGTAGACTCTATTTAGATTTATCTGGTGAGGGTGAGGTAACTAATTATAACATGATTTACAAATACTCGCAGGTACCTACTACTTTCGTACCAAGAGGCATACCTAACGTATATAGGTCCTATATACCTCCATAAACATTCCAAACTCAGTTCCGCACGGATCCTCGATGCGCGTAGTCGCGTCTTGCGTACAGTTGTGAGTCGCTATTGTTTTTACAATGTCCGAGCCACCTCCACCGGCGCCGCCGCCGCCTATTATTATTGACGAGTTTTTAACTTTCGTCCAAAATAAAATAGACGTGCTGGACGAAATTAGTATTACACAAATATGTTGTACTACTTTTTCTGATGCCGAGATAGAAGCTGGAAAGTCTACGCTGGTCAAAGCGCTGCCCGAAAGAAGCTCCAGGAATGTGATAAGAAAAGGAGAGGATAAAAGTAAGAAAAATGTGAAGGATATCATAAAACTGATGAAAGAAAATGACCCGTCTATTCAGCCTGTTTTTGTTGCGAGGAACCTTAACCGGTTACCAGCGGTCGGTTTCGACCACGTCGACGTCTCCCGGCTCCTTAAAGACATGGCTGGGATGAAGGCGGAGCTGCGGGACATACGGAGTGAAGCGTCCACAAAGGCCGAAATAAATAATATGCAGACAAAAATATGCACGGACATAAATGGCCTACGCGCCTCAATACTTTTGACTAGAAAAAACTGTTGCATGTGCTCTGCGCCTGCTGCTAATAAAAATGGACAGCGATCTATAAATGACGAAGCGAGTAAAATTACAACTACGCCGGTAAGACAGCTGACTAAGGAATGCACTGATAAGAAGCGGGCCGGTGCGTCGATGCCTATTGTTCAGGCTCGGCCGGGTACAAAGTCCAGCGAGCCGGCGAGCGAGCAAGTACACATACACACGCCTTCCTACCGCGACATCGTGATGCCTACTAGTCAGCTGCAAGCGAATGTGAGCTTTGCGTCGGGCGCTAATAAGTCTGATGATAGCTTTATACTAGTTACGAAAAAGAAACGTAAATCTAAGTTAAATATGTGTGGAACTGCGACGGGACCTTCTAAAATTAGAGTAGCGGAACAATTGTCTTCAGTATATATTTCAAGACTGACGAAATCGACTACGATTGAAGATATTAGGGAGCATATTATCGACAGAGGACAGGAATGCCGTAGCATCGAACTTTTAAAACAACAAAATGAGACGGACTTTAATTCATTTAAGGTGACAATATTAAGAAGTAAGTTGGACTTGTTCCTTAGTAACGACTTCTGGCCCGTGGGCGTTAAATATAGATTGTACCGCGAATATTCGCGCCCGCACTATGGCCGTAACAATCAAAATTAATATGGATAGGCACAATAACACAACTTTTTCTATAGTTTCTTTTAACTGTAAACATTATACGCGTAGCATACAAGCCATTCGGACTCTTTGTAAAAGTAACGATATTGTATGTTTGCAAGAGACATGGGCGTTGCCGCACGAATTAGATACATTTAGTGATATTGATGTTGGTTTTGATTGTTTTGCCAAATCATCTGTAGATACCTCCGCGGGGGTGCTGCGCGGGCGGCCTTACGGCGGTTTGACGATATTATGGAACAAGTCCAAGTTTAGTCAAGTTAATGTAGTGGATTGTGTCAGCAATAGGCTAGCAGCCATACATGTTACTGTCGGTATGAAGTCTTTTTTGGTATTTTCAGTCTACATGCCTCAAAATGATATTGAAAATATCGTAGAATTTACCGATATACTCGCTAATGTAAGTACAATTATAGAGGAGCATCAGATACAAGTAGCCTATATTGTAGGCGACTTTAATTCACACCCGAGTTCTATTTTTGGAGTTGAATTACAAAATTTTTGTGACGAGGAATGTTGGACATGGGCGGACCGGGCCAGGCTCAGCCAGGACAGCTACACGTACGTGAGCGAGGCACACGGCTGCTGCCGGTGGCTCGACCACTGCGTGGCCACCCGGGCTGCGCTTGACTCGATCCGCTCTATAAGTATAATGTACGACGTGCTGTGGTCGGACCACTTTCCGTTAATTGTTACTTGTGATATTGGCGAGTTATGTAATAAAACAAGTTTATGTGCGGACTCAAATCCTTTGCGGGGTATTTTGTGGGGTTCGCGAACGTCTAGTCAGGTAGAAATGTACTCTCTAGAATGTAATAAATATTTATGTGATATATATACGAAAATTGACTGTATTGACTGTGATAATAATAATAAGTGCCTAGATTTTAATGATCATTTACATTTTATTAATAGTAGTTATTTAAGTATTGTAGATGTGATACAAAATGCGGCTAGAAAAAGCGCGGTTTTGCCCTCTGGTGTACGGAGAAAGAAACAGATAACAGGATGGAATTACCATATAAAATCATATCATGCGAATGCTCGCATCTATTTTAATAACTGGATTCTTGCCGGAAAGCCGTCATATGGCGAAATATATACAAATATGGTAAAATCTCGTCGAGAATTTAAAAATAAATTAAAATGGTGCCAAGTAAATGAAGAGAAGATACAGTTAGATATATTAGCAAAACATCGGCGTGATAAAAACTTTATAAAATTTTGGAATGGAACTAAAACTAAAAATCATAAAAATACTATGCCAGTGACGGTTGACGGTGTCCAGGACCCTAAGGATATTGCGGAGTTATTTGCGCATAAATTTAAAGTACAGCCCGAGTTGCAGGCGGAGGCGAACGATGTGACACCGAACGGCGACATCTGTGGAATAAATTGTGTTCGATTTAGTGCCAAAGATGTGGCTAAAGCTGCTTGCAACATGAAACGCGGTAAATCGCCCGGCCACGACGGTTTAAGCCTTGAACATATTTTATGCGCGGGAGAAAGAATATTTGAAACACTGGCCAACTTGTATAACCAGTGTATCAAATATTCTTACTTGCCTAAAAGTCTGATGCATACTGTCGTGGTGCCGATAGTTAAAAACAAAACGGGCAAAGTAAGTAGTGCTACTAACTACCGACCAATATCCTTGGGGACTATTATAGGCAAGATATTTGAGCGACTGTTGCAGCCTTTACTGGTGAATAACTTACATATAGATGATGCGCAGTTTGGTTTTCGTCCAGGTTTGTCTACTGATTTGGCCATCTTCAGTTTAAAACACACGGTGCGTTACTATACCACTCGAGATACTTCTGTTTATGCCTGTTTTCTCGATCTGAGTCGCGCATTCGAATTAGTAAACTACAATATACTCTGGAATAAGCTGTCAGCGACTCAGGTCCCAGAAGAGGTAGTCAGGATATTCAAATACTGGTACGGAAGCCAAACAAATGTAGTGCGATGGGGCGACACGACCTCCAGCGAGTACAAGCTGGAATGCGGGGTCCGCCAAGGTGGGTTAACGTCTCCGAACCTTTTCAATTTTTATGTCAACAACCTGATAGAGGAATTGAGAAGCACCCAGGTCGGGTGCCATATTGGTGACGTATGTCTTAATAACTTGAGTTACGCCGATGATATGGTGCTTCTGAGTCCCTCTATCGGCGGATTACGGAAACTACTGGCTGTGTGTGAAAGATTTGCTACCCAACATGGGTTGAAGTACAACGTAGCAAAAACAGAAATGTTAGTGTTTCGAGCAGGAAAAGGTCCAGGCGTAGTTCCCAATGTGTATTTGGCAGGATCACCAGTGAAGGTTGTAGAGTCGTTCAGGTACCTGGGACACATATTGACCGATGTAATGAAAGATGACTTGGACATGGAACGAGAGAGAAGGAACCTGTCCATCAGATGTAACATGCTCGCGCGCCGATTCGCAAAATGTTCTGACGAAGTGAAGGTTACTCTGTTCAAAGCTTATTGTATGTGCTTATACACGTGCCAGCTCTGGACAGAGTATACCAGAAGTTCGTACCATACCATAAGGGTGCAATATAATGACGCATTTCGCATCCTTATGAGAAAGCCCAGATGTTGTAGCGCGTCGGGCATGTTTACTGATGCACGGGTTCCTGACTTCTTTGCGGTTATTCGTTCCCGTATTGCTTCCTTCTGGGAAGCAATACGGCGATCGAATAATAGTATACTGCAGTGCCTGTCCGAAGATTTGTACAGTCCCATTTATCGGTCCTGGATCTCTGTACACCAGAGTAAAAACCGCAAATGATGTGTAATGTGTAATTTTATTCTATTTATTGTATCTAGTTTAAGTTTTATCAGCATTTTGTAATCTGAGTTTTATATGGGTTTATTGCCTGAAATAAAGACATTATTATTATTATTATTATATTATAAAGGTATTTCATTAATATTTATCTCACACATATTTTTTTGCTGCTTGTCACCCGGATGGATTGAACGTGACCCGCTTTACCCAATTTTAGTTACAAATTGCTCTACACCTTTCCCGTAAGTACATAATATACGTATCTACCTACATACGTAATGGGGTTTAATAATTTTAGAAGAGAGCGGGGAGCTAATAACGATCAAAGGGCTATCCAATGAACTGTGTTTGCGCGAAATTTTACATGCGAAAAGCGGCTATAAACGTATATACGTGCTTGTATACACTTATACATAACTTGTGTTCATGAATTTTTAGGCGCGCTCCACTCTCGCTAGTCGGGAGGTTTTTCGCCACCTGTGTGAATTGTTGGGGAGATTGCTGGCATTTATACACTCACGGGGTACACTACTATACCTTACTGACTACATCAATAAAATAAATGGTAGGTAGGTAAGTATATACAACATTGATTTGTGCAGAGCATACATATTTGTTTTTTTAGATTGCCATAGGTACATTCTTGGAATACCTATACCCACACTTTAGTATTTATTAAAATAATCTCATACGATTTACGGAATTTTCTCTTGCGTTATACCTATCAATAATTTATCTAACCCGCATTGTAGCTCCGTTAGTTACAATAAATACTACTAGCATAATACAGAGAGTCCACAGACCCCGTATTCAATCGAAACACTGTTTAAACAATACTTACCTGTACAGTACATTGAAGACATACCTACTCTGTGAAATTAATTATTTTAGCTTCAAGTCGAGAGTGAACCGGTTTCTTCTAGGCAAGCGCGCTAGATCGTAGATTATAACGTTGCTTAACATCAGGCAAGTTGTAGTCAAGCTTAAGCCTATATCATGTAAAAAAAATATATCTAAAGGTTCGAATAATCAGCAGAGCACCAGAGCAGCCCAATACGCTCCGGGTTACAAAACAAACACAAAATCCGAATTCAATTAACACCTCGCTGGCCTCAGTAACTCCATGCAAATGCGAAAACTTTAAAGGGTTTCCAACTTGGTGTTGCCTCTCAAACTCAAACATTATGACTGGGAACCATTCATATAGGTCCTTCAAGGGTCTGGTAACCGTAAACAAGTGAACTACAGTTAACTTTTCCTGAAGAGCAATATATCGGGATATAAAAGTTTTCTTTTCAGCCTCTGCCATTTCTTATTAGACAAGATACTTACAAGAAGGTATGCTGTACGTTGCTCACGCGATGATGAAGTTTGAGGAACATGAAACCTACCTAATTGGGAAAAAAATAAAGTAACAGAGCAGTGCTAGGATATGTCTGCTTACTTGGAAAAGATATGTAGATTTCCAATTACTTACCACCATCTTACAACGCAGTTATGGAACTAACAACTCGTTGCTCGATTCCTAAAATACACGGGGAGGTACTAAATTCTCATTGTGTACTAAAATTATTGCTTAGCAGGAAATTTTTGGCATAGTCCAAACTCATTTTCCTTATTAAAAATATGAGTGGTAGGTGCTTTCTAAGACGATCCTTCCAAAGAGGTTAAGGAACCTCTTTGGAAGGATCATCTAAGAGAGAATTAATGGCAGCTCTTCAAATGTAATTAATTGAGTTAAAGTTAGTGGTGAACCCTTAATGGTGCGGGACGAATATTCGAGAAACATTAGGTAACTGTTTCAAGTATGCAATCCAAAAATAAAGTACCAATATATTACATACAACCGTTATCTCCAGGAAAAAGTGCGGCAAATACGTTAGCCTGTCTTACGTACCATAAACACAAGATTTATTTTAATGCTTTACCCCAGCGCTTCCTGTCAACATATCCATTTAGTTTGATGCATTAATGCCATAAAAATAACAAGAAACATTATCTTTCGCAAGTGCGGTCAGTCCATAATCAATTTACTTTGACACGTAAGCAATATCATAATTGAAAGAAAGGTCGATCGAAGGGTCGGCTGTACCTACCTAAAGGTCATGGTGGCTAGATGTCATGATATCTTCGGTTTATTTATTAGGAAGGTGCGTTTTATACTCTAGATGTCTTAACATTAGGCAAAGGCATTGCGTGCCGCACATCCATTAACTCTAATGGTCATATTTAGAAGTTCCTTTGTATATTCTACCCACCTGACCTATCCGGGGCCAAATAGGTCCCCTAATGTGTTTCCCAGAACAAGCGACGTACCTATTTATATATACGTTGTAACTAAATAATGCTGCTTATAATACCGAGGCTTTGAAGGTACTTACTCTGTAATGCCTGGCTTTATTACTACGGTAAGTAAAACGTACGAAGATTATATTAAATTTCTCATCGCTATGTTCATTTTTTGACATTTTGGTATAAACATAGGTACTTACGTCTAAATTGAAGATGCCTAGTTATATGTTTTGTTTTTGGAGAAACATACAAAACAGAGGTATTTTTTAACTAAATTTATTCACAAAACTATTCTTTTAGAAATTCTACAATATTCGAGACCAGGTCCAACACTGTTTTTTCTCCAAACGAATAGAGATTAAAACAAATTAGTCTATTTTCAACATAATTAAAAGCATCCCAGCTTCAACGTTACTTTATAAAATGCTGAATTTGTTTTAATATTCATATTTAGTTCTAAGTGTTTTCAGTTTTCCGAAATTACGTTGTTAAAATAATTGTTAAATAACATATTTACGCCCGCTAAATATATCAGAAATTTTCCTCATCTACTAGTAGGTATGTGTTTAAATAAAAGATATACTTTCAAACAAGATTATGTACAACTAAAAATATATCATTGCGGTAGTATAAACAGAGTTTAATACGATAAACCTACTTATACCTATGCTTTCATGAAATCTATAGCATTTGAAATAATATAATTATTTGAACAAAATCAAAGGAGAGTTTCTACTTACCAGCTATGTATGTATATTGAATCAAGGTCTTATAATGCGATATTGCTCATCTACTGATATTATATCAACAGTAGCCGTCTGAACTATAAAATAACTGACAGAAATAGTTCACAGTAATAATATACTTTAATTATTAGATAATATTTTAACCATTGTATGTTTTATTCTGGTACCTACTTATAAGCGGTAATTTAAAAATATTTTTCTAAAAGTAATTTTTTTAGAATAACGCTGGAATATGAATATCCTATGTAGATTTTAATTTAGTTACTTACGTAAATTTATTATTTACTACAGATTTAAAGTTTAAAGCATACCGGTATTTTTCATGGAAACCATACCTACATGTTTAGTTAAAAAGCGTCAGTAAAAGCCATGTCAAGAGCACGAATAATTTCGTGGTATTTAAACATTAACAGCTAATGATATGGTTGCGATCGTTTAAATTCGACAAAAATCTCTCTTCGGTTTAAGTGCGATAAGAAAATAGTTAAATCATATTAATATTTGTACGCTAACGACATAAGTTTGCTTCCGACACTCCACGCTGCAAATTCTCTACAAGTTGTCGATACTTTGGACTTTTTAATTGCATTTATAAACTTGTTCCATAAAACTTTACGGTCGCCGTATTTCGCAACATATAATATCTAAATTACATAGGTACATACATACGCAACAGGGTTTACATAAAACTATTATTTATTGAAATTGAATTACTCTTATGTACTTACTACTATTCATATATTGTTTTACTAGAAATCAAAATATTCGATCACAACACTGGCCGCTTGATGGCACCCGAAAACTTCAAGATATAAAAACGTTAGAAAGAGTTTAACAATAATAAATTACTGTAATAATTTTATTATACTGAAACTTAAAGCCAGTCCTATTCGTAACACTATAATAATTTGGCATATCTTTTTATATCAAAATTTGATGGCCCGCGTAAATCCGAAAATACGGTACATATTTTTATAAATCGATAATAAAATAACTTCAAAGTTATATACGTAAGAAGATAATATACTAGAAACAGTAACACTATAAGAAATAATTCCTATAGAAGATATTTATCTAGGTACCTACTATTTAATATTTTTACATTTAACTCTATCTATTTTAAGTAGTTACATGATCGATTACAGTTTACGCTTCATTTACCTACTAAATGGAAACATTAAATTTACCGCGTCTTCCGACACTGAATTGCCGCTCATAAACAAACATCGACTATTTATATATTCTCGAGAATCATAATCATAAGATGCTTCGTTTTACAGTACTCTGTTCAGAGGAAATACAGATCAAAAGCTATATATCTCTAGGCTCGAACTATTTAGCAATGGGTTGTACTCGTCACGTCGTCACGTCGCCGCGTCGGTAAGCCTCATAGAAGACGGTGGGTAGTTGGTATCACATGGTAGCTGAGGAGTTATTCACGTACGAACACGAACTCGTTGTAATGGTTCCAGCGGTTCTCCTCGGAGTCGACTCCAGGCTTGAGCTCGGCGGCTCCGCCGGCGGTGCCGCTGCCACAGCTCGCAGTCAGCTTGAACCCGTTCTCTTGCAGCATGTCGAACGCCTGCTCGATGAACGAGTGTTTCAGGAAGAACCGCGACGTGTATCGGTCGGCGAGCCCGTGGTCGGGGTCTCGGGATTCGTTGAGCGTCTCTCCGAACACGTCCCGGCACAACGTCACCTTCCCGCAAACGAGTATACGTGATAACTTTCGGAACTTCACGTCGGCGAGGCCGTCGCGGCCGAAAGCGAAGCTGCCTCGGTACCCGACCGTGATGCAACCCTTTTCGCGGTTCGGCGGGCGCGGGTCGGCGTCCCGCACGGCCGCCTCCAGCCCCGCGAGGCGATAGTGCTTCGCTTCCCGCGCGAGCCGCTTGTGTTCCCTGAAGCACTCGGGCAGGACCAGCCCGCCGTCGCGGAGGTAGTCGAGAACGTAACGGAATAATACACCGTCACGGTCGAAGAAAATACGTCCGCGGGCGTCGCGCGGGTGGTCGGCGTCGCGGAGCGCGCCGGCGATGAGCGAGTCGGGATCGCGCAGCAACGAGTCGCGCGTGGTGGCGTAGTGCACGCCGCCCACGTTGAGCTCCAGGACCTCGGGCGGCGCGTCCGCCATGGCTGAGGGTTGAGGGCGCAGTGTCGCGGCGGCTGCGCGCAGCCCCCCCTGACCCACTTACGGCGTCTCGGCGCCGCCGCCCCGCGCCCGCCTCGCGCCCATCAATAACGCACGCCCGGGTTACTGACTTGAACGTAATTATTTCCTCAGAGCGAAAACTCCTTCGCGAAAGCCTCCAAGGTCGACGTCTATTGTTAGCTAACAGATGGCATATTATTTGATTCCGTGGAATGTAATATTTGCGTAGGTTCCTTGACTTTTCCCGCAACACCCACAAAAGCCTTGACTTTCATATTGATGGCGTTGCTTTGCGTTTGGAAATGCAAATATAATTTCAGTCAAAAGAGAAATTTATGTCACGGCGGAAAACAATATTCAACGTTTCCTTAATACCAGTCAGTTCTTAATATCGACACACGACACTGATAAAAACAACAAGGAACAGATAAGAAAAATATCAGGAAGTACCACTACTGTACCGAACACACTACCACAACGTCAACGTCCACTTTGTTTTGGTTACAGCGACAGCATCTCGGCGATCAAGTGAATGATAAACCACCTGTAGGTTCGCATCGGGCAAGTTATTTTCATGCTAGATTGATAACACTCTGTCTTGACACAAAACTTACGTCGACCAATATTCATTGTTCTTTCGTTTTTTTAACGAAACAGGTCAATAAGGAGCGGAAAGATAGATGATATTAAAAATAGTTTTGAGGCGGACAACGCATTAACAATGCTCTAGGAGGTGTCCATAGACGAGATGAGTCCACTTTTTAACTAGTAGCTTGCCTGATTGTTACGTCTATATTTAATTTAAAAAATGTAGAGCCATTGAAATGTATTGATTTGAAAAAAAAAATGACCTAGCCAGCTAATTTTGATTAGCTAGCAATACTTTTGAACAGGTGTAATTTTTTTTAACTACAATAGGCTTGCACTTGACAAATGACGATAGTTATTTATTATCATATTTATTCATTTCGAATCATGAAATAAATTAGATTTGTGCGGGTCAATGCGATTGATAAAAGCACCCCGTATTTTCCATAATCATTACGACCTCTTGGAAATCGCGTAGATACAGGTTTTTATTTTATAATATTAGCGTTTTATGTACAATATTACCATTTAGTACATAAAACACGAATCAAACAACATTGTAAAAAGCGACAGAAAATATATTAAAATGTTCAGTTTTTGAAATTTGATTTTCTTGCTCATTTTGAATGGTTTTCATATGAGGGGCTCATATGAAAACCATTCAACGCTTTTGTTTATAATTAGCAGAAAAATACGCATTTGTATGAACATATACAAAATTATGTGTGCCATCCCTACTAAATTAAACAAACAAAATCTATCAGAAAATTGTGTTTGTATAAACATCACTAAAAACACGCGAACTACATGTCTAACAAGTATCTATACACGCAATAGGTAACATCAGATCAGATTAGATTTTCTTTAAGGTCCCAACCCTCGGCCCTTTGCCCTTCGTTGATGCAAATAGAATTCACCTTCAGTTTTTACTCATTAGACTGGGCGTTGTGGGTAAGTGCTGGTCTTTTATTACGGCCAAGGGAGATAAGCTTTTGTTTTCTGTCAGAGATAAAATTATTTTGTGACTCCCTTACTCTAAAACATATATCTTTACACTAGTTAAATGAATAAATAACCCTTTATTACTGGTTTAAAATTTGTTTTTCCTACACTAAAATAAGAAAACTATTCTTTTAACAGTGTAGTTCGAGCTCTACAGCTTGTCTTTCGACATAGGACTACCTAAAGAAGGTGGCAGACGGCAGAAACAACTTGGTTGAAAAAAAGTTACATATGAAAGAGAGAACGAAATGTAAGGCTTTATAACAGTTAAATACTACTAAGTAAATATACCAAAGGCAGAAAATTGTGCGTGAGTGATGATGTTAATAATGATATAAGCCCAAGTCACTCTAAGTCTCAGATCCCTGTGCTATCTTTATGCCAAAAAATACGATTATTTCTCATTCTGCTAGGGCGTGAAAGAGGAACCAGGCCAACAAATACACTTTAGATTTCAATAAAAATTAAGTATGTTCCTTTCAGAGTGACCGACTCTGGTGTCAGAGTTTGCAAAACCACCCTAAGGTCATCCGACTTGATTTAAACTATTTATTAGGTACGTGTCATTTTCTATTATTACGTCACATTATTTCAATTTCTTAATTCAAATTAGCATCGTTTACACGAACAACACTAATGATATTACATTTGAGTAGATTTTAATTACAAATGAGTAGTCTCTACGATGTTAGGTCTATGTTTTCACCACATTTGCTAGATGGAGGTTGACGTAAGAGCAAAACGTAATTAAAAATTTCTGCGCGACTTTCATCCCTTTTGTCGCGTTATTAATGAACTTTTATAATTTAGCCAAACTGAATGGAATTTTTAAATTAAACTTTTGGTATTTTTACTTAACTGTAAATTAAGTGTAGGTAAGCGTGTTACATACCCTAGGCTGCTATCCTTTCCATCGGGCGAGGTGTTATGTGGTCAAACGCTAACACATCCCTTTAAAAACCCACTATTTTACCCATCACGTTAAACTATTTTAAAAATAAAATATGGTATGTGTTTGCGAAGGGGTCAAAAACTTCCATAAAAAATAGGGGCTTCGGCGGGTCAGCGGGTTCGTCACACGACCAATTGTAGGTTTTAGTACAGCACTAATATAGTAAAATGCGTGCTCTTAAAAAACTAAAAACACTTAATCATTACACAAATCAAAACAAAAATAATAAAGCATTATGTGATTTACTTAATTTATTGAATTATTAAGTTCAATATGTTTAAAATAATACTAAAAGGTACATACAACACACACAGAAAACTATTCTATACATACATACATATTATTATATCAGTCACGGTAGATTCTTCAACTTGAGTTACTAAGTTAATTACTTTACTTGCTGCTCTAATCCTTGAGAATTTCAAAATTTTTAAATGAATAATCTGCTATTTCTTTCTGGTTTTTAAATTCAGCTTTATCTATTTGGCTGCTTGGACTCCCTGTGTTCTTCAACCAATGCATCCTACAAACAAAATTATAATACTTATCACAAAGGGTATGGGGAAGTACAATATAATAATATATAGATTTGCATAACTGAGATCAGACACCTGTGCCAAAGTGCCTGGTCAATCTCAAACACAGCTGATAAAAATAAACTCTTAAAATGTGTAGATCAACACAAAACCTTAATATATATAATGTCGGGACAGGAGGGCCGGTAGTATTAAAACTCGTCTTGAATAGTATACAGTAACATAGGTTTAATCTCTATTATAGTACTTTGCAATTATAGTTGATAATATGCGATTCGCCGTGGCCGTGATGCGCTGACATCTCTCTCTTCAAAAAAAGTTCCTTTTTAAAGATGGGTGCCCCACTGTCATCGATACGACGCTCCGCCAGAACCACCATAGAGGTTGTTCTTCGTATTGAGGTTCGTTTACTATTTTCATCAACACGGCTGCGCCGTCATATATATATTTTTTTAAATTATTCAGATTTTTTGCATGAGCAGATCCTGAAGTAGAGAGTAAAGCCATTTGTATAAACATTATGTACCTATACATAGATATACACTTTTAATCAAAAGTACAGGCCAAATAATTAAACATAGAACATAAAAAGCTACAATTAAATCCCAAATAAAAAAGATAAGCTCAGACATATGTACAGAAAAAAATACCTCTCTTTCCAAACTAAAGCAAAATTAAAATTGAATAATGAATACCATAGGATGATGATGATTCACAGTTAGAAGTATAACCAATAGAAGAAATAGTAGTTACTCACATAGTCTCTACTTTATCAGCAGGTCCCTGAACATGTCCCAGAACAGTTCCTTGAGCAGTATTCTTGCACCATCCACGGAGATTCAACTTCTCAGCTTGTTCTTTAGTGAACTGTGGATGAAAACTTTTTTTAGAAAACTTTGTTGACATTTTTTGCCAAATCAGGTGGAACAAAGCCAGCTACTTAAATTTGCAATCTAACTAAAAAGAACAAGAATAAATAGTTCATTGAGAATTGCTTTACTTTTTGCTGTTCCAGTGTTCCGGTTATTTTGTTATTTGACAATAAGCTAGAAAAGGGTCAAATAAATTATGATTTATATGAATAAAAATAATAAAGCTTCAGGCATTTATAGATTATTTTATCTGACTGATTGAGGGTAAGTTTTTTTGCTTATAACTTTAGAAGCACAGTAAAATATTGGAAATTCTGAAAGCTGTTTCATGTAAACTAAAATACAGGGTCTTCAAATCTGTTATTTATTTTTTATCGGTTTAAATTTGATACATACACCCTACACTATAGTATTCCGGTGGGCTGTTGTCAAACATGAGACTATACCATGAAAAAAAAAACTTTCAGCAGGTGGGCTGTTGTCAAACATGAGACTAAGTATACCATGAAAAAAAAAACTTTCAGAAGACTATAATCTCCATTTTTATGTCTTTTAAAAAGTAAAGCTTCAAGCAGTTATACATATGTAAAGTCATCACTATGCAATTTATTATGGCTGGTTCTAGTTTAATACCCAGTAGGTAAGTATGTAAAAATAAAAGTGCATTAAAATTTCTTTGGTAAATGAATGGTTCATAAATAACAGTAATGAATGTAAGATAATATCCATGTACAAATCTATCAATATGTAGTAAAATACTACTACCTAATTTTCTTATTAAATTGAGTTGAATTAGGTATGGTACCTAATGGTAGGTATAGGTATTTACTTTAGTACCTACTTACAGTGTTAAAAAAAATATTTATTACAACAATTAGAATATAGTTTTTTATTTAATTGTAAGTACCTACTAAAAGAGGCTGTCTGTACCTATTTAGTAAAGTTTTTTCTTCTGTGTAAGTTACTATGAAATAATATGTACCTAGGTTATCTTACCTTCCTAAAGAACACCCCCTGGACTCGGCCGTAGATCTCAAAGTCCACTGCCTTGATGACTCCCATCGCCGTGGTAGCTGCAAATGAGGTAGATTGAGCCCGGAGACCACTCGCAAGAGTAGTTAGCAGTAATAAACGAAACATTTACTCGAAGGAAGCCGGTTATTACTGGGGTTATTTAAAACGGGCAATCTTTTCGCAATTTATCGTACTTTTCGCAGAAAACCTCGAGAAAAGTGCGATACGAATATGCCGAAATATTTTTATTTTTCCTCAGAATTTTCTTATTTTGACAGTGACATTGACAGCTCAGTGGTAAATTTGCGAAAATGTGTACATTTTTGACAGTTACGCGTGTTTTCTCAGCTGCCAATGTCATAACATCACAAAACAAATGTCAGTTCGTGAGATTCAGTGGTGAGCTGGGAAATTTTGTTTATTTTTAGTAATAAATTGAGATATATCCCGGTTTACTAAGTGTAAAACGTTTGTTTCAGAAATCTACGACGTTAATTAAAACAATAAACTTACTAACAATGGCTTTGTTTTGCTGCGGCAGGTATGTTGTGAAATTATGTAACAACGCTAGGGAGGGTTAGGTTGTTTTTGGAAAGTGTCTTGTGCTGAGAGAGCCTTCTGTTTCAGATTGGGAAGCAAGTCGATGCTTGCGAGCTTAAGCAGGTTTCCTGCGGCTCTAAATACTGCGCAGTATGCTCAGGCAGCTAGCGTGCCTAAGATCACTTACAAGAAGTTTGAACCGGAGCCTGTGCAGCACCATGATATCAGGAACGCACAAATGCACCGCCCATTGTCGCCGCATCTCACCATCTACCAGGTTCAATTGACCAGCTTACTCTCAATTACCCACAGAACTTCAGGTAAGCTACAAATTTAACTTCACGCATATGCGTTGTTGGCTCCGTGTTTTTTTTTTACAAGAAATGGGTTTGCACTCTAATTTGTTACCTACTGGTTGTTATATCTCTCCTTGTAAAAACAGGTTTTGCCCGAATAATCTGGCCACCATCACCTTTTATTTGATATTCATGTGATATTGGTGTTGGTTTATTATGCACTAGATGACTGAAGAGACAAGTGGAAGATAATAAGGGAAATCTTGATGGTTAGCTATTTTGTGTATTTTTAGGTAGTTAATTACTATGTACGTAGGTTCAATTAGTTTTATGAAAGTAGTTCAGTATTAGATTTTCGATATAGAAAATCGGTAAGACATTGTTGCGATGGAGCAATTTTTTTGCTTCTTGTGCAATTTATAAATTGAAAAGCGTATTTATCTAAAAGAAATGTTGGTGGACTCTCTGTTTGACATGATCACTGGTTACTTTAATATTTAGATACTCCATTATAATTTACAATATTTGCTGCAGAAAGTTGAGACAAAGCTCTATGCTTTATAAATAAAATAAATGACCCTTGCAGTTACTTAGATAGCTCAAAGAAATTTTGAAGAAATAACACACTATCAGATAAACACCATTGAAAACAAAGTTTGTTAAGTATTTTTTTTCATTTACTAACCCTACATAAAACATTTATTTTTGTGATTAATATTGGAATTACCTAACACTAAAATCTATTCTAGTAAACATATTTTAAAAAAATATTTCCTTTTAGGGATCATCCTATCAGCATATGCCAGTGCTCTTGGCATTGGAGCTCTCATCTTGCCAAATGATGTTTCTCACTACATTGCTGTCATTGAGAGCTTGAACCTGTCTCCGGTGACTCTCTTCCTAGCAAAGGCAGTCATTGCCGCTCCTCTCGGATACCACTTTGCCAATGGAATCAGGCATTTGTACTGGGATATGGCTAAAGGATTGACCATTAAAGAAGTCTATGCCACCGGTTATGCCATGGTTGCTGCCTCCCTTCTCATCACTCTTGGATTAGCAGCATTATAATCTCGTAGAAAATAAAATTTCCATTTCATTGAGTATTAATTTATTTATGGTCATATTCATTGTAAGAGATGTAATAAAGTTTTTGAACTGGTATTTCTTGTTTTACTACTACTAATTTATCATAGTTAGGTCAATAAAATTATCTGATAAATTCAGTCTGATGAGATAGTATGCACTGCTCTAGTACTTAGGTATTTATGCAATGCTACATGATGCAACTACATCATGGATTGATTTAAACTTTTCAAAGTCCAATTTTTCTGTTGTCGCCAAGCCTTTAGCAGCATTCTGGAAATAAAACATTCAAGTTAGTCATCAGAGTTCACCAGGTTAGTTGTAGTCAAGCGTGAGCCTATCTAGAATAATTAGGTAGGTACTGTAGGTAGTTAGACCTAAGTACTTTATAATTATATATACACATTAACATTTTTGACCACTATTATAGTAGTTAGTGTAGAGTAGACTTAACTTGTATGTATTTATTTATTCTATGCTGGATATTACTAACATAATTTGTTATTGAATCTAGATTTACTCACATTGAAAATAACATTATTATTCTTCAAGAACTCTCCATAGATATTGAAGAGATCTGTTCTAGTGTCCAATAGTTGTGCCAGACTCAGTGGTGTGTGTGCTATGGACACATCTGAGAGGAAGTCCTTCGCAGACAGCCACGTCCTGGAAGGGGCCATGGCAATGTTGCAAGTAGCGTAGTTTGATAGAGTATCACTACCGCCGGAGGGACGGTTGAGACAGAGGAGCTCGTATTGGGATGCGTCGAACGATGTGAGGTCAGCGCCTGTAGAAATTGTTATACTTAATAATGGGGTTATAATTTTGGCAGGCGTTATCAAATTTCACTTAAATATGATTTTGTTTTGTGTACCAATAAGTCATGTATACTTACTCGATACAAACGCAACATCTCCGCGATCTTCTTGCAGGCACTTGACGGGGTTGCTGTCTCCACCGCATTGTTTCTTTAATTTTGATACATCATCACCTGTTGAAAGAACATTTGGTTAGAAGGCATGATATATAAACAGATGAGAAAAGAAGAGACAGAAGTTTGTTATCTACCTCTGGGATTGTTTTCAATTTTGTCAACACCTGGCAAGCAAGATCCTCCCGAAAAGAAGTCACCTAAGTTTTGAACACACTGAAACAAAGAAAGCAAACATTGTGAAGTTGATGATGAAATAAAAGATAAGGGAAAGGAGCGAAATGTCAAAAGTTTGTGAAGATAATTATGATAACTAGGTTTTACTCATTGAACCCTAGAACTCCGAGACTTACTTGACCACTGGTGATAACCTTCTTGTTGATGAGGTAGTAAAGAGGAGCATCCAAACCGCTGAAGGTGCCGTAGGAGTTGTGACACGATCTGAAATAAAAAATATTTAATTCTGTTAATGCGTTATGAGAAATATAGCTTGTAGCACATTTTACCAGGTAGCCGGTTTCTCTGAAGTACAAATGTATCATCCAGACCAGCATAAACCGGTTTCTTTCATATAAACTAAACACGCTAGATTGTATACGGCAATGTTGCTTAACATCAGGTAAGCGTGAACTTCACAACCAAAGAAAAAAACAAAATACTATCTAACACTCCTTACGAGAAATTGGCAAAGGATTTCATCGTCAAACTTTTCTTTAAAATAGTCATCATCATCTTTATCTATTGGTAAGTCAAAAAAATATGTAATCTTACCTCTTGCCTCTCAAATCTTCTATTTTGTTATACCCGGAGCCCTTCTTGACTACAGCGACAGCGTAGTTGGGTGTCTTGGCATCTCCATACACCTCGTGGAAGACAGGATGCAGGTTGTATTTCTTAGCAGCTGCAGCCACTCGCATGTCGTCTACTGATGCCAGGTCAGAGCCGTTGTCTTGCACCTGAGCGGTTGAATGCTTTGTTGAGATTTTACTAATTTTAAAAATAATTGAGCTCTAATCTGTACAAAATTAACTAGAATTACATCAGATCTCTTAATCTCAAATTTTATAAGATATCGAATCAGACGTTATTTTGCAAAATTCAATTAAATGATGATTCCACAGAAGAAAACTGTCGAGAATATAAACTTATATTTCAGTCTGAAAACCACGACTGCATAGTTAGTAGGTACTCGAATGTAGTGTATACGAATGGATTTATTCCCTAAAATATTTATAGTAACTTACGCTCTTCAAGCAGTCGTTCTCAGTAGCTTCCTGGATACAGTCCAGTTTAGGTCGGATGTCTCTACTGAATGCAAACACAGCCATTGCTCTGCATTTTGCTAACGCCACGTTGGATGTCACACAAAGCCTGTGGAAATAAGTCCAATTTCATTTAACTAACGTTACATGTGTAACAGACATGTAAATCATTGAGCATTGGATCATCGTTGCCGATATAGGTAAGACCACCAGTATATATCAGAGATTGCTAGTTTTTAGTTACCCCAATATTTGTACCCTAAATTCTCCTTTGCAAAATAATCCTGGTTATATTAATTTCTATGTGTTGTAGTTTCCCAAAACTCCCAAATATAATTTGTATTGGCAAAATTTTCGATCCTCTTTCCCTAATTTTCCGTAGCCATTGGCGAGTATTTGCCCTTTACCTATATTTCCATCGGCTCGTTTGAAAAAGCCACTCGTAACTCATAGCCTCTGGTCAAAGGGTAATAGGGTACGCGACAGCGGTCAAAGCTTAGCCGTTTTGAGGTCAACTCACGCATAGCCTGGCGAAGTGGCCACGGAATAGGTTAGTGTGTCAACAACGGGAAGCAGATCTTTCAAGATTTTAAATGGCTTTTGAGACCTTTAAACGCTACCCTCAGGCTACAAGTACCTAACTACTTCTTTTCTTCTAAATCTTTAAAACATTTCTTCAAGTTATACTTTGCCTGCCTACTTGGTTTCTATGATAATGTTTCGTTCAATAGTCTTGATCCTAAATTAAAAGCATGAACTTAACATAACGATTTAATGATATTGGGAAGTTTTCCAACAAAGACACCATTTGTATTCTTTTGTGGATATTTATAGAAAAACAGCTTTAAGTAAAAGAAGTTGACCTTGGAATTAATGGATATTCGCAATTTATATTCTCGAGAGCTGCCCATATTATTTGCCATGCGTAAACTATAGCGTCTCGTTAAACAAGGTCTTTGATCCCTCAATTTATTATTTAAGCGTAGCGACGTGATATAAATCTTACTTGAATATTTTGTAGGCAAGGAAATAATCACAAAAGAATCCAGCCAGTATTACAGTTTGAGGTCTACAATATTGCCTCACAATAGACCAAATCAATAAACGAATTGATGAGTCTTTGTTCGCGGTCAAAAGAGTATGTCGGATGCCCTCGTGCAAAAGATGGAAAAATAGCTCGTGTAAAAATAAACTAGAATAAAAAGAAATTGCAAGAAACTGCGTTCTTTTATCATTAGATCCGAGGTACCTAATACTTCTAGAAAATTATAAAGAAAGCATAATCGCAATCTATATCAAATTTGGCCACATTTACCTTACGACATGTTCTGGTGGTCCATGGCCTCTCTCAATGACTTCGGTGTAGTTAGCCTTGTTGAGATAATCCATGGGTTTGATGGGAATATTGTCTGCTACATGGTGAATCTTTTCAGATAAACCCAGGACGTTGGAGAACCAACTCGGTTTCTCGCTCGCTCCTATAATGTTACAGAACTTTTAGAGTATAAAAGTTTAATATTCTAGTGGTGTTATTATAAACTAACATTTTAATTTAAAATTCCCGGCGTCAGACTAAATTGTGGCTGACAACACGCTTAGTGTAGCGGCACAGAGTACATGGTAGCGGTGAGTAGGTAAATAGTCAAAATTATATAAAGCCCCTAAGAAGGCATTGTCAAGGTATCTTTAAAATTTATGGAAGTCGCCTGGTTTTTAAGATGACTAGACCGGTCAAAGAAAATTACTTGCTTACCAGCATCAGCCAGTTGTCTTATCTTCTCTCTCAAAGGAGATATTTTAGCTAAGACATCATTATGTCCCAACAGGCCTTGCCAAGGTCTAGCTGCCCAGGAGCAAGCCTTCTCTCTGACCGGTACTTTAGACCCGTCTGCGCAAAGGTAGCGGAAGTCGTCGGGGTTCTCTGATGATTGGCTGGCTGGTGTTGTTCCTACCGGCAGCTAGAATGAAAAAGATGTGCCTTTATAAATTGAAGTTTTGAATTGTTTTTGAGTATCGTACGAACAATTTTGTAGTCATGAAAATAAACTGACAGTTTAATACTGAAGTCAAGGAAAAATATTTTGATTCATAAAAATAAACTAAAATCTACGGCAAAACAGTAAAGCAGAAAATGTGAAATCCGTTTTCTTTTCAAAACAAATTCTAAAGTTGGAAAGTTTGAACGGCTTGTAATTCAAAAACTCAAAAGTGGAATTCTACAGCGATTCACCACCTCAAATGCTGAAGTTACTGGAATAAAATAAGATTTTATCAAGAGAAATGGTGACTCGAGCAAGAACTTTGAGTCAAGAGTTGTCTTATCGGTGAAAACTTTCGAATTTGCTATGACGAAGTTTGGTACTTATGCTTACCCCGAAGAACTTTCGGACGTAGATGACCTTGGTGAAGGCTACCTGCCCTCCGTTGTGAGCTAAACATCTCAGAGCTCCTTCGTAGCCACTGTAGTTGTCAGGGTAGTCGCACTTGTCAGGGTGCTCGCAGAGAGCACACAGCTGGCTGTATTGAGCCTCTGGAATTAAAGAAAAATTGTATATTATATATAAAAAAATATGTTTAATTCTTAACACATCATTGAGATAACAAAATTAACTTTTAATAGAGTTCAAACAAAGGATTTTAGAGCCTTGCTTTATTATGTTTCGAATTGACCTATGTAAACCAATATGTATTCAACTCTTTTTTAAACATAACTTTTGTGTTGACCTTTACTAATTACTTAAAGTTGGATGCCAGTTGTGTAAATAATTTATTTATTTTAGCTGAAACCCGAAAGTATTAAGCCTAAAACTAAGAACTGTAATAATTTATTCAAACAGCTCGGTCCACCACTTTATAATACACAAAACGTCCAATTGGAAGCCCAAGTTTTACCTCACAAAAATAAACCACACCATTAAATAAACAAGTAAACCGAGACCGCTGCCCAAAAATTTTCTGGCTCATTGAAAATGAAAACACGAAGCCCACAATCCTGTTGGCCGTGAAAACAACAAAAGTTTTATACCAAAAAAGATACTTCAAACGTGAATATAAATCCGTAGGTAGCTATCACACCTACAATATTTTCTGTATTTGCATCGTTAGAAAAGCAGCTTTCTGAAAACTGGACCAAGGTTGGGAGTGCTGAAAGCCTGCGGAATTTTTCGAACCCCTTTTAATCTCGCCTGGTCAAAGGGAAATTGCATTCATCTGTATCGTTGTGCTCAGTTTATCAGCTAGATTCACAATTATTTTAGAAACTGGAGGTTTGAATCGATCCCAACGAGATTTTCAGCTGATATCGGGTCCTTTGAGACTTGAATTAAACATTTTAAAAAACCACACAGTCTGGTAGCTAAGTTGATTTACAAAAGGGACACGTATCCAATTTGAAAGTTTAATTGGTTTGCACAGAATATTTTATGCTGAATCATAAACATTTCAATTGCCTTATATGAAATTAGTTAGCGAAGTTAGTGATACACTAGTAATATTATACTTATACCAGTTCCTACATGAAATCCAAGTTTGTAGTCTTGCTGAGTGGATTTTCTTATGTTGCTCCAAGCATCAGTTATTAAAAATTTCCAGAAATTTTGAAAGTTTTTGTCTGTGCAATCTTTTTATACAAAATGTTAGTAGTACGCCGATTTTTCATGAATATATTGTAGCAATATGGCTTACAAAATATAACTAGTTCTTTATTTTTGATGAACGAAGAGCTTGTTCAATTTTTATTAGCTTTAACAAATCGAATATTTATCCTTATACAATACGGACTTGTACATAATTGTCTAATACCTTTCAAACTTTATAATTTATTTATTAATATTGGGATATACATTTTAGAGGTACATTATGTGCAGTAGTGTTTTAGATAAAGATAGACACAGTACCGGTTTTCGTATTGGACTAAATAACTACACTAATTATGTTTTAAAATGTCTCCCTAACCTAATTGTTTATGATTATTTAAATAACTAATGTTATTATTTTCATCAGTTTCAAACGACTCTATCAGAAACATACCTGTTCCCTGCACGAGCTTCTTCGCTTTAACAAAAGAACAAGAGAAGAAAACGAGAACAGAAGAAGAAGAGACACTTACTCCAGCGGGAATTGGTCTTGGGATCTGGTGACCATTGGCCAACAATGCAAGACTGCTTGAAGAAGGAAGAGAAGGCTCGAAGCTCGTTCTCTTTAGGCGAGATACTGTGGTCATTCATCTTCGGGAAGATAGATCTTTTCATCATCATCGTCAAAGGGATCTGTGAAAGGAATAATAGTAAGTAGGTATGTATGATTGTTAAAGTTAGTAGGTATACTACGTTACTGGTAGGTATGCTATTTTTAGAATTAAATGTTTTCACTCACTAACGAAACTGTTAATCATAGAATCTTTGACCTTCTAATCTATGATTCGCAGATTCTGATACAATTCATGTCTAATTAATTGGTGGGATTTGATTTCGAATCGTTTCTTTCTGTGGTAAGAATTGCCTCAAAATATGCAAATATATTCATTTCAACATATACCTACCTACTCCTGCAAGCTATAGAAAAGAGTTGGTAATGCCGCTTTTATAAGATGCTGCATAAGTTACCAATAATCTTTTCTCGTATACGGATCGCAGAAATTTTAGATGAAAAATATATCCAATGCCTAACTGTTCTCTTTTCGTTTAGCAATAAATTTTTACGGCATAAAACTAAGTAGTTGAAGTGCTTTCAGAAACAAGTTTCTGATATTGGCTCCTTATGCAAACTTCATATTTGTTTGTTCAAGTATTAAATTCTGTACGAGTTCTTTGCTTTGCTCAGAAAACAAAGAGAATCTTTACGATTCATATGCTGCATTGTTCTGGATTCATTATTTTTATATCGTCAGTTGCATCTCATGTTACATTCATTGTGTTACTTGAATCACATTACTATCGACTCATCAGTGCTTCAGTTTTTACTAGAGTTATTGTAGATTCTGATCATGTCTTTGAGAAGCCTCGTTTACTTGTTCTAGGTCTTTTTATAAGGTCTTTTATGAGTAAAACCTATTTCTAGATTCTAACATTACCTGCTATTTGACTGTCTCATCTTGGCTTTTATAGATCTAGATAATTGAAATGGTTCTAAAGATTAGAAACCTTGTAAATAAATTTAAATTATTCCTCTATCATCATCATCATCGTTGTTCACTGTTGAGCATAGGCCATCTCTTTGAGCGCCACTATCGTATCCAGGCTTCATTTATACTAATGTTACTAATAATTACTTTTTAATTATCATTACCGACGTAAACACTGCGGTAAGCGATCAAATATGTACATACCGAATTCCATAAAGGAAGTGGATTGCTGAGTATCGCATTGTTATTATGAACTGACTGATTAATTATTCCCCTTTAATCATGGCCGTACGCTGAATTAAATGCTGGAAAATGGGCCAAGGTTACATCAATAAGAGAAAACCAATACTGCTTTTGAAATTGAATTCGAAGCTACAACGCTGTGTGAAAATATAATGTAACGTACATACGAGATTTTCATCAGGCATTGTTTTAAAATATTTATAAGCTTTTGTACCTAGCAGTATTGGAGAATTCATAATTAACGGATAGGTTTCTGATGTGAGTTTTGTTACTAGAATGAAGAATGAAACGTTATGCGTTGATTGGGTTAGAGCTTTAAAAACTTAATGCCATAATGTGTGTAAAATAAGTAAATAAGATGTGAAGTTTTAAAAAAATCAAAGACGACTAATTTAGGGATGTTATTATCGTTTATCTATAGATATTCTCAACTATGACTTTTTTGTTCTGGCCTAGGCCGGAATATCTTTAACATAATTTTGGTCCGGAATCTGCAAATGAGTTAAGGACCTATGAGTTCAGAAAACGGGGTACTATAAAAAATTTTTTAGCCAAAAGTCTTTACGTTAAAAGAACATTTTTTTTTTGTTTTTAATCTTGATCATATATTTAATCACACTACTGTTTCCGAAACACGTTGACTATTAATTTCCTCGATAGAAAAAAAACACAAAGTTAGGTCTTTTTTTGAATTTTAGCTGGCCTTAACACACTTAGTTTGTTAAACAATTTCAAACGCATATTTCTAAAATTAATTTGAGTGATGTAAAATAAACTATGACTCAACACTGCTGGAGTAAAATTTCGATTCAATATTATATTTCTAATTAATTAATTAATTTCCAACGAAAGTGGTAGATTTTAGCGATTTCGGCGCCATAGTGTTTCTCGTTCTTTTCTACCCAGAGTGACAGTGTTCGCTATAGACGAGTATATCCCAGCCTTAATCTAAGGATAATAAGTATTAAACCAATTAATCATTATAGACTAACTAACTGTTACCACATACAAGTTTAAGTACCTACAACACGAATGATATGTGCCAATGTATGTTTTGCTGCAAACGTGTCTATAAGAAACCTGCGGTCTACCTTGAACCCTTATTGGATGTCTAGTGAAGCTCGCTTTGTCAGGTTACCGGTTACACCACTCAATTATGCACGTTTTAAATCAGCATCCTTATTGGGTCTTAAAAATCCTTTTGATATGCTCAGTTTTCCTTAAGTTTTACTTTACTATATGTCTTTAATTACTTCTTTAACTTTGTATGTATTGAATGCCTGTTTTTTGTTGCAGTAGTATGTACGTCCAGTATGTACTTAAACTGACATAAATTTGTAGAAGATTGTATATTTGTGTTAAGCAGGCGGGCCACCAGATAAAAATGAAATGGTCACCGCTGCCTATGAACAAATGTGCATTTACGATGCAAATTTACATGGTGCATTTATGTGCTTTTTATATTTTGTTTCCTTAATTATATGATTTTAAAGCGTATCTCACCTTATATCCCACGTTTCTGTTGACTCCGGTGTGGCAAGATTTCAGGCCTTTGAGTTCATCCAGACTGCTGATTGGTAGATCTTTGTTGACAACAATCACTGCTTCGTATCTGAAGGGCGCTGTGGACAACAGAAAGACTTTTAGAAGATATATATTTGTAATGAAGAAAGTGGATCCTTGAAAAGACACAGTATCGATGGGATACAGTCGACTCTCTCAGCAAAGAAGAAACGAGCAACAGAGGAGTCCAGATAAGCACAACTTCAACAACAAGGTGGGTCGTGTTGTGGCATAGGTTCAGATGCCAGTAGCAGGTATCTCCAAGAATATATTCTTTTTCATCTTTATAGTTTTACTGTTTTCAAACCGACGGATTTTCAGATTATTACATAATGTATTACTGTTCGTTAAATATTTTCAACAAATCTTAAAGTATGCATCAGTCCTGTGAAGACAATAGTATAAAAGCAGAGTAAAAGGTTTCATTGCTCCTCCGTCTAGCAATAAATGAGTTGAAATCGCCAGAGGACTGTGCTCATGGATACGACAGCTCTGATAAAAACAGGTAAGATCTAGGTGCTCATTTTAATCTGAAGAAGAATCAGAGAACAGATCATAAGAAATAGAATGGAAACAACACCTAGCACAATTTTTCTATACATATATCCTTAAGTTTTCGTATTATGTTTTATATGATTTAGTAGGTATGTGATATATATCCTAATTTTTATGTGGAAGTTAATGCCTAGGCTTTTTGTTTCAGTAAAATCTTAGACTTTGGTCAATGGAACCCATAGATAAACCCCGCTGGGTATCTCAACTGCGAATAAGGAAACAGTTAAAATAATAAATTATCGTGAAAATTACCCAAATTGTGATCATGTCTAGATTTTTATTGTACCTACTGTTTATGCCGATACTTGTGATATCAGATATATATGATTTATCGTCATGGTAACTCATCGTTAATCGGCTTGATAATCTCTTGACACCAGAGTTAGCCACTCTCATTCAATAAGAAGAAGGTAACAATAACAAACTACAGTATTTCTCCTCTACCTACCTTTTATAGCTATTCTAGTATTCACCTGAAGTGATTTCCCCCAGGACACTTCTAGTTAGCAACGTCAACGATGCTTCACTTTTTAATGAGTGGGGGAAAAAGGTATTACAGGAACCTTCATTTAGTTAACGCTTGTTTTTCTCAAGCAAAAGTGTTTTAATGTAGGCATAGCTTTTAGACCTTGTCATTGGGGACGAAAAGTGGAGTGGCTTCATATTTTTTACCAGATATACCTGTGACTATCTGGTAGTTTCATTTAATGCTCGAATTGTTATGAAAAAGTTTAAGATTTGATACTTATGTGATTGATTAATTTTTATAGTAGGTACCTACATACTTACATAAAATAGTTTACAATAGAAACGCTGTTGAATCTATTGATATTCTATTCAATAGGTAGGTACATAATTTTAATATCAAAAGATAACATCTTTTAAGTGCGGCGTCTAAAACCGGACCAATTAGTAAGTAAGTAGGTATTGATAACCAGTTTCAATCTACAGAAAATTGAAGTGATTGCCTCTTATCACAAGCAAAATTTACTTATACATGGTAATTGTGTAAATAAACAACGAACTAATTATATTAATTCGTAGATCTTAAGTTGTTAGTAAGTATTCATATTTTGACAAAAGCTATCCTTAAAAAGAGCCTCAAGGATCCTGTGACCCTTTATAAAGTGTATAAGCGACCCTGTATAAAGTGTATATTAAAGAACAATGCTTCAAATTTAATAAGATGTGCCGTAGACACCGCACTAGGGTAACCTGTGTTCCGTGAGAGTAAACCGCTGAGTATTTGTCAGTTTGTTCCAAGCAATACAGAACACCATAAAAATCTATAAATATTAATGTTTATCTGTTTAGTTGTAATCAGGTAGGTGATATAGATATAAATGCAATTCGGTCCCATAATAAACTTTCTCTCTTATAACTTGTTACGTAAGCTTTCGGAAACTTTCGAGACTTGTAACGTATTGCATGCTATCGAATTGCGCTTGAGCATTTTTTCTTGTTTGTTACTTTGGAAACTCGTTTTACGGAAATGTCAGATTGTGCGGATTATGTTCTAATTATGTACCTAAGTACCTACTAACTTATGTTTATACTTACGCCGATTTGCAAGATAAGGCTTTAAAAATAATGATAAACATCAGTTAATATCGAGATTTTTATAAAATAATTGACTATTATGTTACAGTAAGTTGTACCTACAAGAGTATAAAGAAAATGTAGAGGTAGTAAAAGCAGTTCTTTCAGTAGAAAAGAGATTACAACTTCTATTACAAAATGTTCTCTTACCATCTGGCTCCTCATCAGTCCTGTACTCCTGGAAGACCACGAAGTCTTGGTTGGGGATCTTGGCAGCCACATACATGTCCTCAGGGTCGACCGGCACCAGGTCAGCTTGGCGCTGCTGCACGTAGTATAGGCAGTCCACTCTGAAATGTAGATTATTTTTGTAACTATCCTTCTGGCTCGAAGACATTTCCCCATTTCTGAGGGTCGTGGCTCCTCGCCGAATGGATTTCGTTAGCGGAGTTATCTTAAGTACCTAGATAGCTTTTTTTGCTCGGTAAACAGATAACTATTTAAGTAGAAGAATTTACACAAGTAAAATAAGTGTCGAACTCCTACAATAAATTAATTCTCCGGGGAGTTAGGTACGACATTCATTAATGAGAAATACCTACGACTTGAAGGGGAAGCTTCGATCAAGTTAATTTGAGTGAGTAAGTATAATAAATCAAATATATCAAGCTGATATACATAGATATGTATTTCAATGTATTGTAAAGTGTATACAACTGAAAAGTAACTAACTTGAAAAACTACTGTAAATATTCTAATAAATTTATTGATATAAGTAGGTACGTAAGAAAGAAGCCAAACTATGATAATAAATAAATAAATAAATATTCCGGGACATTGCACACAGCGCCATCTAGCCCCACACTAAGCAAACGCTTGTATTGATATTTCTTTCATGAGACATAAATAACAATCTCATAATATCTTGCAAGCCACTATATTGGAGCCATATTTCGTTCGCTGCAGCAATATATTGCCGTAATATCAAAAGCTAGTTTTATTATTTTGTTCGAATACAAATAACAAATCTTAGTACCTACCTACAATATTATAGTTACTACCTAACTCGTATGTATATAAGAAGATTAAGTTGGACCTTTTGTATGAAAGTTATCTATTTTCAACACAAAGAAAGCTCTTTAATATTGATAAGGTGTAAGTATAATGTAGGTATCTAAAAGTCTTATTACTTAATAACTATAAAATCTGTATTCTGTAGTAGGTACTAGGCTAGTATTTAAATAACTACTTTTAGGTACATAGGTAGAGCACTATCCCACTACATATATATATATATAGATAGGTACTAGATACCTATAGTCTACACGAAATTTGGAGCTATATATCAAACGCAGAACAAAGCTAGTCGATTAAAATTATTATCTTTTATTAGTATGTGTGAACGTATGATTATAGGTGCTAGGTACGTCTAATTTCGTCAAATTACATGAAAAAATTACTGACCTGTCTCGCGCCGGGATACATTCCAACAAGGCTTTAGATTTCGTAGGTATTTCCAGCATTTCCTCGCAAGCCTTCAAATACTGCGCCGGCACACATATTTTGTCTGAGATTATAAAACATTTTCTAGTTAAAACAGTGAACGAAAATAGTACACGCAAATTTAATTAATTTGCCCACAACAAAAACAAAACAAAGTCGGGAAAATTTAAATTTCAAAATTTAATAAAAAAAAATATATTTTTCATTTAAATACAAAAACATACATGATGATTTGGCGTCGACACAAGCACAGGTCAAGGCTATCAGAAATAATAGTTTTGAAGCCATGGTCAAGGCGACCACGCGCGTCCACCGGTAAGCACAACTGATGATTGTATTGGCGACTTCTTTATTATATTCACGTGCTATCTTCATTGTTGACAGCCATATTTATTTTATCTCTGGCTATGGTCATACATATGTAAGTATTTGCACTGTCTGCAAATGGTGAGTAAATAACAGTTTTTTTTTAGTTTTTCTAGTCTGCAGGCATACAAGGTGATTCTAAAACTTAGGCACTTTATTTAAAACTGTGTTAAGCTAAACTAACTTTGCTATTAATAATGATAAATTTTAATAAACGCTTCTCTGCTCGCATATCAGTTAAAATACGGAGTTTTGTGAAGCTAAAATAAAAAAAAGGTGTTGAACAAAGGAGGTTTTATTTTCACATCTTCTTTTTTCATCCACCTTCATGTTTATTTTGGTTAAAACTTTTTGCTGTCAATGTCACTTTCTCTCGTGTTGTTCGATCAGACGACTAATACAAACGTGTTTTAATTAATAAAAATCGAGTTTATTTTGTTTTATTAGCTAATAATGGTTGATTAAAGCATTACACATCATGGATTGGATTCATTGTAATAATTGTTTCGTGCAGTTGGAACCAGGAATAACTTTACATTTGACATCATGCGGTCACATGTTTTGCAACAATTGCCTGGAAAATGGTTTGTAGTTTCTCACTGTTTTGATTGAGCTGAATACCTGGAAAATTGTGCTTTTCAAGTTACATTTTTAGTAAACTCTCGATTCCCTTTCTTTATAGGTACAAAGTCAAACACATGTCTGGTATGTCGTGTACCATGTTCGATCATGAAACTAGTTCCCGATGTAAGTACGAGTTAAATGTTTATTCCATAATATTTTTGCCACAACACAGCTATAGAGATATACACGTTTTAAAACCTTTATGAAATTAAAAATTCAATATTTTTAGATGAGCAAAGAGGTTCAAGATTATTTCACGGAGCCAGAGGAAATCATTAAAAAGTGCTGTGAAGTTCTACAGTTTCAGAGGCAGCACAGGCGCCGCCTGCTTTCGTATTTATTGCAATCGGTTAGTTAGTTTTTTTTTCTGGAAATGGTCTGTCTGTATATAATTAATTTAATAGTAGGTACCATATTCAAACGGAATTCTCTATTTTAGACAAATAAGTTCAAAAAAGCAAGGACTGAGTTGAAAAAAATGACGGAGCTGTGTCAAAAGCAGCACAAACAGTTGAAAGAATATCAGAATATCATTAAAACCATGAAAGTGCAAATGTCCGGAACACAACCAAGTAAGATTTTTACCTCTTTCATGTATCTACAGTTTGGCATTTCTGAAAAAATACTACTGTTTTTGTTTTATTAATACCTGTCAAAAAGAGAAGTGTTATATGTTTGAAGGCTCGGCGAATCTGTAAATAGCTCCCAAACGAATTTTTCGATTTTAATCATGTCTGTCTTGTTACGTATCGCATTCTAGCAATTTCATTTTAGTTGCTCAGCATAAAAATGTATAGATACAGAATGTCTAAAACTATCTTGTGAGACATATATGTCCCGACATTTGACCTAAATTCTTTCAAAGGAAGCGGTCCCATTCTACCAATATCTGGGAGCTCTAAACCGTCAGAAGTCTTTGTGTAAACCTCGGTGAGCTAGCATTCAATATAATAGCTATTCTGTAGCTTAAGGATACCTAGATACATTTTAAGATTAGTACCTAAGGAAAACACTTTTATTGCCTACCTAAGTAACTACTGGACACTTAAGTCGACGATGTATTGTGATATTTTTGTTAAATTTGTGTCTTTGTGTATGGATTTGGTTACCTTTCGATTTGTTTTAAAAACTTGCTGAAATTCTATTAAAAAATAGTAGGGTTTAGACTTTTGAGTCATTCTGATCGTATGCTGACAGTCGGCTTAAACCAGCTTGAGTGTTTCGACTAATGCTCTGATTTGAAGATTAGGTACTTACCTACTTGTTTTTGTACTATGCATACGTACATATATGTACTTTCTTAAAAACAGAAATGTGATTTTCCATATCCATACCTTAGTACCTCCCTGATGTCGACAGTTTTCAAACCGAGTAATAGGCTCTTTAAATAAAAGAGGTCCTATTTTTCTTGCCTTTCCCATGTTCGACCGCCAATTTTTCAAACGTAAGAAGCTATTGAAAAAAGGCATGTGTCGTAAGCCCATTTTTCATGGTGTTGTTACCGATAGTTTCCCGGAAGCGAGAAAATATTTCAATAGGACAGCGTTTCCACATCAATAGGTTTTACCCATCCAAAAAGTCTCGCGTAACATTCTTATGCCTATACTAGCTGGTGCGCGCGACTTCGTCCGCGTGGAATAGTTATTACCATAAAAACGGTTCTAGTGAGTTAACCTTAAAAGATAGACGTATACTGTTGCGCACTTTTTGTTATATAATTTCAAGAGGAATAATTATTTCATACACATTTTTTTGATATCTTGAACCGTTTTCGCAGTGCACGCAACGGAAGCCCTCAACGATGAATAATTTTCCCCGTTTTTTCCACATTTTCTATTGTTTCTTCGCTCCTATTAGTTGCAGCGTGATGTTATATAGCCTTAAGCTTTCCTCGATAAATGGTCTACCCAACACAAAAATAATTTTTCAATTCGCACCAGTAGTTCCTGAGATTAGCGCGTTCAAACAAACAAACAAACTCTTCAGCTTTATAATATTATAGTATAGATTCCACCTAACTCGCGAGCTAGGCTAGTTTAGGAGACTAGGTAACATACTACCTGAAACATAATCCATTAAAAAAAATACCCTTCTGAAGTGTATCACGCCACTCTTTCATCGTTTCAGGCTTAAATGACTGATTATGGATATCATTAGATTATTATGTATTACAGTATTCAGTAATGAAATTACTTTTCCAAACAATTTCAACGTAACCTGTCGCAAATTCATCAAGTTATTGTCACAGTATTCGTACATACGTAGATCATGTCATGTCTTGTTCCTAGAGCATTGTTACATTAGTAAATTGTGTGAGATGTCACATTTTACTTTTCTGCGACTCCTACCACGATATCTGCTGTTAAAATGCCATATAGCAGTGAACGCCCGACTTTACCCGTGCAATATTCGCATCTTTTCAGAGCCGGTGTCCCCATTCACCATCCCAATATCCCCGGGCGCCAATCTGTCGCAGAGCTTCATCCAAGCAACGCCTACGTACAAACGGCCAGCCAAAAGCACGCCCTACTCGGTGAGTCGTTTCATGAAGCTTTTATTGTGACATGGTATTGTTTTTTTTTTTGTTTTTTCACGTGATACGTGTACGCGTTTGAGCATTGCTGCAGTTTAGAGTGTAACACGTTTACCGAGAAGGTACCTATTAACTTTACATTTTCAGACCACCAGCCCGATGGTTGGATGACATTTCAAAACAAGCAGGTAGGAGATGGATCAGACAGGCTGGACCGTACTATGTGGCACGTTGGAGAGGAGGCCTATACTCAGCAGTGGGTGAACACGGGCTGACATGATGATGGCCCTGGATTGTAGTTTACTTTTAGGAGGTTTCAATAATTGTGTCGGAATAGTACCTACATGGTTTATGAGATAGTGCCATTTGTGGTCGTAAGCACACACTTTAAGAGTGGGTATAGGTACCTATCGTTTATGCTGGATGCGTAAGTCTTTATATGCTTAAAGTATACGTAGTAGTATATAGCAAAAACCCGATCGACAAGTAAGATCCAAGAAATTATGTAACTAAATGAAATCATTGAGACAAAATGAATATAATTTTTATTCCACCTATGTTAGTTAATTTTACCTTTATCCCAGCTGGAGATCTCTACAAATAGCCTATTTACTCCTATTGTTGTAATAAATAATTTAATCCCCGGCGACAGGTTTCACCAATAACAAAAGGAATTTACCAGAACTGTGGGTCTGTGGTAACTAATTCATTTGTAAGGGGGGCTCAATAACACAGTTACGTCGACACCTTTTCTATTTTCTTATAGCGAGTCCCTTATTTTCCTCCCGACGTATATCCTTATTTTATTACCAAGGGCTTGATCAATTTCATTTGCTCGTGTAGGTAAGCATATTGTCGTAATATCTTGTTTGTGATTATCGCTACTTTTGTTATTTACTTCGTTAGTTTGTTATGATTAGTGACAGATACGAGTATAAGAAAGGTATATAAAAATAATTACTACATGTCCTTACATAGATAGATAGATAGATATACACTTTATTAAAAACACCAGCACAATACAGAAATTTACATAAAAATATTAAAACTTAAGCCTAGTGTCTTAACTGGCGGCCTTATCGCTAACAGCGATCTCTTCCAGGCAACCAATCTGGCAGGGATAAGACGCAAGTATAATGGTAGACGAGGTGTTTTAAATGTATGTGAAATTACATAAATACATATCATAAAATAAACATAGGATTTATTTAATAAAATAATTATCGGAATTTAAATGTTTTATGAGACTGGTTCAAATTCGTAAACAATTCATAAGTCACAGATATATATTCTGAACTTTCGACCTTTGATACAGAAATTAATTTCACTTTTGTAATTATGAAATACTAATTGGAAATTTTGAAAAACCTTTTCCGAACAAAGTCGATTAATTATTTATACTTAGCAAATAAAGCAATTAAATATTGATGTTTTTAATTGAACCTACGAGTACCTACGTATCTTAATAAATTAATTAAAATGCTAAAGAGTTAGCTGGTTTTATACAAAGGGAACTTCTTTATAATTAACTAGACTGTAAATATAATGCTTGATATTTTCAGTAACTATTAAAGTAGCTTAATTATTTAATTCGCAAATATTATCAAAGAAAATAGATTTGTTTTAATTTTGTAACTTTGATATCTGTACTTACTAGATTAAATAGGGTCATCATCATCATCATCACAAATTTAAGGGCAAGGCCCTTGTCTGTGGAGCATGCGTTTTCCTTACCGATCTTCTGCCAATTCCTTGACCTCCTTATACGACATGACACCTGCCTTTTCTTTTACTTGGTCCATGTATGACCTTCTCGGCCTTCCTCTTCCTCTTCGGGCTTCCAATTTTCATTCAATCATGTTTTTATATAGGGTAAATAAAGATAATTATCGATGACTTTTTTAAATGTTAAAAGTCAGATGTCATTGTTTAACTCGGAGTTAACCTTATGCCCCTTACAAGAAGACAAACATCTTATCCCATTTATCCTTATTTTTGTATCGTTTTCCTCAAACAGCGTCCTCCCGGGAACTCCCTATCCACGCTCTGTTATCGTATAATAGGTATTAGATAGATACGCGTTACTTATTTATACATATAAGAATGTATATGTACAGGATTACTGCTGGCCAGCTATTTCAAAAAAGAAACTTTCGGAAGACATGATAACCTTCCTTTTATGAAATCGGTTAAAATAAAATATATTATGTACATAAGTAGCACGCTAGTTTGAAGAAATCTATTTACTCTGAATATTTTTTAAACGGAATGGTTTGGACTTGACCATAATTCGCCTAATACTATGCAACCTCCATAGTCTAGGATGGTTCCAGCTTACCCAGTAAGAACCGATTCAATCTCGCTTTGAAGATCGCTACATTATAGGTCTCTCGAACCTATGGTTTTTCGGTTAACGTATCCATATATTCATTTTTACACCTGGATTCTATCAGCGCAGGCCAAGACGAGTGGCGTACAAGAAGAGAAGCCTATTCTCAACAGTGGGCGATAACAGGCTGATGATGATGATACAATCAATACGTCTTTTTTGTTATTCGTCATGCAAATTCGATTACAACTCTCTCTAGCTCTGTATGCGTTGATTTGATAAAGTATGATGTCACGTTACAGCAATATCAGTCCGACCTCGTGACCCCGAAGCGGATAAGCAAGCAGCGGTCAGCCTGTTTCAGCGGGAGCAGTCAGGTACATTATACAAATATATAAAACTCAAAGGTGACTGACTGACTGACTGATATAGTGATCTATCAACGCACAGCCCAAACCACTGGACGGATTGGGCTGAAATTTGGAATGAAGGTAGATGTTATGACGTAAGCATCCGCTGAGAAAAGATTTTTGGAAATGCCACTTTTAAAGGGGTGAAATAGGGGATGCAAGTTTTACTTTTTAATGCGAGCGAAGCCGCAAGCACCCACTAGTACAAACATGTTGTTGCTGCTTTATATTCTGGGGTATTTATGGTAAATTGGCGTTTGGGCTATCTTTTGTGTGGGGTAATTGGAGGTTAATTTGGTCTGGTTGTTTCTATTTAACTTTTTTATTTACACACTAACTCTTGTATAGGAAAAGTATGTTTGTTCTTTTAAACAGTTGCACTGATTTGGCCGTAATTTAGTATGGAGATATATTTCATTCTCGGTTAACAAGTAGGCAACTTTCCTTTATAATACTACATCGGGACTAGATGAGAGGTATCGCCACTGAATTACAAAAATGATTAACTATGCGAACCTGCCTTACATACATGCCATATATGCCTTATATATTAGTTATTAGATTTAAATTTGAGCGAATTTGATTTTTATCGCTTTTATACCCTTAAACACATAATGTATTTAAAATCTCAAGCTATCCAAACCGCCGCGGCAACATTCCTACCAACTGTAGCACACAAATCTTCAAAGCGCGCCATAAATTCTTAACTCCCCTGCATCCTGAAGTTGCCAAAAGGAATACTTACGCAGTTCTTATTTTATCAATTTCCTTCCCGTTCCAGCGATCGAACACTTCAAACAGGATAACGTCGACTGTGTTCACGCCGCCGACCCCAGAATCCGCCGGGTACAACAGCTTTATAAAGAATCTTTAACGGTATTCATGAATAGATGAAATGAGATTGCTGGCGATGGTATAGCGAATTTTCTAGCAGAATATACCTACGCGGTGATTTTTATGATTAAGACTGATTTTCTCAACGTAAGAGCGTTAAATCGTACGGCAAAAATATGCTTATCATTTAACAGTTGTTTTCATTATAACATATGTATGAGAAAGTTATTCCGTAATGTATGAGTTATTGTCATAAAAGTCACTTTGTACCTAATTCAATTCATAGCTCTGACTAAAATATCTAAAGCATCATCTAATGTAATGTAAACTTGTCGTGTTAGGCTGGCAATACCCTATTTAGAATATTCAAAATGTTTTTTTTCTCTTATGATATCAATCGTACCTAATATAGTTTGGTAAATCATGCATTTTCCCTGTAAAATTTTGCCAATTATAAAATTACTATTCTAGGTCCCGCCGTCTTAACAGTATGGAATCAGGCTTCTTCTCTCAAAGCCGATCTCCCATGGAATGTACTGATTTCTGCCCGTTTAATCGAAGCAAATATTAATTATAAGTAAATATCATTTAATAAGGGTAGACATGGTGTTTGATTTTCGTATTTTCTTAACAATTCGGGATGATTTTATTTTGAAACTTAGTAAAGTATTTTCTTTATGTTTGTGCATGTTAAATTGTTACTAACTGTAGAAGTAGTGTGTTTATTTTAACCAATTTTCTCGTCAGCATGTGTATAGGTTGTATGAATGAAATAAATTTGGTGATTGATTCCATAAACGTGGCCGTTTTCTTTCAGTAGTCATGTGCGATGATGTGGAGTCGCGTAGGCAAAGGTTTTAAGGCTATTATGTAAGTTTGGATGCGGTGCAGTAAAACATTATAGCAAGAGGTAAGCCTAAATTAAACAGCAGAGACAGGGATGAAACGATCTATAAAACTCAGCATGTTAGGCCATTTAACAAAACAAGAAAACAACGGAATGCAAAATAGAAAACCGCATTTATTCCCGCATTTTACCAATCATGCCCCTCCATCCATTGAACTAGTGTATCCCCAGGATGCCTCCCTTGTTCTGCTGGTAGCCCCCGGAGGCCTCCTGGTGTCCGTGGACAGCATGAGCCCCGAGGTTGTTGAACTTCTCTAGCTGCTCAGCACCGCCCTTGTAGCCCTTCTGCAGGAACTCGCCCTGTGGGAAAAATATGGTTTACGTAAGAGTTAAATTGTATTTTCAAGTTAAGTGTGGATTTGCACTTGCTTAACGGAAAATCTCGTGAGGAAACCGCTATGATTGAGGACGACAATATCCGAGGACATGGTGTCTTTCGTGGAAGGACCTGGACGCCCACCACGATGTATCTGCACAAGAGAACTCCCCTAACGAATTGATTCTGCGGGGGACTCACGACCCTCAGTCATGAGGAAATACGACTCAAGAGAGAGAAGAGATAAAATATGGTTTAAAATCGACACAGGATAATTTATCATTCTTGATTTAAAAAGGTACGAAAAATGTGACAAATTTAAGGGTTATCTATTCTTTATGTTAAAACCTTAAGGATGTTCCGAAACTTACTCATAATCATACTTTCATATTCTGAGAAATATCTATCTTTTTGTACTAATATTTTATTCTGTGTAAGAGTTTCGGAATAAAACCTACTTATGAAGGTATTGCGTACTTTGAATGAAACCTTGTCTGTAAGACGAACTTTGAGCCTAAGTAATGTAGTAGAAGAACACGGCAAGAATTTCAAAGTAGGTGCTGTACTTATCATACCTACTCGGAGTTAGTAGCTTAGATGCCACCTGAATATAAACAGCCAAAACTCACAGTCACTTTTTATTTTTATAGTGTGTTGTGGAGACATAAAATGACAAGCCTATAATAAAAACAACTCGCTGAAAACGCGAAAAAGATCATTTCCACTCCGTTCCCTTGTCGTAACTTTCCTCGTCGCTCTGTTTTACAACTTTTTACAAAAGCAACAAAAACTGTTATTATGCTCCGAATAAATTGGAATGAAAACTCAACATTCCAAAATAAATTGAATAAGTTAATGGAGTTGGCAACTTCACTAAGCCATTCTTTTGCGGCCATATTATAAACTGTGGACTAAAGTTTAGTTTTTCTAGAATGGCTGGTTTGTTTATTATGCTACTATGTATATGGCTAATATGGCTCACAATTTTTAGATACGTAACTTGTAGCTCTGGTGAACAAATTGTTACTTTTTATATACATATTTGGGATATTCAGGATATGTCCATCTGTTTAGAAATAATTGGGACCAAAAATTTGTGTTTGCAAAATTTTTTTCCTATTTTATTTTAGGCATTAACACATTTATTAAAGTTTAGGGTAAGGAAGTTCCAGCAAAAAACGTGAAGTAGGCATTCTAAAAGTCTATAAAGAACTCATTCTATTCAAGTCACACAAAAAAGTGCCCTGGGTTACGTAGATACCTAGTAGCTAAAAGTTAGTGCCTAGATTCACCATTCAGAATTGCTGGAGTTTTCTATTTCTCTTTCATGTAATGGCTTTGTCCAACGTTTTATGATCACTAAATTGTGTACATAGTTCGGTTAATGTTTTGATACTTTATCCCAGTTCCGTTTATAGTTTTTGGTAAACGTATTATTTTATTCATTTCGCCGAAGTTGTTGGGGCGTTCCAACTAGGTATAGACCATAACTTTTATAGGGCCTGCGGTCGTGCGTGGCATCGGAATTCAGGATTGGAAGTGTCTAATAGAATAAAAGAGCCAGAATAAAGTTGGCACGTCTCCCGGCAGAGTTTGAAGCTGTTTCGTTGAGTAAACACAACAAATCTTACTAACAAGTACCTATAATTGTAAGTGTTTCAAACGTAAACTTAAAATGTGATTACATTATATTATCAACAGGATTCATAAAATCACATACCTTATTAGCCTTTGCGTCATCAATCTTCTGTTCGGACACGTGATGTCCTTCCTTGCCTTGAGAGTTGGCATCCAGAATCTTCTCCTCGTGAGCTCCCTTGAACCCTTGTTGCGCTTGTTCTCCAAATGATCCAGCATTTTGTCCCGCGACTTTATGATCTGCTTCATCATGAGCCTCATCATAAAAGGACTCAGATTTCTCTTCCTCGTTTTTACTGCTCGATGATTTGAAGCCTTTGCTCACGTGACCCTTTTTATGACTTTTGGCTTTTTTCACTTGTTCCTCGTTGGCACCTAAACGGAAGTAGGTTGTTAGTGAAATTATGGTACAGAAAGAAGGGGAAATTACCTCTTAAAACGCTTAGTAAAATGTTTTTTTTTTTTTACATGAAATAGGCTCACGCTTGACTACAACTTGCCTGATGTTAAGCAACGATATAATCACTTACCTTGTTTGTCAAATTTCTGACCGCCTTCATAAAATTTCTCATCTCCTGCGGCTTTCTTCTTAGCTTCTTCATCTTTGTAGAAACTGGACTCTCCCTTCTCAGCCTTAGCAGCAGCCGCGCCGGCTTGGAACCCTTCTTGTCCATGCTTAGTTTCTTCTTCAACTTTCTTTTCTATTTTCTCCAAGTTTTGATCAGTTCCTTTCTTTTGTGCTTCGTCGTATGCTTTTTTGTCAACGTACCCGCCGCCTAGTTGCGAGTTTATTATGTTAGGGTGGTAAAGTAGACCTCCACCGAGCCCTCCGAGTCCGATGCCTCCAATGCCGATCCCGCCAAGTCCAGGGTGGATGAGGCCGACGCCATTACCGACACCAACGCCACCAATTCCTCCGCCATTCAAACCGACACCTCCGGCGCCTCCAACCCCGCCCAAACCGCCGTATCCGATACCCAGACCTTGCCCTAGTCCGAGACCGCCTAGTCCTATACCTCCAAGCCCGACGCCTTGTCCTAATCCAATCCCCCCAACACCACCTACACCACCCACTCCCGCCACAGTGTTCAACACTGCTGAAGCCGCTCCTTCGAGTTGCTCCGGGTAATCTTCACTCTCTTCCACTTCATAACTGCTCGACAAAGGTAATCCGGTCTTCACGTCCGTCCCTATCAAGTCCAATCTCTCCTTGACGTGATCGTATGGAGTCTTCTCATCAGATAACTCCACTTTGATAGCCGCGGCGATCGCGACCGCTAATGTAAGAAACGTTAACATTATCGACGTTGATCACTTTGCACAACTGATGTCATTACTATATTGCAACTGTTATTTATAGTGCATTAAAACGCGGCGGAACGGAGTTATGGCTATCCTGCGATAGTTTTCACGTCTACGCCCGTATCCAGTCGTTTCCTTCCTGTGGTATTGTTCGCACTAGTCGAGGGTATCGAGAACGGCAACAGAAATAAAACAATAAGTTTGGTCAAAGACCTTGCTTTCCAGTCCATTGGCGCCAGCCGTTTGCGCAACCACTTAGCGGCTGTGGGTGACACGTTTTCTGAAGGCATTTCCATAATTTTGCGGTGACTTTCTGGAACGCCATATCCAGCCTTTTATCCTAAATTGCCTCCGAGCACGAGCAGTTTCTTGAGACCTTTATTTCATTTCGCGTATAATTTTGCTATTTCGGTTTTATTGTGTTTAGTGAGCAATTTATAATTTAAACTACCTACCATGAAAATTGATTTTTAAGTTCAATAATGTTAACAAGGTGTTTAATTGGCTGTGCATTATTAAGCATAATGGCCTTGGTTCAGATCTGACGATTTCACGTTATTGTTTTCTTTTGGCAAAATATATGTCGAGGGCTCTTTCAAAGGTTAGCGCCAAAGAAGTTTGGATGTTGGTGTAATGCGTCATATTGATTGACAAGTAAGGATATCGCTGGATAGACACGTCGTCAGAAAGAAGTAGATAATACTTAGGTACATAGCGACCGACGACCTCTCTTAGCTATATTAAAATATTCTACTGCGCTTTGTTTTGCAAGCTAATTTGTTTTGCATCCAATTTAAATCTGGGATTTGATACAGTTGATAGACAAGATACAAATGAAATTAATTACACCAAATTTCAGGTAGAGCTACAGTACAATTAGTAATTTATTTAATTATTCAGTATTATGTTTTGTTAATCCAAATATATACAAACGTAATTACCAACCCACATTTATTCCAGTAATATCAACTAGAGCTAGCTGAAAACTAATACGCCGACTCTCAAACATAATGTTGGAACATGTAACCTAACAATGGGTCCCATTTCCAAAACTATTAAGCCTTGTTTAATATTTGAACACGAAACTTTAAACCCCTCGGCTACATACTCTTGATAGCTGGGTAAATACAGTGTACTCAAATTATCTTGCAAGCGAGCGCCGCGCAAACTTTCAATAAGTTTATTCAAGCGCCTAGCAAAAGTTAATAGCAACGTACTTAAAATTGTGCCAGAGCACGTTGCTAAGGTAAAACTGCGAGGGAAACCAACTTTGCACAACTTTTAGTCGCAAATTAGTAAAGGTGGCAGGAGTTTCCGGAGAAATTTTACGCTCTCGTAGGCAAGGGACGTGAACAGCCTACTTGTTTAATAAATTAGTTAATTAATCGCTCACACAGTCTGTTATATACGCGTTTGAAAGTGAGAATATTATGAGTGGGTTGCCGTCTAAATAATAATTGGATTAATTTCGTAGCCTTTGAGCCGATATGTGCGGAGCTGCGGTGGAAACGCGTTCGTTACGAGATAATTTACTGCGTATAAAGAGATACTGAAACACATACCTACTCACATCTTATGTAGGTAGTATATTATACAGAATTATTTGAAACACACCACGGAGGATTAGGAAGATGACTTTTGGATTCGCATAAACATAATTCGCTTCTCAATACGTTACGTTACGTCAGCGAGTGACCAGTTTTTGTATATGAACAACTGAATATATTTTCGAGTTTCACAAAAGTCCAAGAAAAATAGGTAAGTTGCTGGTTTTTAGTTTTAAACTAGCTATCCTCCCGTCTAACTCATGAAAATTTCTATCGACTACAATTTGTAGACAGTAGGTACGTAGATACGAAACACTCAAGTACCTAGTACTTAGGTATCTCTATATTAGCATTTAACTACCAAATTCCAGCGCAATCGCGGCCATCGAGCGTGACACCCTTACGTGTCGAGTGTCACTACAGTCACGGGGAGTGACGCGTCAAGTGTCTGGCTCGGTAATTGACACGGGCTGATATTAGGGCTTGTACCACCTTACTGACCAAAATTAGATTCATTCGAGTACAGTCAATAGGTTGAATGATTTCTTTTTATTATTTCCTGTGAATTAATTTAATTAATAATTAATTAATTAATTATAATCCTGCGGAAATATGTTTTTTTTTTCTGTACCTGGCCTGATCGGGATGTAACACATTTGCCTAGGAAAAACCTATTCACTCTGGATTTTGAGACCCCAGCATTGTAATTTACAAGAAAACAAGAACCCTGAGACTAATAAAAAATCTCTTGCTATAGTACTAAACTAGATCACTAACTAACTTGCTAACTACTAGATCAAGGAACCTAGACCGTGATGTTTAAAAAATATAAAGTCTACTTCTTAGATAGAGGTACTTTAAAATATTTGTAGCGCAATGAAATAATCTTCAGAAGCACGTTGTATCACATGCGCGCAATCTGATATATCGTATCGATTTATGAGATATTGGTACAGCCCCGATCATTTCTATAGAACCCTTGAACGTCGAGCCCTGCTTGTGTTTCGCATCTCTATTTCAATCAGAGTCATTCAACAATACATTGAAATGAAAAAATAGCATTTTACTTCTTGCATTATATAAACCATCGCTAAGAGTTTGTTAACGCATCGAGAAGCACATTTTGCATTAATGAAATGACATAAGAGTAGATACATTATACGTATTAATTAAAATTATTTAACTAGTAAGTGTATGGTACTATCAAGTTACTATAAAAGTGAAATACTCAATTACCTATTTAAACTCTAGTTTCATTTAGCTTTCATTCACCCTTAAAATATTGTAATCACGGTCCTAGGTGCAAAATTTGAAATTCAAATTTTATCTCGGAAAATGACGTCATCTTATCTAAAATCCCGCCATTTTTCCGCGAAATAATGTAACTTTAAAGGACACTTTCAGTGCTGGAGCAGAGACAGGTTTATAAGTAAAAGGATTCATTTATAAGTTCAGACATTCAGGTACCAAGTATCTAAGCAGTCAGTCGCATATACTCGTAACGGGTAATATTCTTCTCACTGTACCTTAAGAGAACGCCTTGAGAATTTGGTTGCAAGGATACGTATTTTACTCAACATGAACAAAAGCAACTTAATGGTCAAAATTCATAATTTTGATGACTATATTTTGCGAATAGCATAATAGCAACGACCAACTTTTATAACACGAAATAATTAATAAAAAGATCTCTATAAAATCGGAGATACATCTATACCATCAATACTGCTACGTATTATTTAAATTACAGAGAAATTTTAATTTAGGATGCCTAGATCTGTGCCTACAAACATAGTTAGGCATCTACTAGAAAATATATTTCTACTTTTTATTCAATAATAAACAATATATACACATATATACACTAATAATATTTCTACTTAATTTGAAATTTAAACATATAAAAAAAAATAGGACAGTACATATTTTAATTTGAGAAGTAGTAAAGAAGTCTGCAAAGAAACGTGAATCTTTTGATGAACAAAAAACTTAATTTGAGTATTGCTTTTAATACAGTGTACAATGTACATAAAATCCACACTTAGTAGTTGCGTAAAGATACTTTATTTCTAGTTCGTTCATTATCTGTAGATATAAAAGCAGCTTAGTGTTCGTTCCAGAACATAATGCATATTCATGTCTCCGTCTCACTTTCTTTGCTCCCAAACATTTTTGCACAACTGTATCTAGATATAACAGGCTGGGTTCTTGCCGGATACTTTAATAGTATTTGCCGGAAGTGATATAAGTAGAATCTGCACAATTGCTTTTTTCATACAATATTATAGTGATACATAGTAACATTTCAATTTATTTCATAATTAATTTATGCATAAAAAGTGTCAGTAAAATAATAACTATTGTAAAATTAATATATTAATCATCTCTCTCTCTCTTGAGTCTTATTTCCTCATGACTGAGGGTCGTGACTCCCCCGCAGAATTCATTCGTTAGGGGAGTTCTCTTGTGCAGTTACGTCGTGGTGGGCGCCCAGCTCCTTCCACGGAAGACAAAGTCCTCGGATACTGTATATATTTATTTTGCATGAACTTATAACGGTGTGACTTATAACGGGGCTCATAGAAATAAGACGATGTTGGATTGAACAAATTCTGTGAGTTTTTTTCCGATATTATGTATCTCTAGTAAGATTAAAACTGCACGCTTCTAACCGTAAGATATTTTAGTTGGCAGATGATGAAATATAGGCACTTATCGTTTGAAACTTTTCCGGTCTAAAGAAAGAAATAAAGATATACGATCCATCTTGCAGTCTAGTGAGATAGATAACCATGTAATGGTTAAATGAAAGTAGTCTTTTTTCTGCGTAATTATGCCTTTAATCTGCTAATTGGTTGCTTAGTTAGAAGGCATATTACTAAAGTAGGCAGTTTTTTCTCAATTTTTATCCACAATTTTGAATGTAACGTTGAAAACTGTTAATAAATTTAGTACGACGTGGTACGAGTAAAACGCCGTTGACATTGAGAATATGTATAAAGATGATCAATATCAGATTTTCAATTTCACCAATAGAAATCAATTTTATTCAAATTAAAAAAAAATGCATTTAAACCTTAAATTTAGAGTAGAAAGTACGTAAGTCTATATCAAATAAGTAAACACTTATAATTGCACTACATTGTTACTACACACACAGCTACATAAAACCTGACCTCTTCGAAAACTCCCACTATTAAACCCCCAAACAAATCCACTATCTGATCAAGTAAACAGGTGAAAGTACGATTGATATTTGTTCATTACATTACTGGCTCAAACAACCCCTAATTCTCTCCACGTACCATCCCAATCTATAGCTCTATAGAGCCATCTATAGGAATATATAGCAATCTACAGCAATCTATAGCAATTCGTCCAGCTAATTCGGCCCGGATTGGATTCGGATCTATTTCCCCTCCCTTGACACAACGGATATTCGACTGCTGTGTTGATTCGTTTGATCCTTCCTTTTTGCGTTACAAGTGTAATTACAATCAGGATTGTTGGATGTTTGGGAAACAAACGTTAGTCCATTTCAGTGAGCTGGAAATGTTGATGTTTATGTTTACCTAATGTTATGTGCTTTAGGACGAAACAATAAATACCGTTAAATTATAAGAGCATTCATTATACAACACACAATCATTATCGGAAATGTAAATAAATTAAACCTAGTTAATTAAATTATAAAAAAAAACAGTTTTTTACTAATTATTCAACTTTGAGTAGTAGCTGTTTGTCTAGTACGGCAGTCGTTAAGCTATGTCAGAGGCCCTTAGGGCGTCTTGATAAACTCTCGACACCACAGTTGGCCACTCTCATACGATAAGGAGAAGAACTTTGAGTAACGATTATTCATTAATTTTATCGATTTGCCGGTTTTTTTTAGTTGTGTTATTGAGGACAGCAACTTTAAAGAGTATTTATACTCTCTCTTTTGTCCTCATAAATTATGTTAACATATTGGGAGCTGCAATAAAACGAAGCCTATTTTATTATCCATTTCAATATGCAAAGCTTTATTGAAATTGAAACATCAAAACAAATAAACTCCAATCGCAGCCCAATCAGGCACTAACGGAAACAAAGAGTTTTGACATTATTGACTGATCTTACACATAATTAAATATTGTCTTCGGGACTCTGGAAATACACTTTTATATTCCACCCATGTTGTGTAAATAACTCTTTAACCTTCCATCAGTTCTTATTCATATCGAATAACGTAATAATGAAAAACAATTGAAATTAACGTAATAACGTAAACTCTTTGATATTTCTTTCAAGATGGCAATGTAGTAATGCTTTGTATGAGATCGTTGCACATCTCGGCCATTGATTTCCATTTCTAATGGTCACATTTTGAGAGCATTGTAGGTACTGAACTGCTCAGAAAAAACAACAAAAATTGTTTTTTTTTTACTTTCACTGTTCAAAGACGAAATTTTTAAACAAACACAGGAATAGGCTAACATTTGAATACAGCCTGCTTAAGCACTACTATAGCCTAAGATGTAAGACTGATTTGCCTAGAAGAAACCTATTTTCTCTGGATATGAATACCTCTGGGTTATAATTTTCTGGAAACAGGATCCGAAATATTTCGCCTCTGGTGCGTAGTGTTTTCACATGCAAATGGCGATACCAGTCATAAATAGTAGAGAATGAAGAGCTAGTTAGTAACTATCAATAGACTCACTACTCCACGCACGGAAACCAGTAGATTGATCATGTTTGTTCGCCTTTCATTTGAGATACTATCTGCCGTAAAAACTACTTCCTACCAATATTGTTTCCTCCCTCCATGATGAGCGAGAAAAACTAATCAAGTAGCGATAGTAAAAGTGGAATGAAATCAGCTTTAGAGGTTGCGTGAGATAGTTTCAATACTAGTAACAGTATTTTTATTTGGTTTGAAAATTTGATTATTATGAATGGAAGTTGACATATAATTACATAACAACATACAGAAAAATATTATTTTTGGCTAATGTGCCAAGTAGTGTACCAAAATTCAAAATCAAACAAAGCTCAGATAGTCCAGAATTCAGCACTTCCGAATTTTACTTTTCGTTTTTAATACATCGACCATCGACCTTATAAAAACGTGTTAAAAATGGAACAGACATGTAAGTACTGAAATGAAAATGATTTTGTATATAAACAGACAAACAGAGACATATATAAACAGAGAAACAGATAAACAGACACATATTATAAAAACTGCTGAAACGTGTTTAAATTTCGATTAAAAGTATACTCAATCATTTTTTTCCTAATATCTTCTATGTTCATATATCTGATTCTCTTCAGCTATATTATATGTATAGATTTCTAATCTCTTCTTACTTACCGGTAAGTAAGCAAGTGGTAAGTAAATGTGCAACATTGTAGGTTCACTCGTAGCTTCAAGATACGATCATTACGATTTAATTAGTTTACTTTGCTGAATGTAGGATCTAATCTAGTTTCTATCACTATGCCCTACTTCTTTCAGAAACCTAATCATATACACTAGCTCAAATTAATAACAAGTTGTACTAAAAGTCTTCTTCTTATCGAATGAGAGTGGTTAACTCTGGTGTCGAGAGTTTTCAAACCGCCCTAAGGACCTCTGACTTATTTGAACGCGCTAATCTCAGGAACTACTGATGCGAATTGAAAAATTCTTTTTGTTTTGAATAGACCATTTATCGAGAAAGGCTTTAGGCTATATAACATCACGCTGCAACTAATAGGAGCGAAGAAACAATAGAAAATGTGGAAAAAACGGGGAAAATGAATAATCTTTGAGGACTTCCGTTGCGTGCGCTGCGAAAACGGTTCAAGATATCAAAAAAATGTGTACGAAATAATTAGTCCTCTTGAAATGATCTAACAAAATGTCCGCATCAGTATAGGTCTATCTTTTAAGGTTAACTCACTAGAACCGTTTTTATGGTAATAACTATTCCTCGCGGACGAAGTCGCGCGCACCAGCTAGTGATAAAATATCTGTCTCGAAGAATAATAACAACAAATTTAAGATACTTTTCGCAAGATACATCGAAATACTATCTGGGTGTTGAAAATCAAGACTTAGTACGATCCTTGCCACCCCGGGGTCCATTTGCAGGACTTCGTGATTCGGTTCGTTAACCGCCGAGAAATCAGTTTCAGGAGGTTTCAGCCAAGGAAAGGATATCCGCTCAAATTAGAGACCTTTCTTCGAGGAAATACGAGAATTTGTACTCACAATTCCAGCTTGATTTCTAGGTAAAAGTAATATATTGCCGGCTGTTAGGGTTTTTTCTAATACAACTGAAGGTTGTTGACTTATCTTTTCTTTTGGTAAAAGTCGTAAAAGTATATAAAGATCTTGCAGTTGGCTAATTTTTATATCCACATTTACTTTACTTGAGTAAGGTAATGATCTTGAATGTGTTAAGTTACGAAGATATGTCAATCAATTTACAAATATCTTAAAAATTAGCAGAACAAAATGTATGAGATACATAACAAAGTAGCCGTGTCAGCTATAGACATAACACGGTAAAAAGATAACTTATCTTACATCATCTCTTAATTACGCTTAATCCGTAATAGACGAGCAAGAACTATAAGTTTCAAAAAATAATATGACATTCGACTTTCACCGAGATTAAGAAAGCGTGGTCCTAAATTAACAACCTGTAACGCGATATGTAGGAGTCATAGACATTGAACAGCAATGGAGTACCCTAGGCTGTAGGAGTACTTAACATCAGGGGCGCTGTAGTTAATCGCGAATCTATATCACGTAGAAAATTGGCCGTCGGCACCATTTTGTCAACATACCAAAGTGTCTACGGATAGTGCAATTCTGTGTTAAATTATTATCTGTAATATGAAGGTATTATTATTTGCATCTGCCACAAATGTTGATTCCATCATTAGCTTGCGTATTTGCTTGGCTTGTTTAGCCACGAGCTCTGATATAACGTACCTAATACCAATATTACCGGACGCTAAATATGTAGATATCATCTCTCGCAGATAGAACTCGGCAAATGATGATGATGATTGGCCAGGCCTGTCACTTCCTGTATTATGTCGATGGTAGGAGTAGCATAAAAATATTATATTAGTTTAGTTTTGCAAGATAGTTAGCTCGTTAAAATAGCTGAGATTTAATTGCGTTTATGGCGTTTTCTTTTGGTCCAATTAATGAAACAAGATGTGCGTAAGTAAATATAAATGCTCATCAGTACTTTTATTGCTCGGATTATTTGAGATAGGGGATTAAGTGTTTCTCCCGTACTGTGAAAGATAGTCTAGAAAGTTTAGAAAACTATTTTAATTGGGTGCTTTGTATAAATAGTGGCCCTCGCAAAACCCGAGCTAATATCGGATTAAATAAAGATGTGTCTTTATTTAATGTTGTGTGTGATACACAGCCTTCAAGTTTATTTATAAGTTTTCCAGGCTTCTTGCATTTCCATACACCTTTTACGTAAACAAATACACGAAGCCTCGAATAAACAAACAAAAAGCCTTTGCGGTTTTCCTCAATTTACACCTTTTACATATTTTATTTTGAACGGGAAATACAGTTATTTTGCAAATATATTTGATTTGGGTATACGGATACGTAATAAAGTTGAGTTCAAAGGTTTCACATAAATATTTTAGCGTCACTTTTTCTCTATTGTGAAGAATCCAACGGATTTGTGAAATACGTGTCAAACCAAATTGATACAAATTGCGTTTCATTTCAGGAACATGAAACACATGAAAAAAGCTCAGATGTGTTTTTTTATATTGTTGTCGTAAGTAAATACAGCGCGCAATAAGCCACGAAAGAGTATTCTAGGGCAAAAGAATAGCATAGGTAAAGAATTCATACATAGAAATAGATTTTAGACACCAGTTTGTCAATTCGATGTGCGATGTGTGTTTGTGTGATCTTTATAGTTTATGAAACTTTACAAAGGTTGCCTGGAAGAAATCGCCTAAGGCCGCCCAATGTGCAACACTTTAATTCAAGTATATTTTTGTCTGTTTTGTAATTTCTGTTTTATGGTGTACATTAAAGTTATATTCTATTCTATTTTACTTTATGCCCCTAAATACGAGTAGTATTTAAATACCTATAATAAAAAAAGATTGAATCAAAACTCATCTAACTAAAGTGTGTTATGATGCAAGCAACCACAGTAACCAACATTTGCTATAAAAACTGTGCAGGAGATTTCTTTTTATCTAAACCATGTCTACACTTGACCATAGTTTGCCTGATGGTAAGCAAAATAACTATGAAATGAGGAATATTTAAATGTTGTGGTCGTTTCAAAAATATTTTCCAATAATACGGTCCTTCCGCCAAAATGCTACATAAATCAGTTATTAGAGAACTCTGCCAAAATAATTTATTTTCTACGAACACGAAAACTGAAGTTTTTGATATTTGTATGATACATTTATTAGATTGTTTTGATTACTTCGATTCCTATCTGGCATAAAAGTTACTTCTAAGTTCTTAATTTTCCTAATCTTTCGAAAACCAGACATAAGTAATCAATACAATATAGGTATAAGATACACAAAGAAAAATAACATTTTAAAATACTCAGTAGATACAGACATACAAATCTGTCAAATTTAATTTTCCATCTTTTTTTGTAAGCCTTTGATACTTTAAAATATCAATTTAAACGCAAACATTAATTAACTGAAAAGCTCCTACTTTACAGATACGCAACCATTGGCCCTCATTTACATTTATATAAACTGCAGTATCCAGTTCTAATTAATTATTAATTCCACAGTCCGGGGCTATAAATAAGGTTCGGTAATCTGCGTCCGAATCGAAGCCTTCGAAGGCTTTCGAGGTGTTCTGGGAACGTCCAAGTGGGCCGCAATAATTTACTGGCGAGAGGAAGTAGGCCGACAAAATTCTAGACCTAGTGAACCGACAATATTTAGCCTAATAGATGTCACATTAAGATCTCACCGATATAATATACCGGGACATTGCACACAGCGCCATCTAGCCCCACACTAAGCAAACGCTTGTGTCGTGGGTACTAGATAACGGATTTAAATATACTCATACATTTAATCAAAATATTGAAATAACACAATTACTATTTTAATATATGTAATTGTTTGTATGTTTATTCCTCCATCATGTAGCAATATCACGATGGACTTTTTTGGCTCGGTACTAGTGATTTTTTATCGATTTTTATCCCGAGAAAATGGCAACAATACAGAGGCTGACAATGCTAAATAAACTCATATACCTACAAAAAAAAATGTTTTTATGACATATTTTCAAAGATGTTCAGTATTATTCCGTTTTAATACTCGGTTGGCTTGAGTAATTTTTTTGACCATTAGGACTGTGTGTTCTTTTTTGCATGCTGATTGGTCCACCCTTGAACATAATTTCTCATTTGTTTCCACATAATATATTTAAATACTTGCAAATCTCAATATTAAGTTGTCTACGCAGTGAGCGAAATACGAGGGTCGAAGTAAATTAAACATGATCTTGGCAGATACGATTATTGTTCGAATCTCTAGTTATTTCAGGAAGGAATTTCGTGGAATTTTGTCTCGAATTTATGTGATTCCTAAGTATTTCTATTCTGGGGTATATTCTATAATTTAGATTTCATTAATGAAGAAATTAGGTCATACATCATTATAGTTAACTATGTAAGTGTGACCCATACTTTAAATCCGTTAAAAACTATTTAAAGAAACATAGTTTTTTTCATTCTTGCTGATTAGTGATTACCATAAGTTACATTGAACATTGAAAAAACATTACATACAGCTAACATTGCAAAAACAGACATAAGTACTATTAAATTACTGTTATTTTCAATTTCGACAATTGGTCATTACATTTTACCTAAAAATTCGCGATGAATTTCAACTAAGTGGAAAAACATGGTGTTACCACTACAATTAAAAAATAAGTACCAAAGCTCAATGGCAATTAAGTAAATTGCTTTGTTAAGCCGCACTAATAAATTAACGTGCAGAAACATACATTAATTTAAATTGTTAAAGAACTGAAATTAATTAAAATTTAACGCGTAGGTATGGGTCCTGTTAACAATGGTTGGTGAAAGATAGCATAAGTATAATTAAGTGGAATAAATTGTGTTTTGCACAAAAACTGTAAAAACACATACATAGCATTGATTTTTAAGACTCAAATCAAGGGATCTGTTTCCTCATTGCCTTTTTGACTTGTTACTAAGCAAATACTTTCAATAAACAAAACTAACTGAACATTGTTTTCAGCCTGGCGTATTATAGGAGAGGAGTCTTAATAATAGACAAAAATGACTGAATTAATCCAAACGGTTCAGAGCACTATAATTTATTCACAAATAAGGATCAACAGACACGGACAACTCACTCAGTTTCTGTCTGATATTCATTATCACTCATCATTTACAGTAATAGTAAGTAATTTTCAACTGGAAATACACAGTGCAATTGACAGTATAGCTATAAAGGATTTTGGATAGGCCCTATATACATACAGACACAATCTGTGCCCGCGATTTCGTTCGCGTGGAATAGTTATATTGGGCATCATATTTATTTTTGCAAACAAACTCTTTAGCTTTATAATATTAGTATAGATGAAGGAATAATTCTTTCATACATTTTTTTTTTGATATCTTGAACCGTTTTCACAGCGCACGCAACGGAAGCCCTCAAAGATGAATAACTTTCCCCGTTTTTTCTACATTTTCCATTGTTTCTTCGCTCCTATTAGTTGCAGCGTGATGTTATATAGCCCAAAGCCTTCCACGATAAATGGTCTATTCAACACAAACATATTTTTTCAACTCACACCAGTAGTTCTTAAGATTAGCGCGTTCAAACCAACTAACGAACTCTTCGGGCTTTATAATATTATAGTTTAGATATGTGACAGTATGTACAATCACACAAACATAATATATGTACCTGCATAAAACAGCATGTAGGGTAAAGCAGGAATTGCTGTCTCGGCTGCAACGGGAAAATCCAGCGGTTTGCGGCTTCCCTGCTAATTAAACCCGGGTAATTAGGTCACTCCATATAATTACGTCTATGCATCTCTAAAGCCTCTTGTGGAGTAAACTCAATAATATTATAGAAATTTATACTAGTGTCATATTTCATCTTTGTTAAGTAAGATTGTAAGTGCAGACATTTTAATAAAATTTACGACCAATTCTCTCGATAGCAATTGTTTTAAGTCATTTCTTTTCATAACTCACAAATAAAATAAAATAAACAACTTTTGAGCAAAGCTAATATTTTTTGCTTAAAATTATACCAATGTTTGACGAGACATGATTGATGCCAACTCTTATTATTGTTGTAATAAGTTTGTTGTAATTCTCTATGTTAATAAATGATATCTATCTATTGGTGAGTTCTTGAGGTTTTGCTCGCCATGGTTCAGGATGGTAATCTACAACTCAAATAATTTCTTCATTCCATTATTATGTACCATGTACTTCAAATATATAGGCATTCAGAAGTACACTATCTTACTCAAATTTGCTCGCAATAGAAGTTCTTATGATTAGACAGTACCTAATCCATTAACGTTAGCTAATAAAGATAATAAAACACAGCATCATTTTATCTACATTGGATTACGGGAACGCAGTGAAAAGCGACGTGCCAGCACATGCCAGCATTTTGTCAGCAGTAAAAAGAATATTAGAGCTGCAGTAACACAGGTTTATGGAGCAGAAGCTTGTTTACACTCTAATAAAATGGTAATACTTCAGCCCAAATAGAATGCGGTAAAAGATATGTAACAATGCAATGATAGTCAAATTGTTTTATGTTGTCATGTTTTACAATGTACGTGGATTTGTTTAACACATAAGATAAGTATATAATGAAGTTATTGTGATACAAGAATCGGTTGACGCCGAAAAGAAAACTGAACTGTTTATTTTGCATTTCAAAGTTCTAAACATATGTATGTACCTACATATGTGATCAAGGAGTTTAAATTTCATTCAAAGATTTCTTGATGTACCTAATGACTAAAATATTCAAATAATCCTTATAAACTTGAGTAGAAAAACGAAGAAAATTTACGGTGGCGTTATTTACCGAAGGCAAGAAAACAAAACTATTACATAGATTTAAAATTATTTCATATCATTTCCAGAACTCAACCACTCACTCGTCCACCCCAAAACCAATAATCAAGAATATCCATATCACCTGGCTGACAGTTGGACAGATTCCTGAGCCCAACCGCATGACAAGAGGCTCGTATTCAATCAAATAGATTGATAACGTATTTCGGGAGCTTGGAATATTCCGATACAAATGGTCTTGGACATAGTACAGGTATTGCAGATGACAAACAAGAACGAAAAAGATATAAAATATAGATTCAGGCGTAACTTTGCGGAAATCCACTGTAAATGAAACTCTGCGACTGTCTTCGAGGAAATCAACAAAGTGCGAAGACAGTCGCAGCGGAAAAACACTATATAGGTACATCTCTGTGTCTTCAAATATTGTGGTTTTCCTCTCGGAAGAAAACACGATGCGATGTTAATAAGATCATAAAAACCACGAAGGCCACTTTGATTAAGAGGAGTGGTGTGGCGGTGGTATATGGAGGAGCACACCTAAAAACTAGTAAGTTTGTTGTTTTTAGCCGGTTAAGGAGCAGCCGCAGCGTCTCTAGAGTTTCATTCGAAAAAGACACGGTAAGTTGGAATTCTCGATGAAAACGTATCACTGTCCAGGACAAGAGAATATTTTTAATTCATAAACAAGACAATTTGACGTTGCAATGTTATAGATACTTGAAATCATCAGTTACTGAAGTACTCAAATTTAAATTTAACTAATAGATTGGCAATTAATGTGCGTATTTATATGTGTCATTGGCATTTAAAATGATTAATTCATGCATGCTTTATTTATTTAATTGAACGTGGAACCTGAACATTCTGTTCTATTTTTTATAGAACGGACAAAATCGAATAAAATGTGGTTTGGCCAGTTAATTCTTTTTTTTTTGTTATACATAATAGCATCTTGAACAAGCATCATGTGAACGCAGAAAAAAAAACCAACAGAAACTAGGAGTATTATTATTGCTTTACTTTATTTTATGGTTTGACTAATTTATTTGTAAACTATATTTAGTCAGTCCACTGCTACATTCCCCTGTACCATCATTGCTCGCCAGATGTCCTTGTTAGTCTCCTGTCTCAGATACAGAATTACTTGCGCCGAGGTTGAGACACATGTACAATATTGTACAATTAGACCCAATGCCAGACTTAAGTTATATACCATACCAACAGCACTAACTATAATTACGTTATACTCGTATCAAACACTAGAGTTAATAAGTATCTTCTAGGTAAGCGTGTTACACCCTAGGCTGCAGATGCTTAACATCAGGCAGGCTGTAGTCAAACGCAAACCTATCTACGTAAAAAAACAACAGAAAAAGCGTTAACATTTGAAAGCCACTTCGAATCCCCTCGCGTAGTCAATCAGCGCTCGATCTCTCAATGAGATGCTGGTGTTTTTCAGATCTGTGATAGAAAGCAGTGAAACCACACGAATCGATCCCAGACGGCGCTAAAAACTTACCAAGTATGGTTATGAAATACATGGATGAATAATGTGAATACCTATTTATATTTATTATTTACGTATTTATACTTTCTCTCTCTCTTGAGTCGTATTCCTCATGACTGAGGGTCGTGACTCCCCCGCAGAATTAATTCGTTAGGGGAGTTCTCTTGGGCAGATACATCGTGGTGGGCGCCCAGGTCCTTCCACGGATGACACATGTCCTCGGATATTGTGGTACTCAAACGTGTCGGTTTCCTCACGATATTTTCCTTCACCGTTAAGCGAGTGCAAATCCACACATAACTTGAAAATACAAGTCATTGGAGTAGGGTCGGATTCGGACCTGGGTGCGTCAGGATGAAAAGCAGACACTGGAACCACTGAGCCACACTCGCTTGTATAAAAATACATATTACCTGTCAATTAAATGATTGATATAATAGCCACAGCCGTGACATAAACTCTGTAAGTGAGATTTTTATAAGGCAATGCAAGTTTATTTCAACCGAAACTTTTACAATCTTATTGTGATTTATATGTCATTTTTGACTGCTCTGTTAGCTTAGTTGGTAGTGGCTCTGCCTTCTAATCCAGGGGTGTGGGTTCGATTCCCGCATAACACAAGTAATTATGAATACATGATACAAGCGTAAGCTTAGTATGGGGCTAGATGGCGCTGTGTGATATGTCCTGAAATATTTATTATTTATTAATATTTAAATTTGTAATTATTTGTGTTTAGTCTGGTCGTTTCTATGTATAATAAGTATGTATTTACAAAAGAAAAGTATATATGTATTATATCCGTTATCTAGTACCCATGATACAAGCGTAAGCTTAGTATGAGGCTAGATGGCGCTGTGTGATATGTCACGAAATATTTATTATTATTATTTGAATCAAATTTATCTACAGAAAAACCATTTATTTGTTAACAAAAGATTACACGTCAATTAGAAATAGCACAATTTGGCATTATCTTAATACAATATATAAATGATATCTATTACCTACTTTTAGAAAGCAAGCAGCCAAGCAGCTATATACGCTAAACTATCCAAACAAAATACAACACATTAAAGTTCCCGCCAAATGGTCTACCAATTTAGCAATCAGTGCTGCCACTGTACAGCTGACGGGTAAATTTGACAGCTTTCCTACATCACCTGATGCACCGACCAAATCAACGCAATCACTTTCACTCACATGAAACAGATGGATCCCAAGTTCTGATGCAACCGTAGATGTAAATAGATCAGAGAGTAGCCGGCTCATACATACGAGTACATCAAACTCCCTGCCTGACTCCCTGTTATGATATGATGACGATCCTTAAAGCGAGAGTGAATCGGTTCTTATTGGGTAAGCCCGATCCATCTTAGACCATAGTACTACTGCTTACCATTAGGCAAACTATGGTCATGTATAAACCTGTTTTAGTAAAAAAAAAACATTTATTTGTCGTAAATGTATGAACACCGATGCAAGTTAACGGACTAGTCTTTTGTGTTTCTACGAGTAAAATTTTGGAAAGTATGCGGTGGGGTAATATAAAATCCTTATATATAGACTATTTAGGGATATAATCCGTTTTTTAGAGCGTCATTGTTGCGTATATTTATGGCATGACACATATTTAACACTAATTAAACTATTTCAATGGATTGATCAAAATAGATGATATATTTCGAATTCAATCAATCAATTATTCTTTATTGTACACCAATAATAAAAGAACACAAGCATAAATAAATTTAGATCATAGTATTGGGAGAGTGGGATTATGTATATTTCAACAAACAATATTTCCATCAGAAATACTTTAGTCATTATGTATAGTGCATTATTTTGAAAATAATATTTCACCGCATATATTAGATCAATTCCATTGACCATTCTATCACATTCAAACTCCTCGACCACAGATTCTTGCCATTTTGATGGCGCGCTGATTTGTGGCGACGTATCTATGAAAGTCGCCTGACGGATTTATGGTCTGTTTTTATGGCAGGCTGTAGGTGAAAAGGCAAGCCCATAAAAGATACCGAAGGCTTTAATGTTAGAAAACTGAATTGGTTTCACTAACCGACTTATTGATTGCGTGGCTTTCTGGCACGTCGTTAAACTTAGCCCTTATTTTGTGTGACGGAGTCTTATTATTATCTCTATTTATCTTGAATAGAGGGATATATTGTACGGATTATTTTAAAAATGTTTATTGTAAACTTGAAAAAGACGATGAGAACAGAGGTCTTATATTGATGATGTCTTATATTGAGATTTATTTAAGTTGACATATTGTATGATTACATACCTATTATTATGTTTGACATGATTTTAATAACAAAAATTTCATTATTTTGTTAATAAAACTAGACATTGTAACTTCTAAAATTTTATAAAACTAAATGTTATAAATTCAATTTGACGAGATATTGTAATTTGTGTAGCATATTCTGTGATATTAGTACTTATACCTCTACCTATGTATGTTACAACTTTACATTATCAATAAAGATTCTTTATCTTTTATCTTTATCTTTGATGATTTGAGGATCATATGATTTAAGATGCATTGGATATGCAAAATGTATTTTACATATAGTGCAATGATCAGTCATTGCACTTGATATAGTTCGACACATCAAGATAAAAACTTACAGCTTGAAAAAATATATCATGATCAAGCAAGCTTATTAATTGTTGAACTGTTTATTGTTAGCGCCAGTTGGTGCGTTATTTTAATATAGCTCAGTTTAACATAATAATTGTCATTCTTTGGAAAATAATGGTTAACACTTCACTATTACCACCAATAATAATAAAATAATTTGAAAAGCAAAACGAGTGAAATGTAAATCACATTTCCAGCTTTTACATCATTTCAATAAACCATTGAGTAGCCTTAAGCGTTAACAGATTATGTAGGAAGCCAGTAACTTTAACCACTTCGGTTGAAATTCACTTAATCACCATAAAATATCGCAACTGTCATCATAACGAGATTTTACCATTAAAAAGCATGACCTCGTCATAAATAAAGCTCTAAAACTAGTTTATTTGCGATTTATATTGAGTCAATCTGCTGCAGTCATTAAGAAGTCACTACAGTCGCTGTTTAATTAAAGGAAACGGCTCAGAAAATGAGATATCAATTAGAGTTAGCTCGTTATACTTGGGTTTGTTTGTAAAGAAAAGGAGTTGGATTAAGAAACAAAAATGTTATATTAAATTGAGAAAAATACGACAATTTTTGATAAATTAGAGGTGGTCATCATTTACCACAGAATTTACTTTTTAACCTGACGCACCCTGGTTTGTATCCGGCCCTACACCAGTGACTTTGGATTTCAAGTTATTTGTGGATTTGCATTCGCTAAGCGGTGACTGAAAACATCTTGAAGAATCAGACTTGTTTGAGGACCACCAAATTCGAGGACATGTGTCTTCCGTGGAAGGACCTGGGTGCCCACCACAATGTATCTGCTCAAGAGAACTCCTCTAACGAATTAATCCTGTGGGGGATTCACGACACTCCGCCATTTGGAAATAAGACTCAACTAGAGATATTAATTATAATACAGTGGAGAAAATTCATAGGATATACAAGTTTGATTAAAATCTGCCTTAAAATCAAGAGTATTAGATATAACGTAATCCTTTTTTTTTTTACTTGGGATAGGTTTACGTTTGACTACAGCCTGCTTGATGTTAAGCATTGCTGCAGCCAAGGGTGTAACACGTCCTCTAAAAATAATTCCGCTTCACCAATTTTATCTTAACTGATTAAATAAACCCGTACGCGTATTCCCAAAGGAAGTCACGTTAGATTTTAACGTAAAGTAATTAATTAATTAATTAAAACTGATTATACGTGTATATCGCAAAACGTGGTTTTATTCAAAGCGGTTTGTTCTGTTGGGATTTTGTTAGGTATATATAATAATAAATACCTAATACAAGGTTCATATAAGTGTCAAAATTCCGACACTCGTATGTGTGGAACAAGTTTTTTTTATGACACGTGATATCATTATAGTGTATGACTGATAAGAGGAAACACGACTATCAAGACTGGTGACTAGCAGCTAGAAAAAAAAAATTTATGAAGAAAAATGTACATAATATGAAGTGGCGGCGCTAGATAACCACACTAGGCGTTAGCCTGTATCTTGTTTATTAGTCCTTCCCAGTAGAAACATTATTTGTGTACATGTTACGTAAAATTTATACCTAGTAAAAATTAAAAGCACAGTCCATAAATTTTAAAATTGAATTATTGACAGTGTTAATATGTATATTTGGTTGAGTACGTAATGTTTTTGTTATGTTGATTTGTATCAACTTTTGATTTATTCCTTTTTGGCTCAATATGTTATCACATTTTATTTATACAGTTACAGGTTATACACAGGTGTCTCAAGATTTAATTGTCTATGAAAGGCTGGATATGTGAGTGTAATTAAATTAGGAAGTTGTTTAAATTACGATGATTAATTCCATTAATGTATGAGCTACTAAAAATAATAAAACTAGGTTTGTATATGGTAATTATGCGAAAAAGCGGTTTGCAAAATACTAGAGTAATAATACGAGAATAACGCGGATCAATTTCATACAGTAGATATTTGTAGCTTTTTTATATAAATATGTTTTAATTTGTACATAGATGTAAAAATAAAGATTACTATTAAGTGACATTTTTAGCTCCACAAATTAAAACTTTACGGAACTAGTAACAAGTAACAATTTATAACAGAATTGTAACAATCTGCGCAGAATGTAAGTTTTCTACGTAAAAGTTTGTTTTGTCTGTTTTATACTTTAAAATTAAATAACTCCACTCGTAACAACAAACCTTCAAAAAATTATATACATTATGATTATCATCTATGAACATAAAATATGAGACTAAAAAGCTATATGCGCACGCGTTGATGTCTTTTGTTGGCGTTATTTATCAGATATTGCGCAGGCGTTTGGTATTCTTGTTGCTCAAATATTATTATCAGTTTTTCATTGATTTATTCTGTTAAACGTATAAGTAGCTTGATAATATTTTGATAGTTCATCAGATACTTAATAAAATATCTTGCCAAGCGTGAGTTAGACCTTTGTACGAAGGGTTCCGTACCTACAAGACGCTGTATGTAATCGTTTAAAGTACATTAAAATCTGTTGTTCGTGTGCAATTTGAGAAATTTGTGTGCTCTATTGACAGAAAAGTTACAGCTTAGTCACAAGCTGGGATAGCAGAATTTTAGTCACAGTTTTTTATAGATACGTAAACCTACTAGAACTAAATAACATACAAAAGATTAAAACACATGTCCGTAGGCAACGTGCCCAGCAAATTGACGGTATTGCCACGTTAATTTTGTGGTACCAAAAACTTGCTAGTCATGCCTTAAACAACTGCTCCGTCAAGAAAAAAAAACAGAATAAAGTGTAACAAAACTACATTTATATTATACTAGTCGGTGCACACGGCTTTGCTCGCATTAAGAAGAAAAACTTGTATCCCCTATTTCACCCCTTTAAAAGTTACATTTCTAAAAATCCTTTCTTAGCGGATGCCTAGCCTACGTCATGACGTCTTTCATTTCAGCCGAATCCGTCCAGTGGTTTGGGCTGTGCGTTGATAGATCACTATATCAGTTAGTCAGTCACCTTTGAGTTTTATATATAGACACATCTATATATATAAAACTCAAACTCTGTGAGACTCTTTAGGGTTCATAGTACTATATAATACACATATTATGTACTACGGACCCTAAAGTCTCACAGAGCGCGTTGTTTAAGTTAACATCTCATCAGTAACGCTCCAGAGTTCATAGCGGTACGTTCTCTAATCATTCTATTGTGTTTAATTAGCCTCGCAACCATTGTGTGATGTAATTATAAGGTAAATAAACGGATAAGTTTACCGTTTAATGAATTTTCGGAGATTTATTTGTGTCCGGTTCTTATTGGGTAGGCATAGGCACGCACCAACGTAGGCTACAGTTATCGCTTACCATCAGACAGATCTTGTAGATGTTAACCGACTCCTCTTCCTTGTTTAGTATTCCTCTTTACTGAGAGTTGAGAGATCCTCCTTGGATCATTCTTAAATGAACAATAATTCGCCATTGGATTCGGATTGGTTATATGTATAATGATGATGATAATCAAGATAACCTTTGTAGCTTTGTTCAAGTCACTCTTTTTGTAGAAATCGAACCGAAAACTATATGTTTGAACTTTAGCCAAGCTAACTAACTAAAAATAAGGCACTAATTGTAAGGAGTTAGGTTTAAAGTTACTACTTGTTAAAACATTATGCAATGTTATAAAGATTCCTAAAAAATATCTTTGTTTTTGGTTTAACGTTTTCATATTATACCAACAACCACTTACTATTACTTCCCATTAAATAATTACCGTAATTGCTTACCATAAAATATTTAACAGCACCTTTAATATCGTTTGATAGTTATTATCAAGTGATTTCATATACGGCTTTTACAATGCTAATACTATGACGGAGAAAATTTACAATGCCGCCACAGTTAAAATCTTCATAGACTTACCACAGATATCTTCAAAGCGAGAGTGAATCGGTTCTTGTCGGGTAAGCACGCTCCATATTAGGCCTTTGCTTGCTATCAGGTAAACTATGGCCAAGTGCAAAACCGTTCTAGTTAGTCTCATATATATATATATATGAGACAAGCAATATACGAGTATATCTTCTTCCTCCTTAAGTAGTATTCCTCATGACAAAGTGTTGGAACTCCCCCACCGGAATCCCTTCTCTAAACTCCATCTTATACATTCTCAGATACGGTTCTTTGCATAAAATGCATCATCTATACAATACATACTGTCTGAGATATTTACTATTAGTAGAATATTTAATTCTAGTAACTCCACAATTAAAAGAAATTCTTCCATAACCCACCCGTAGCAGTAAATGAAGATAACTAGACGACACAATTTTATAAGTTTACGCATAATAACTGGTGTTGGACACGAGATGTCTCAAACCAGTAGTAGTAAGCAGTAGTACAAGAGTTTCTACTTGTAAGCCAGTTCTTAACCAGACTACTTACAGACTGCTTGGTGAAGAATATAAATTTGTTGACACATCATCATCATCAGCCTACTATAATAATGGGGGTAGGTCTAAAATAGATGAGCTACTTGAGTAACTGCCTTATACACAAACAAAACGCACATGTTTCTATTCTAACTTAAAATATAAAGTTATAATGCAGTTGTCCTTAACATCCAAATCCAATGTACCTACATACTTTTGCAAAACATATCTTATTTACTTGCAACTGCGATGCTGCCAAATCTCTTGTGCTATAATAACAGTATATGTCGCAAAGCTATACAAAAATACTTCTACAAATAAAAAGGTATAGTGTTCATAACATACGTGAATGTTGGCAAAATATATTAAACAAACATTTGACAATAGCCTCAGCTGCTGTCCTAAATCACGGCAGATTCGCAGGGGTGGCCAGTGACCTACATTTCGAGATTGCTCGGTAAAAAGTAGTCGCACTTATGCGATTTCGTTTGGAGACTCCAGTGGTATCATTTTCCCTGGCGCGTGCGCAGCGTCTCGTCGCCGGCAGATCAGTCGCTCGCGAGCCGCCGACCAGTAAACACGTGCCGCGCGCGCGCTGCGCTCTCAGCTGATCGCCTCGCGTAAGTGTAAATAAAACATTGTGACAGTGACATGGTTTTGTGTTCCAATCGGATTCTGTGATCGGTGCATCAGTCAATTGTAAGTTAGAAAAAGTACCTCCACCTCACTCATTAAACAACATAACACAGAGACCTAATTTCGCATAGCAATTAAAACGTAATGAGTATCTTAAGCCGTGCACGTATTTAAATTATTTAGAAATCGGAGTGGTCATTTGCAAAAAAATGCACGAAATCGCCGGAGCGGCGCGCCGGCGCCGCGCACGAGATGGAGGGTGCGCGCGAGTCACTGAGAGACATGCAGCCATATGCGTGACACCCAGCCAGCTAGCTACGCAAAACGCTAGTAAATCTTACCTATTTATTAAAAAAAACCACAGCGAGCCTTGTGTGTAATAAACTTAGTAAAATTATTGCCGGTACGCTCAATGAATTGTTTTTCCAACGAATACGGACAAAAACATAAGACGCGATTACTTCCGAATCGCACGCAATTGATCTTATTTATGACTTGGTTTAAATTTACTTTTACTTGGATGAAATTAATTGGAGACTCGACAAAACCTTGCATGAATGTTATAATAGGCTTGAGGTACAGGAATAATTCTGACGTAAAATACAAAACACCTAATAACTCCTATATTTTTTATGTGGTATAGGCACAAAATACGGAAAAGTAGGTAAAAGCCGTAGGTACGAGTATAAGTTCGTGTTCGCGCTAAAGCCCGTCTGATGTTTTCCTACTTAATATACACGAGCAAATTAAATTGCTTATGATCTAATTTTAATTAAAAGACTAAGATATAATTAAGATAAGACAAGTTAATTTTATTGAAATAACGATCTACAAAATTTTAATCGAAGTTTTGCATATAAAGTCGATATTAAAAATGCTATCAATAAATTCTAATCAACAAATAAATCAATCTGACTTTCAAACGCGTAGAAAAGCAGAGATCGCCATCGTCTGAGATACCACAAACTGGTAATAAATCGCCACATTATTGTAGATCACGCAAAACTAGTGTTTAGGTGCACTCGCACAAGCGAGTTTCATACAAAAATGTTCAGATAATTTGCATACAAATAGTTGAATCATATTATGAGCTAAATCCTGGGACAAATCCGGACATAAATCGAATTGATATCGGTTGGTTTTACAAAACAAGACATGTAAGAACCAGATTTTTTTTATTATCATTTACATTTCAAAGTCATCATACTCACTGCATTACTTAAATTCAAAATGCTCAGTTATTAAACATCTGCTTTTTAAACAAAGTGTTACTTTTTTCTTATTGATAGTTTTGAAAACGATATTTTTTAAGTTAAGAGGTTGTTTGTATGATATCTCGCTTGGTGAGTGAGCCTTAAACTATCTCCCCCGAGATGTTGGTCGCACTTCCACGATCGATTTGTTATTTAAATTCGATTAATTTGCATGAATTTCCTCAAGTGCGAATCGCATGCAAATGTCGCGTTCACATACTTAGTATACTACTAGGCGTAGCTGGCGCGGATTGTGAGTGATATTTATTCGATTATTGCTTTGATTCGATTGTAAAAATACTTATAATGCCGTGGGTGTGAGTTACTGCTTATTTTTTTGTTTCATTCACGTAAAAATATTGCATGAGTGATCCATTTGAATTCAAATACATTGGTTAATGTTATGGTATTATATTTGAAAGCGTAGTCAGCAAAATGACGATAGGCCTTGGATAGGAGACCGATTAGTAACATTTACAACTGGATGTTACTTTTAATAAAAAGTAATCGAAAGGCAAAGGTAGTTCTCATTAAACTACCTATCCTCAGAAAAAGTAGAAACACTACTACGTACTGCTTAAACTATAAACGCCGAATCGATAGTAGGTACAAATACAAATACAATAATACAGGTATAATAAATAATAATAATAAATATCTCAAGACATACCACACAGCGCCATCTAGTCCCATACCAAGCTTACGCTTGTATCATGGGTACTAGATAACGGATATAATACGTATGTACATATATACTAATATAGCAGTATATCATAACATAGCGTGAATACGTTTCTATATTATTAAACTGGTTTAAATCGAAATATCGTGCTTCGTTACACAAATTACTTTAGTTAAAATCTAGAACTAATTAACGAAATAATCCATTTGAGTCACGGATCCGAACTAACCATAACAATAGATTCGATAGAAATGAAATTCTGAGAAAGTGGTAAGCAGACAGTTTGCAACGGCTATTAAAACTAGGCAATTATTCCAGTGTTTTATACGGAGCATTGGAAAATGAAGTCGAACGGTCTAATTCTTGTCTGTTGCGGTTTTTTAGTCTCAAGACAAAAGTGTTGTTTGTTTAAATTTTACTAATTATTATGTTGAATTTTTTTATTACTCAACATTGCATGAATCAAATATAATAAAAAATATATATAAATAAATCTTGTGATCCTAGATACACACCACGCCACATTAATTTTGCAGTTATTAATAAAATATTATACAACCATCTAGAAATTATGACATACTGAGCTAGTTACGCTAATGTAAGAAAATCACAGTCAACATTTACTCGAGACACAGTCAATTAAGAATTCTATTTACAATCAAATAAGTGAAAATAAAAACGACCGACAGGATTCGAACCTGCGTTATCCTGATTGCAGGTCAGAAACATCCCTAGAAACCAGTCATTTTATAATCTTTTGTTTGTAATATATAGGTGGGAGTATTAGAGTTCCATATGTTGTCCTTTTACCATCTATATTTACCTACCTATATTCCACATGCCACACTAAAAGTCAAAGGTAAACCTATATTCCGCAACAAATAACGTTGACTTTGAATTTTAGTGTTTTACTTGATAATATCCATCCTACATATTTCCAAGCCTTTGTAAAGAATCAATGGATCGGCAGCCAGCCGTCGATATCTCCGTTCAGTATGTCAGTAGCTCGAGCGTGCCAGTGAGAGTAACTATGTAGCATCTACCTTGTAGCTGTTTGATAGGCGAGCAAGGAAGCTGGTTGATGGTAAGTGACCATGTCGACACCTCTAGAAGTTATTTTTTTTTTATTTCGAAATATCTTTATTGCGGGGTAACTTATAATAGATAACATAGCCAGTGTATATATTTGTCCCAGCAATTATACAGCTACAAATTCAAATCGTTTTTCAACAATAATGTTATATAAAACTGTCAGAATGCTAATAGAAATCATTAAACACATATTTATTATATTTATTTATTAAGAAGTAGTTCAATTGTTATAGGCACCAGTCTTTCCACAGGTGACACAATACATTTTGTGGCAGATTAGCAAATCTATACTAATATTATAAAGCTGAAGAGTTTGTTTGTTTGTTTGTATGTTTGTTTGTTTGAACACGCTAATCTCAGGAACTACTGGTCCGAATTGAAAAATTCTTTTTGTGTTGAAGAGACCATTTATCGAGGAAGGCTTCAGGATATTTAACATCACGCTGCAACTAATAGGAGCCAAGAAACAATGGAAAATGCGGAAAAAACGGGCAAAACTATTCATCTTGGAAGGCTTCCGTTGTGTGCTCTGCGAAAACGGTTCAGTCGTGGGTAACAGCTATATTTTATAAAGCTGAAGAGGTTGTTTGCAAAAATAAATATGATGCCCAAAATAACTATTCCACGCGGACGAAGTCACGAGCACAGCTAGTATTTTGTACTGTCAAAAATATCTAGCTAAATGAATACGTATAGAAGAAAATGTATATACCTATCATGTATTATACCGAAGCAAGTTAAAAAAATAAGGAAAAGCTTTAAGAGAACTACACGTAATAAATCAAGCGTTCGATCAAAGGTTAAACTTGACAAAACTTTACATAATTATCACTAAGATCATCGGCACCTAATAAATTATACGATACATTGTATCGTTGGAAAAGTTAACAATTTAAATTAAAAGCGAAAAGATTGATAACTTTACTTCAGTTTATCAGTCTCATTGGCATTGAGAAATGTAAACGATAAAGCTCGCAGCTCTTTTGAATTCAAAGAGCAAGCTTTGGTCTTAGGATATTATGAAAGTTGAATTAAAGTCTTTAAGATAAAAAAAAAAGTCTAGATAGACAGATTTAATGATTCAAAGAAAATGCATAGATAGGAACTTTCTGATTCAGCGTCGTCACCAAAATTGCGAAACTTTCATTTAGGTGATTAATATCGAGTTTGTTCTCTTTGGACCATCTGAGTGTAGAAATGAGTTCGGGCTTTTTAGTTTTTATTCTAAAGACAGTGACCAATAACTTCCGTTCTTTATTTAAATGTAAATAGAAGAACAATGGCAACATTTCTCATGTTATCTCCTAAGCCGCATGTCATCTCGACAGTTGGAAGGCGGTTACCTAAGCCCGGTAACAGTAGGTATTTAATTAGAGGTCATTGTCCCCTCGCTAGAGGTCGCGGGTCAATCTTTATTATTCTTTCGTTCTTTCACTCGTTCGTTCGAAGTTTGTTTTTTGCTCAGCTTTTGCTAAACTGATTGCAACTGACTTTTGATATAATTCCTCATGAGGCTCATTAAAAAGTATGACTAATGCAATTTTTATTTTTAATGACTGTGATTCATGCTTGCAGTAAGTAATGTGTTTAGTAATTTCTTTTGCTTTAGAGTGAATAAAATTTTAATGAACAAGTTTGTCGTGGATTAAAGGTAGGTATAACTTTGGCAAATTTGAATAAAACGCGATCATTTTCTAGAATTTCTATTTAGTTAAGAACTCAAGAGGCTTGATAATGGACAATGTAGAAGTCAACTTGGGCTTTAATTAATATTTTTCTAAACACTTAACATGTTTGCGCTTTCTAATGCACCAAACACTATGAACTTGGAGAAAACTTGTTCCACGTAAATGGTTTATGTACTTAATTAAACAAAATCATGGTCATAACGTTCTGTTTGTTCGTTTGTTCAAGTCTAAAGAAGTGAAAACATCGAAAGTGCTGTCGCGGCGCGGGCGGACATCTTGAAATTAAATTACGCGGGAATTAACGAAAGTTATTGCGTAAATTGTGAACAAAATTACGAACATAATAGCTTAATAATTGCTTCTGCGCCGTTGAATTAGTTTTAATAGGGCTCACTAATGACTTCTATCTCTTTAGATTAGAAAAAAATTGTGCTTTAATTTTTGACAAATTGTTCGTCTTATTTACGAATTTAGGTTCTCATTACTCTCAAGATTTCATAAGCTCTTTTGTTTTTTGTTTCTGAAATTATTCTAGCCAGTTTTATGACCTACCTACGGGAGCTTTAGAGGGATTGAGTGAAATTTTAAGTACATAATCTCAAATTGCATCTTTATTATAATTAAGATTTCTAAAGCTTTCAGATCTAAGCTCAGTTTAATAGTAGTACTTTATTTGATGGGGAATTGCAATAGCAGGAGTTATTTATATCAATTACAGAGCATCTGAAGCGGTAGTAAGAGTTGGAATAGGTAATGGCCGATGCGTTTGATACTCGCTTCGGTTGCCAGTTGCAACGGTATTGCTATCACACGGTGCTGGCGGGAATTTCGTATTTCAAAGTTAGTTATTTGAATTTTGAAGTATCTAACTGTTACTAGAGAACAAAGAACTGTTACCAACAGTGTTGTTATTTAGGGTATAAGTATAGTATAACTAGTTTCTATATTTATAATATTGTCAACACAAAGTATTCCATATTATACTCCCAAACTAGGCAATTAAATTTAGTTGTAACTAGCTGGTGCCCGCGACTTCGTCTGCGTGGAATAGTTATTAAGATAAAAACGGTTCTAGTGAGTTAACCTTAAAAGATAGACATATATTGTTAAGGACATTTTGTTAGATCATTTCAAGAGGATTTGAATTTATCTTGAACCGTTTTCGCAGCGCACGCAACGGAAGCCCTCAAAGATGAATAATTTTCCCCGTTATTTCGACATTTTCCATTATTTCTTCGCTCCTATTAGTTGCAGCGTGATGTTATATAGCTTAAAACCTTCCTCGATAAATGGTCTAAACAACACAAAAAGAAATTTTCAATTCGCACCAGTAGTTCCTGAGATTAGCGCGTTCAAATAAACAAACAAACAAACTCTTCAGCTTTATAATATTAGTAAGTATAGTAACCAGCTAGCACTTACGTCAGTAATAAAAATTTACGTTATTAATTAAATATTTATAACTAGTCTGATATTTCATGTGCGGAATAGTCTACCAAATAGCCTTTCTTGATTAATTTACCATGAGTTGGTGTTTTAATGTAAGTGTCGGTGCCCTAACGCACCGAATAAAATAGCTTCTAATAAGTTGTGAGCCTACCTAAGGTGTGAGGGTTCTGTACCGGGGTTACCGGCACTGATGGTCAATGAAAACTCGCGTGTAAAATTAATCAATTATAGAATTTAATTCCCCAACAACTAACGCGTCCACTCAGACCACCAGTGCACAGCAACTGGGGTGTCGCGTCATACATCACGCACACATACACAAAATGCATTCGTCATCATTCACACTTACAATTGTGTCCCTTCATATGAAATATGTCATTATGCTAATTGATCTGAATCTTTTTACTCAAGTGCTTGATTTTCTATAAATTTTGTGAGTGACTACAAAATATATAAATAAAACACATTTAAATCAGCCTTGCTCTCGAAAATTCAAATAAAGATAATAATTTACATGCTAGATTTATTATCTATAAACAGAGAATACTTGTATTAAAGTCTCAGACATGAGTACAAAGTTTGTTCTTGTTCAAGACTTTGACTTTATGAAAAGTCGTCAAGTTTGCTTTAAGATAACAAATCGTAAATGTAAGTAATAACTTTCGTTACAACAAAGTTAATCTGTCTGTGTAATTTTCAACATATATTTACTGAACATATTAAAAGTTTTGATTTTCTGACACATTCTGCAAAATAAGTTTACTCTTAACATTTAAGAGTCTTCAACTTTGCTTAGACGAAATGAATATTCATTGGTTAATTAATTAAGAAGCTTACCCACTTTTAAGCTAATTAAAAGTTTTATATCATCATTATCAGAGCTTGTCGATAGATAGATAGATAGATAAAACTCTTTATTGTATCACACATTGAAAAAAAAAAGACAAACAGAAACATAAAAGACTTAAAAAATAGTGCCACAACTGGCGGCCTTATCGCTAATAGCGATTTCTTCCAGGCAACCGTAGGATGGACAGGAGTCGAAAGAACATATTAACATCGAATATATTAACTGTCAATATTGATAAATATAACAACAAACTATACATTATAAAAATACTTTACATATGGACCGATAAAAATATAAAAGTATATATTTATTTTTATCTAACTTCAAATAACTGAATGTTATTTTGTTATAATTTCGATATTGGTGTTAGACATATAAACCAATATCAGAATGAGTCTGCTCAAGAGAATTCCCTTATTTAAACAATTTTACGAGTGAGTCATGACCCGCAGTAAAGTATATTTATTGGGAAACTGTACAGCATAATGGTGTTACAATATTTTCAATTGTTGCGAAAATTGAAAATATTGTAACAGTTTTGTTCTTATGAACCTACAATAATTAAACTTAAAATTAGCATTTAAAATAAAATAAAATTTAATACATCTAAATACACATTCATATTGATCAAATTATTATCGCAGCATTTATACACATAATAAAAGTTATCACATGTTACTTATATCATCTCCAAAGAAAGATTTCAAATAATATTTTCTAATTAATAAAAGTATGGAGGTTCCAATTCAAAGAGGATGGGATCAATAATTACAGCAGCAAAGGCCATCTTATGACTCTGTGCTTGCTACTAACGATGATCTGAACGTACCTTGCAGCTGCGCACGCGACGGTATATTTATGCTTCTCTTACCATCCGTTTAATTTAGAACCTTATTTCGTACGCTGTTACTCTTTTTTTTACGTGGGTTAGGTTTATCTACAGCCTGTCTGATGTTGAGCATTACTTGATTGAATTATTCTCATCAGATATTATAAGATGTAAAAAAATTGTATGCTTTATTTTAAAGATAGCTAAACAGGTTAATTCTACTAAATTTTTTTAGACTTTTGAGTTTGAATGAATTTTATCCGACTTAAAAATCCTTTAGTTTTAAATAGATAAACAATATCTTTGTATATAACTAACTAGCTGTGTTTGCGACTTCGTCCGCGTGGAATAGTTATTTTGGGCATTAATTCTTTGAATTTTTAACCGTTTTCGCAGCGAACGCAACAAGCCCTCAAAGATGAATAATTTTCCCCGTTTTTTTTCACATTTTCCATTGTTTCTTCGCTCCTATTAGTTGCAGTGTGATGTTATATAGCCTAAAGCCTTCCTCGATAAATGGTCTATTCAACACAAAAAGAATTTTTCAATTCGCACCAGTAGTTCCTGAAATTAGCGCGTTCAAACAAACAAACTCTTCAGCTTTATAATATTAGTATAGATGTAGACCTACCAAACGCGACCATGAAACCGTTAGAAGAAATAGACAAATGCAGATGAGATAAAATCAATGTGCTGACTGCCTCTGACTATGCAATATTTCGCATCGCAAACTTTATCTTTCAAACTATTCACTAATCACTCTGTGATAATGTATATTGTCTCTCTTACAGATTTTATTAGAAAACAACTTAATGAAAGACGCACAGAGGAATCTTAGTAATAAAGTTTTATTTTTACTATTCTCTAAAAACTATAAACGAAACCGTATCTATGCCAGATCTCGTAAGTTAAAATAAGTTGTAAAAAGCCTCACAGACAAGCAGACGGATAAAAAGTCGAGTACTCACATTCAAACTGGCAAATCAACTGGTTTATGTGATAATGAATGGGTGGCGATGTGTTGGGAGACGCGGTTAGATGATAAACGGGGCTTTTTGTGCGTGGGCTGGGATAGGTCTCATATCGAGATTGGAAATATATTGAGAGCAGCTTTGGTTTGTATAGCTTTAGATTGAATGCCTATAATCTATCCTATGTAAATTGATGTCGAAACTGTAGTCTGAATCAAAGCAGCCTTTCATATAAATGTAATATTACCGGTTATAATAGTGACGTTTTCTATAAACTTTAAGAGTATAACATTATATTGTAAAGAAAGTTGTACACAATAGTTAGACTTACAAATTTAAAAAAAATTCACAATATATAAGGTCAAGTTTGTATTTTTGTGTCTGTAAATAAATAAATAAATATTCCTAGCTTAATAACTGTGCATCAAGACCAAAATCTTTGGTTTGTGAAACGACATAAATATTGAAACAAATGTTTCCAAATTCAAAACTTCTACTGAATTAGGCAAACGCGACACAATTTGTTGACATCTTGTAGCGTACAATAAAGGCAACATAGGCTTACGTTGGTCTATAACTCACCTGATATTGCCTTATCATTATCTGGGGAATTCAAAAGACAATCATCTTAATGTTTGTGGTGTTGTGTTGCAGAGTGTGTGCAGCTGCGACCGGTGATGCGCCGCGAGCGCCCGGGGTCCACATGCATGCCGCCCGCGCACCCGGTAACTATACCTACTACTTTATCTAGTAGCTATATAATATATTTAAATTTTATTTATAAACTAATGAGCTCGCGGCTTCACTCGCATTAAGAAGTAAAACTTGCATCCCCTATTTCACCCCTTTAAAAGTGGCATTTCTAAAAATCCTTTCTCAGCGGATGCCTACGTCATAACATCAACCTGAATGCGAAATTTCAGCTCAATCCGTCCAGTGGTTTGGGTTGTGCGTTGGTAGGTCACTATGTCAGTTAGTCACCTTTGAGTTTTATATATTTAGATAAGACAGCGTATTAATTAACTTTTTTTGTTTGACTGGCCTGTTAGCTTAGTTGGTAGTGGCTCTGCCTTCTAATCTAGGGGTTGCGGGTTCGATTCCCGCCTGACACAAGTATTTATGCATTTTAAAAATGTATAATTTCTTGTGTTGAGTCTGGCAGTTTGTATGTATAATAAGTATGTATTTACAAAAGAAAAGTATATAAGTATTATATCCGTTATCTAGTACCCACGACACAAGCGTTTGCTTAGTGTGGGGCTAGATGGCGCTGTGTGCAATGTCCCGAAATATTTATTTTATTTATTTAATTTGAGATTTAATTTAATTGTCATATTAGAAAAGTAAAGTAATGTGTAATGTAAAAATATTTCGCATCAATTTATATTAGTCCTCGCTTTCCAAGAAAAGACGATTAAGAATGTGTAGTGTTTAGGTCTAAAATTCAATCTCTTCTCTATTTGTCATCAAAGCATTGCTTGCCTGCAAAATATGACTAAAACTTTTAGCGCACTAGAGAAATTACCCATGAATCAGACCGGCTCTTTGTTTTATAAACAGCGTTGTCCAAACACTCAAAAGGATTGCTTCACAAACAAAAAGAAAATGACGTATCCGACACATGTCTCAACGGTTTCAAAACTACGTCGCTCAGCTGAAAACACAAAAAGTATTTCGCAACGATGTCGAGTCATAGTCTAGCTAGAGAGCAATTTTGGAAAACCCAGTGGGCGAGCAGTGTTTGCACAACGCTGTATGGAAGCGATCTAATCACATGCTGGAACGAGCAAGACTTGGTTTTCGGATGCTCATTTTGTGTGCTGGAAATTTAAATATATAAAACTCAAAGGTAACCAACTGACTGACTGATATAGTGATCTATCAACGCACAGCCCAAGCCTCTGGATGGATCGGGCTGAAATTTGGTATGCAGGTACATAGATGTTATGACGTAGGCATCCGCTAAGAAAGGATTTTAGGAAATGCCGCTTTTAAATGCAAATTTTACTTCTTACCACCCACTAGTGAGCATTATATTATGGGTGCGTTTGCGTTATGAGATGATTCTTGTTTCTGTACGACTTTGACAAGCAGAGATTTCATTGGAATACAATTAAACGTAATACAACAAAGACTAATGACTGGCTTACTAATTATAAAAACATTCCATTTGGCACATAATACCTACGAATAGGTGCTATGTTCTAAAACGGATCATCGGGATCATATTATATTCCGCACACTCACTTGCACTTACATTTTTAAATAAATTAAATAATATTTTGCTTTCCACTTAAAAGTTTCGAACAACAGTATCTAATATTAAACAAAACTTTCAATTTCATCAGCACTGCTCCACAATAGCGCTAAGGGAAAAGTGTACTTAAGCACGAAACGTCCGAATGTCAATTAAAATTTTCCCTGGGAACTAAAATACTTCTATTATTCTCATTTATTTGAGCGTTTCTCAGAGTTTATAAAAGCTTGTGTTTAAGCTGAAAGTTTATGATTACCCTAAAGAGCACTTTCTCTGTTTGAATATTAATGAAAATGTGAGTGTTTTGCAGTGACCTGTTGGCACGGTTGGGTTTAATGTCTTAATTGCCCGAGGGAGCCATAAATAAGAATATGACGGTGTGTGGAAGAACATATTAAATAATGTGTGAATACAATGAAGAGTATACACGTTTTAGGGTATAGAAGTTTAGTAGTAACGCTGTAAATGAATTATCTGATTGGAAATTGCTGCTTTATGCTTATTGGTAAACGTTCTTTGTAAATATGTGATGGGCAAAGGCTATATAATCAGTGACTATCAACGTAAAATAACCAAAAATTTATAAAAATAAAATAAAATAAATATTCCGGGACATTGCACACAGCGCCATCTAGCCCCACTCTAAGCAAACGCTTGTGTCGTGGGTACTAGATAACGGATATAATACTTATATACTTTTCTTTTGTAAATACATACTTATTATACATACAAACGACCAGACTCAACACAAGTAATTATATATATTTTTTTAAAGTACATAAATACTTGTGTCATGCGGGAATCGAACCCGCGACCTCTAGATTAGAAGGCAGAGCCACTACCAAATAAGCTAACAGGCCAGTCAAAAGCACACAGTTTATAAAACACTCCTGATTTTAACGATCTATAAATCATTTTAATGAACAAATGGAACTCTGCAATTAAATTAAATCGTTTATTCTCAAATTACATTAATTAAGCACAATGCGACAGAACGACTTTAGATACGATTAAAATGCAGATTAAATCTGCGATTTAATTATCACATCTCCTCGAGTGATAATTAAGTGTTTGTTCTATTCAATTAATTGTCCGTGCAGTTGTAACATTTACCAAAGAATTTAGGCCATACACAAGTAGGTTTAGTTTGTCAGTATTTATGCCGTAAGCAATTAGGTCTGTAGGTCTTAGATGCTTCGTTGTTTATTTTATTCTAAGAATTTAATTAGATGAATAAGTCGTTAAGTCAATTTCAAATAGACATATTCATATGAACTCTACGTTTTTATTATTAGGTGATGATAATATAACTGACTTCGAGCAAATGATTTATTTGTTGATTTTGATTTATATCAATATAAATTAGAAATGTGTCAGATGTTTATACGAACAGACAAATGTACTATTTGTAAGTAAGTTTATCTCAGTTGAGATGCAAAGCTAATTTTTAATTTATTTTAGAAAATATTTGATCGTTCGTAGAAAAGAGAAGTCAGTTTAAAATATATATACCTACATACTTACTACATACCCGTATAGTGAGATAGCTGATTAAAACTGCATGAAATTGCATTCAAAAATACACTGTTACACCTAGTCTATACAATAATAAAAACACTTAGATACCGCCACAAAACGTACCAAGCCCGAGCATCAAATTAGTTCCACCAATAGCAGCAAACAACAAACAGCGAGACGGTCTGTCTGACAATACGAACTGTTCCGTTCGTTTCTACCGAACTCGTAACCAAGACCTACATTATAACTAGGACTTGTATTTACTTCTTGTTGCGAACATTTTTACGCGGTAATTGTTTGCTAATTTTCGCCTCGTTCACATGTTTTGTGAATGTGACAGTTGTCAATATGTATTGAATATTGTGGTTTGTATGTACACTAGCAAGTGCTCTGCGGTGTTATTCACGTTTATCTGAGATAAAAAATCTATGTGTTAATTCATAGTCTATTCAACTATTATATAAAATTTCGCCGAAATCGTTTCAGTTATTCAAGTGTGAAAATGTAAAACAAATACACAAATTATCGTCTTTATTATGGTAGCGATTGACAGAAATAGTGGATAAATATTTTTCGGGACATTGCACACAGCGCCATCTAGCCCCACACTAAGCAAACGCTTGTGTCGTGGGTACTAGATAACGGATATAATACTTATATACTTTTCTTTTGTAAATACATACTTATTATACATACAAACAACCAGACTCAACACAAGAAATTATACATTTTTAAAATGCATAAATACTTGTGTCAGGCGGGAATCGAACCCGCAGCCCCTAGATTAGAAGGCAGAGCCACTACCAACTAAGCTAACAGGCCAGACACATAGATAGATATGATATGTCAATGGATAGATTCTTCACTCTAATTTACACACAAATTAAGGAGTTTCTCATTTCAACTGAATGATGCCACCATGTTTAAAACTACCTATTTTTAATACTTCAAACTAAACTACGTATAAAATAATAATTTTATCTTGATTCTGATATTCAACTCATCACATGCCATAATATTATTTTTTAAATAAGTAAATTAACATTCCACGTGCAAGTTTTCAGCTGAAATTTAATTTTATCAGTCGAGTAGGTACTTTCGTAGCTTACAAAAGTTTACCCATTATTTTCACTCTTCTCGTTGGTTTTTAATTATAATAATTTTTTTTATTTGCGTTTGTTTCGATTCGCTTCAAATAAAAACATCAAAGAGTTTCAAAGACCCCCGAGCAAAAAGTTGAACGAAAGCGAAATTCATTCATTAAAATTGGACTTACCAAATGCTTTCGAAAAAATTTGGACAATTCGTCTTTTAGAAAACGCAATTAGACAATGTTTTTGCAAATCAACGAACCGACAAAATTTTCAACAAATTATATTTTTTGCGGCAATTAAAAAAAAATTGCACGGTTTTAATGTAATAACAGAATTAGCATACATAATAAAAGTTTGAAATTATTGACCGTTTTAGTGGACGCATTAAAATTTAAATATTTAAGTCCATTTTTATTTTTAATCCATATTACGTATACTTAAAAAAATATAATTTTAGTTACAAAGTCTGATTTCTATTTAAGTAGTTGTAGGTATGTATTTACACTTGCATAGAATCCCTATTTCAAATCATATTATTATTAATATGAAAAATATCTTCTGTTTGAATGAACATACAATGCCAGTCAGACTGGCAATCTACATAAAAAATGTTCAATAAGGTTTTGGTCTCAGATGTATCACAGCTGGAGTTACAGGATTGCTAATTTGACGTAGAAAATACAAGTAATTACGCAATTGAATAATTGATTAAATTTGTGATCATAGTCGTGCCCAAATATTTTTTTTAAAAGTTATTTTGCGGCTGACATGACATATTCAAAATACTAATGTATTATCAAATTAAACACAAAAATAAATAAAAATTAAAAAATATGAGTAGATGAACGTTATTTGGTTAACGGACTGCGGATTTTTTTGTAACTTATTATTAAGTAACTAATTTGCCGCTAATTGTAGGTATTGTAATAATTATGTATATGTTTATACCTATATAAGTTATTTGTGCTATACACGCATATGAATAAAAACTAAAACTTTGCTTAGAAATGTTATGCATGAAATAATCTTGAAACGCGATACATATAACAACTTTTCCTGGGAAGTAACATCTTTATATCCATACAAACAAATAATTTATACGTTTGCGTGTACAGTATTTCATCAGCAAATAATGTAAATGTTACAAAGTATTCGAATGCTGGGCAAAATATGCTTAACTATACTGTAAGTTATGTTGGACACTAAATTACAGCAACCCTCGCCGAGTTGTATTCTCATTGTAAATCAAGTAACGTACAAACTGGGAACTACTATAACTATTAAAACATTATGGAATCGAATAAGCCTTTAGGTGTAAACGTGTACTAGACTATTTGTTTATAAAAGTGAAAGTAAGTTTTTTATTGTTCATTCTTGGATGTCACTAACACTATGATTATGATTAGAACCGTATGAATGTAGTAAAAAAATTAAGTACATATAAAAACCGGCTAGTATTTTCGTCAAAAATAATAAAAAGTTAGAAAAGGATAACAAAAGTGTTATAACGCAGGATTAACAAGTGTGTCATTCATCATAGTTCGATTGAAGTGTAGTAACATGGAAAATAATCCAACATACACATTGCTTTACAGACATATAACATTTATAGCAATACTCTCATCGTTCCATATTGATGTGATATTGCTTTTGTTCCATATTCACGTTTCTCTTTCCATAATTTACGCAACAAAAACAACATCAACTCCATGATGTTTTATGTGTCACTGTAAGTAACTGTCCTCTCTCTTTGTTGATAATTCCCTCAGATTTCTAGTTGGTTAATAAATTGGAAACATTTGTCCGTGAACGGTCGGCTTGATTGGATATAAATAAACTTCGCTGTGAATAGACTGTGTTGTTAATTTTCCCTCCCTATTGGTATTATTAAGTATTGTCAATATTGGTGTGGTAATTTATTAGGAAAATCTGATAGGCTTTCAAGCGTTAGAGATTTATAGCTTTCGAAATAATTAAAGTTTGTAAATTGAAAGCAAGAAGTTGGAGAATTTTTGTGTCTTTAAATTAAAATATTGTACTTTTCTTAACTTTTCATATTGTTTAAACAGAATTTGGATATTTTATGTAAATCTATCGATTTTGTTGGTGCAAAACGACTAGTGTCTGAGTTCATAGATTCTCAACAACATCTCTTTCTATAAAACATATTTTGTACATCTCTTCTACTTTATAAACTTCATACAAAATTAAGCCATCTTCATCCAATTACCATCAGCCTCAAATCAATTTTAGTAACAAAAGAGGCTTGGAAAGTGAAATTTAAAGAACATCACGAAAGTGAGTGCTTACTTGAGGCTATTTTATTAAATCGTAATACATTAGTGACACGCCCTCGTATAGGCCGTACTAAACGATAATGTACTTATTTTATTTATAAAGGCTTTTGTGCACTTGGTAAACCATAATTGAGACAATGGTTTTGACAGAAGAAAGATGTTAGCAGATTTTGCTTGTATTATGGCTTTATGCTACTGTTTTTATTTAATTGACAACAATTTGGTTCTGTTGATTTGTAGTTGAAATCAATAAGTGTGTTTTGAATAACCTGACAGTATGTAAGAGTTCTGTATTCTGTGGTCGGAGTAAAGTCTAGTAGCAGTTAGTATAGGACTTGTCGAAATAATGGTCATCTACACATTTACATTTTCATATCATCAGTTTCATATCATATGCACAATACTGAGTAAGTAAACAAAATGAACAAACAGATTTAACAAACCTAACATTTATTTCCTCTCAGTGCACTCGCACCTTACAAGGGCTACAATTCACTTTCGAAGAGTTAATAGTGTATCGAAACCATCGAACACCGCAATCACCGTCCGTATATTTATAATAATACTGGTATATATTTATAATAATAAGACAAAACGCAATTACACGCCCGTGCGGCGGTTACATAAATTGCTAACAGCTGAGGCCGATAAAAAGTGAAAACGGAGAACACAGTTTGAGTGATAGTACCTTCAAGTAGGGCTCAGTACAAACATGTGTTGACTGGTTGCTATGTTGTTAGCAAGTTCACTTTTTTTTTGGATTTATTCGAGTTTGGTTTGGTGCTAAGTTTATTAATAAGAAAAGGAAAAAAATATTCAGAAAAGGGTGTGGATTGGATGTTGAGGAAATAGCATTTACATGTGATCAAAAAAGATTAATAAATTGATTATCATCGAGTGTACACTTACACTTTATCTTTTATTTTAATTCTCCGTTTTGTATTTGGTATTCAAAAGAAAATAAAAAGAAGCGCGAACTCGGATTTCGTACGTTTGTACCTAAAAGTCACGTTCCATGCAGACTGATCATTTTTGGTCTTATTTAAGCATATCCAATACGACTAATATTTTAAAACCATTCATGTATATCATGCTTTACAAACAAAAATAAGTAAATTACTGTCAATTTTGCAGTTCAACAAGCAACTGTTATTCTTATTATAGCATATAGTATTAACATTAGACAACTTAATTAACAAACTAGGCGTTAGGTTATATCTTGGTGTATTCTTAAGAACAATATATTTAACTATTCCAAAGCAACACACAACAAACGCCATATAGGTACCTCCAATTTGAAACTGCTGTATTCTGCACGCTGTCGCGGGCCGCAATCAAGCCGTCACTCGCCGACGCCGTAATTACAAAACGCCAATTATCTTCAGTGAAAGTGAAAAAACAACACTTATTTCGGAAAAAGCATCTCGCAGTTACCCAACTGTCACCCGTTACGCAACTGAATGACGGGTAAATGCTCGCCGAATTAACTAGACGGTATTCATTTTGGTAAGTTCGTGGGAGGCAGTTGATGAAGTTATGCAGTTTCACTTTATTATCATCATCATCATCATCAGCATAATGAGACCCACTGCAGGGTATACGCTTTCTCCCTCTTACGCCAAGACTCCCTGTCTTAATTATCATATGGATGCATACAGAAAATGTTTTAAGCATTGATGCCTGAACGCTACAGCGCTAAAAAAATATAAAATGAAACAGTATTTTACTTTCATTTTAATGTTCAAATACAAAGTACGAGTATGTATTGATAGCCAACATTGACAATTGTATATTAGTCTTGTTCATTTTCAAAAGACATACCATATTTTAAACTGAATTACGTGTAATCAGTACATTAACACATTAGTTTAGTAACTGACTATTACTTCCATTAGTCATCCGCGGACGAGACTTCAAAACGTGACCGTAGTTTAAAGTTTTTCCCCAGAACTGCACGTGACCTGCGATAGTGAAATTAAAAGTGTTAATTTAATGTAATGAATACATTAAAGTTGCGTTTGTGACCGTAAGCCCGTGGGAGAGGCGTGCGCGGAGTAGTAATTGAGTTTTCACACTGCCTCTGGAATTCTACAGAGGTCCGACTTTAAAACTGTCTTAAATGCTGACGTGGGTAGACGGATTTATAGCTACGAACGTTGAATACGGTTGCTTAATAAAGTATTGTTACAATTTAATTTAAATATTTAAAGAAAGTGGCCATATCTTTGTATAAAAAACGTGGAGACTGCAGAATAACATATACAAATGCCGTGTAAAATAAAAAGAATGCGAGAAAAACTGCGCGCAATATTGGCGGAAAATTCTATCAAAACCAAAAAGCGTAAACCGAAAAAATCGTCGATTCACCAAAAATCTTTTCACGATTGAATGACAGTTTTGTTACAGCTGTTACGATATTGTAATACGATTCGAATAGCAATATAATATCGATGTTTCGATGCCAAATGATCGTAACCGTGGATCGAGCGGACGATGCTATGACAACTGGAATTTTTGCTTGCATATTTACTGTTATGGGGTATTGTGACACTTTGGGTGTTTGAAAAGGCTCGCAGATGTTACGCTCGCTTGGTTTTGGAATGAGGAAAGTTTCAATGTAAAACTTGTCACTATGGAGTGTTTTGCGTAAAATTATCGTTGTTTCGGAGTTTTAATGGAAATGGGACGACTTGGTCCCAATTGGCGTCTAGGGACTTATTTCCATTTCGTGACATTATCTCTTTATAATCACAATTTATACAGTCGACTTATTGTTATGTTATTTCAGTCGACTTAGCTTTGCTTTTTGTGTAAATAGAAAAACAAGCGAGTGTGGCTCAGCGGTTCCATTGTCTGATTTTCATCCAGACGCACCCTGGTTCGAATCCGGCCCTACACCAATGACTTGTATTTTCAAGTTATGTGTGGATTTGCAATCGCTTAGCGGTGAAGGAAAACATCGTGAGGAAACCGACATGTTTGAGGACCACAATATCCGACGACATGTGTCTTCCGTGGAAGGACCTTGGCACCCACCACGATGTATCTGCCTAAGAGAACTCCCCTAACGAATTAATTCTGCAGGGGAGTCACGACCCTCAGTCATGAGGAATACGACTCAAGAGAGAGAGAGAGAGAGAGAGAGATAAAAACAGAAGTTTTCGTGTAATATTGTCATCAAATAGAAACCGAACGCATTTCGGTCACAATTTAAACATTGAATGTTCTTACCTACTAATGAAAGCCCAGTTTCCTGTAGTCATTAACGCCATTCTTCCATTCGTTCCATTCCGTTCTTTTCATCAGTGCCCATTATCTGCCAATTTTCTCGCTCGCCTAATGGAAATTACTGCAAAAGAATGGTAAAAAAGTTCCGCGCTTTGAATAGTTGGAAGGTGCCTGAAATTGTGCTGAAATGAGGTCTTTTCTATTTTAATGGTACAGAACCCAATAATTGAATTACAACGTTAGTAAACATAAATAAAGCTTAACTGTTTGTGTGAAAAATTCCTGTATATAACTAATTACAAATACGTAATGTAGTCTAGTAATAATGTTGTTTTCATATGAGTTAAAATATGGTTATGATAACCAAATAAAGAAATATGATTCACATATTATTTACTTTCTTTTCTTCTTATAAACGAATGTCAAATTGAAAGTAATCATAATTTGTTGAATCTTCGGCGCCGTATGAGAAATTGTCGTATGTTCTAAACCAATTTAGCTCAATTTGTACATGTAGGTAGCCCCGCAAATTACCTATTCATGTTTCTCTTTTGCCATCGTTTTTTTATTTCTGTGTTTTACTTACCAATCTTTTTTGCCAGCAAATTTCGCACAGAGCGACGCAAAATTGCCACCTAATAGCGGGCCCAAAAAACGCGCGCTTACGTTGCAGATTACAGTTAGCTACTATAAAATTACTATTGCTAAGCCATTTTTTAGCTGCTAAATAACGTTAGGAAAAAACAAGTGCACTTTCTACAGTTGTCTTATTGTGACTGGACGTGCGTTTAATATTTGTTTTTCGCCTGAAACTCGTCGCTGTTTGTTCTCATTTTAAGGCCATTTTCACTTTCGTCGGTCGGCCGGTACACTCCTGCGCACATTTACAATTCAAATTTGGAAGCGCTTTGTTGTTTGTATGCCGTAATAACGAAATTTGGATGGGGTTTCCCAGTGCGTTATATACACATGTCGTTATTAATGTGTATTGTTTGTCGGGTATTTGTAGTGATAAACAAAATTAATAAATTTGTATCTTGTACAAATTTTGTAGAAATTCTTGATATAAAATACAAGTATGTATCATATCGATTTTTTTTGGTACAAAACCTTACAACCTAAAGTAAAACGACTTTACCGATTTAATTGGTTCTACGGACAATATTTTTCATAGTGCTGATTTCATTCATATTATGATTAAGCATAGAACGGTTCCATAACTAGATATTTTTTTTCTATAACATGAATATTCCGATGACTTATGCCATCATCTGTACCGTGTCCAAACCGGGACAAGCAATAACGACTATTATTTTTTTAATACACGAATTGCCCTTAAACCAGCTTCTGGCCATAATAGCCTTTTTGTGTTAGACAAAATGAGTTATAGAAATGAAGTGGTTCGCTTCTCGGTAGCTTGATTATTGTCACGTAGCGTATAACAAGATGGCCTAGTTGCTTTTTGGAAATTACTTGGAAATAATTGGATAAAGAATAGGTATCAGGTTTCAAGAATTATTGGATGTCTTGCGGAAGTGCCTTAGTTAAGTTTTATTTGTCGAGGTATGGCCTGTAATATGCTATGAAAGTTGGGGTCTTGTCGAAGTGCCTTAGTTGAGTTATATTATTTGTGGAAGGAATAGCTTGTGGCTAAATAAATTTTAAAAATTAACAATTTGGTTCTTAAGTCTAGATTTTGATGGGCTTATATTTAAATGTTCTTCTTTGATCACCCATCCAAGTAATAACTTTGACGATGTTTAATTTTGGTAATCAAGTTAAGAATATCTCACTCTGATGAGCTACGGGCGTTCATTTCATACTATGCCAGATCTGATGTACGAGTTAATTCTGCAGTATTTATTCCATTTTTCATTAAAACTGACAGTAAACGGAATTACCAGTCGGCTTGCAGTCCCAATGCGTCAACCGCTTTTTAATTATTCCATACATTTGCAATTGTAATCCGGCAGAGGGAGCGAGCCGGGGCGACAGATTGTCCCGCCGGGGTGTGCATTCACAGTCTACAGATAATATACTATTTTCTGATGCTCGTGGATGTAGGTATTCGGATGTAAATTAGTCGTACAAGCAGGATTCGTATTTGCGTAGTCACGATAGAAAATAAGAAAAGAAACCCTAAAAGTTAGTTAATGGTTAGAATTTAAAAAATAATCTATTAGTAAAATTTTACAAATCTAAATTTGGACTTAAACAAATTAATTTCATGAAGAGTTTAGTTTTTACTTATATACACTTTCGATAGTTTTCTCGAAATTATGTGCCAGATATTCTTCAGCGTAAGGCGTATTATTTCAATTATATTTTTAATCAATTTGGGTTTTAGTAGGTACTCGGGATAATTACCTACACATACCTACAGTATAAGTCATATGTACTAGACATACGACTTATACTCGTAATTACAATTAAGTGGTATAAATATCACCCAAAGCAAGTGAAGTGAATGTCGATAGATATGAATCGATTCACGGTAGCGGCGACGATAGTGTTGTTTTAAGAATCGATAACCATCGTGAGAGAGCTGTGATGGGCTCATTAATCGAGCCAGTGCAATGATCTTTAGATTTATAATCATGTCTAGGTGTATTAAGGAGTTCTTGTAATGACATGAAGTGACAAACTTTTTTCCTTATTTATGCTTGCGTTTAGGTTATAATTTGCGTTTTATTAGTGCTTTATATTTTTAAACGCTACAATTTCCATACTTTTTTGGAAATTTGCAAAAACATCAAAAATCAGATCAACGTATAAAGCTTAAATGAAACGCAGATTTTTATTTATAAATTATGTATTAGTATCCGTTTTAGATAATAAAATCGTGATGTGCGAAAAGACAACAACATGATCTATTACACATCCCTTATCTTAATTAAAATTGTTAATAAAGTCTTAAAAAGTACATCATCTCTTACCATACTCTGCGATTTGTTAATAATTCCAAGAGTTTTAAATAAGTAACTGAATATTAAACCGTCATTAATTTAGAATCAACGGGTTGTTCCAAAAACTACAGCTGTCAATACTAAGCATAAAACATTATAATGCTGTCTAATCATAATACACAACTGTCACCTATGGCATTATCTGTCATAATTTTAAAAAGTAGCACAGCTGATTTAAATTTTAAATTTCTGTGTAAATCAAGATGTTTTGCATGCATTAACGATGATTATCGACGTTTTATGTTATTTATTTGTCGTTACTTGAATGGAAGTAGTAAAAATTATGTTAAACATGTATTCTAGGCCTAATGAGTATAGGTATGTTCAAAGAAATATTTTAGCTTCTTAAAATCAGAGAGTACTAAAAATAAGGCGTATTGATTCCTTTGCCTATCATCAGCTTCAATCCGACTAAAAAACATAGGTATATTTTACAAAGATAAGATAAGATAGTCATTTATTCATCAATAGAAATACTCAACTTATGAACTAAACGTTAACAGTTGGTAATTCTATTGTCTCGTCTTACAAAAATATTTGTCAGTTAAAAGATTTTAAACATGTTTAAAATTTTCCAAAAAATAATACTTAAGTACATTTTTTATAATGGTAAAAATGTCAGAATAAAATAAAATGTCAAATAAATTTAAAATTTAAAATTAAATGAAATGTTAACAAATTAAACTATCTAACAAAGATCTCTTTAAGCCAAGCGTAAACAAAAATGTCATCCTTATTTTACTATCTAACTTTTATCTCCCAAATTAATGATTTTCTCAAACCCAAATACCAAACAAGATATCAATATAAATCAAATTCCAGATGAAACCGATACAACCAAACAATGGCCTTTCAAGCGAAGTTTCTATTAAATTAGCGTTAAATATTCTTAGAGAATAGTTCGCGTAGTTGTCATGTTAAAGTATATTTAATTAGGTACAGAATGTCAGTCTGCGGTCTGCGAGTAATTTTCTCCTGCTCGGAAAATTTGTAGAATGCCTCGTGGCTAGTAAATGTATCTCCTACCACGGGTTGTGTATTGTGTGTACCTTTTAAGGGCGAATTTCTGAGTGCTTGGGTTTTTTTAATGACAGACAGATATTTCACCATCAGTTACTTAAAGCAATACCCAAACTGGAGCCACTGACCCACATTGCTAGATAAACATGAATATACTTTAAAAGAATTGGACTAGATTTAAAATATAAGCAGGAATATACTGAGTTTGATACCTACTCTGCAGAATTGATCACTTTGATTTTGGTAAAATTAAACCTGGTTGCCGCCCAGACCCTTCTATTGTTAATACGCTATTGACCTCGAACTATGTAGTCTTAGAAAAATGACAGTTTTGGAATGATGTTTTCATGTAAATTATCATAAAATATAACTAAAATAGAGTGTTGACGCAAAATTGTTTTTGAAAGTCTGATCAAAAACCCCTAAGTTTTACAACTCAGCCACACTTGCGTGGCTATTGTTACAACGATTAGGACTTACTAATGTAGCCACCACATTCTGTGAATTTTGTAACAGTGTTCGACATTGTGTTCGAGAATTAGAACAGATAGCAACACGGGCTTTCTTGACAAATATGCTGTTTGCATTTAAGCTATTGTGTTCTGTGAAATTGGTGCAAATTACGAGTAAAAGTTAATTCTGGATGGAAAATTGTATAAATGCCTTTTGGTAAAATTTAATATCTTAAAAACCTCGTCCTACTCATTTCATTTGAAGATTATATCTCTGCCAGATTGGCTGCCTGGAAGAGATTGCTCTTAGCGACAAGGCCGCCAATTAAGACGCTGATTCTTATTTGTATGTTTTTTGTATTGTTTTATTTGTGGTGTTTTAATAAAGTATTTATCTATCTATCTATAATTTTAAAAAAGAGTATGTATTTAATAACTTAGTATCTTTTTTAAAAAGTTACATTATAATATTGACAAGCATATGCATAATAGTGTATGGCTACAAACTAAGCTGTTTTGTCGTAAAGATGGACAAATTTTCATCAAGTTTTTCCGATTGATGAAGTGATTTGATCGATAGTGTATTTTTTTCAAATAATAGGAGTAATGTTACATTACATTCTATTCACAAATAACAATCTGCCATGTATCACTTTCAAGTTCTATTTGTAATCTACAATAACTAAACGATTTCTAGATCGTCCTCTTGTCGCGTTGTGCTATAAACTAATGCCCATAAAGAATACAAAACGAGCAGGTGTTGCAGAAGCCTGTATTTTAAAGGCCTTTCTCCGAAGATGTGTAAAATGCAAATTTAATTCAATACACCAATGAAATTTAACACTAGCCATTCGCGAATTATGCAGAATGTGTCCGTATTAGGTAGTGTGTTGAAGTAAGTGTGAAAACATACGATTGGTTTATAGATGAAGGGTTTTTGTGGCCGTAAGAATTCTTAGAAGATATTGAATATAAAAATGTCACGATAATTTTAAAATTCTGCGGCTATCGGAAAGTGTTTAATAAAATTCATATTTGGAGTCTGTCAAATTATTTAATTTCCTTAATACACTGCTTGAAGATAGAACATAAATTTACTCCAAAAGAACTTGCTATTAAACGACCTCCAAGTACCCACTATTTAAGATCACCGCTTCTTTTTATGAAAACAACCAAACAAAAGTTATACTCCATGAAAGTTCTACCACAGAATACAGAATGTATAAGAAACATACAAAGACAAACCTTTTTCCATGTATTAGTCATTTGTTACAACAGATTTCTGTGGTTTTTTGTCAGATTTTGGATATTGGTGAGTGTTATAGATATACCTACACGTACATACACAATACAGCCTACCTTACATAACTTTGATGCGGGCTTCCGATGAATAAATATGAGGTGGATGCGGTATGTGGTTTAGCTTCAATTATGTGGTAGGAAATTGAGTAAAACCCGTTGCATATTAAAAATTGATAAATATTTCAGTGTTCGATTTTTAAGTTTTTGTTACCTATAAATGTGACGCTTCCACTTTGGAGCGCCCGTAGCTTACGTGGCGGAGGCAATCACGTGCGATTACCAATGTTAAATATGATACTATTACCGTGACTAAGGTCTACGCGGCCAGTCCCTTGGATAGGTAACCTAAAAGTGGCATTCAAATTTGGGTGCTTCCTTGGATCGGATGACACGTTTAATTGTAGTCCCAGCTGTTTGTCTAGTAATATGACTTAGCGACTGCCCAGTCGCTAAGTCATGTTAGACGCCCTTAGGGCGGCTTGATAATCTCTCGACACCAGAGTTGGCCACTCTCATTCGATAAGAAGAAGACTATCTCTGTAATTAATAGTCGGTAAACAGTTTGCCATGAATGAACTATGCAATTGTTTTATATTGCCATATTTCTCATTAATGAGGGTGGCATTGCAACTCCACCGGAATCAACCCTTTTTTTAATATATTTAACCGACTTGAAAAGAAAAGAAGTTTTACTAAATTTTCTAGTTTAGTCTGCATGTTTTGTTGTTTTATTCCACCATCTCCAATTTCTCACATCCCAGCGGTTTGTTCCACAAAGATGTCAATTCCAGCCAAGACCGCGTTCTTTGTTCGCTTCGTGTGTAAATTGTACCTTTAATTTATGTATGGTTAAGGGTGGTTTATTTATAAAAAGGTTCTTCCTTTGTACAGGATTAGCGTATTTGCCATCATACTTAAATATTTACTTTCGATTCGACAAAAGGATATTAATATCAGGCTTGACGTAAATAGATTTTATTACTGTCCCCGTATTTTGTTGATTTATCTTTTCTTTTATGATATCACAAAATAATCAAAGGACAGATTATTTAGGTTTATGTCCGATCCTTTCTTTGTTTGACTTTGATGAGAGTATAAAATATATTACACAGTATCAAAATACATTTTACAAACAAATAGATGTATGTAAAATAAGATAAGAAAATGCTTAGGTACCATTATCTTATTACGATTACTTTTTGATACTTTGTTTTTTATCTTTTTTTTATGTTACGAAACTACCAGAATAGATGTCAAGTAAGATAATCACAACCACATAATTTTTTTATTAAATATTGTAATAAAGTCAAGCGTAAAAGCCACCTCACTATGAATATCGCTTTTACGTAAATCTCCTGAATTGAAACCGGCTCAGCCAAATTCAAGCCGGGATCGGATTTCAGAGTTTCCCCATGATAGGATGATAAGATCCATCAAATCAATTGATTGACCCTTAAAGCCCCAAAAACCCCGATAACCCCGAGTTAATCACGCTCGACCCTTGATCATGTTTTTGCGAGCTCTTCCCTATTCACAATATGCAAATAACGTCGTGAATTGGATGTTTTATCTATTTTGGTATTGAATATATTTGATTTTTTTAATTTCTTTGATTACTTGTACGATTTTACGATCTATAGTCAACTACTAAATGCCAGTATCGTGATAAAGCGCGTTAAATAAACAGCATTGTATTTTGATAGGTACATGTTATGCAGTATTTATTACTTTCGAGATCTCGAGTACTATTTTTGTACCAAAAACAATAATGCCTGTTGGTTTGAAACAAATTGAAGGAGGATATGCTTTTCTTTTTATGTAATAGTATTAAAACAACAAATGACTAAAGACTGTAGAGTACCCACTGAAAATAGGTAAGCATTGGGTTAATATTGACTGGTAAAGTAAACGAAAATTTGGATATCAGCCAATTATATATCTTTCTCCAATCTCGAAGGTCTTGTCCCAGTTTTATGCCAGTCACTGTGAGTCAGGAAGATCCTGTTATGATTCAAGTTTACACACACTCAGTGTGTTTTGAAATGTCCGCCTTATCGCATACTAATACATTATGTAAGGAGGTTAGTCGGTGTGTCGTAGGTCATGTGAATTTGAAATTTGTTTTTATTTAGTGCGTTTGTTCCTTCATGTGCTGTGTCCTAAACGTATTTTCACACAAAAGTCTGACTATTTTCATAGTTTACGTGATATCTTTTTGTATTTAAACATCGCTGCGAGGTGGCCAGTCTGTCAGTCTTTTATCGAATTATTTCGGAGAGAGAACTGATTCCCTCGCTCCTTTCTATAACCGAACAAGCAGAAAGTCCGCAGGTAGACACCGTTTTATGGTGGAAGTGCCGAAGTGTCGAACACAGCGTAGGTATAGTCTCTATATTTCTTGTACGGATAATCCAGGGGTCTTCATATCAAGAGTTAATAGGTATTTTCTAGGTATAAGCGTGTCACACTCTATTATAGGCTGCAGCAATGCTTAACGTCAGGCGGGTTGTAGTCAAACGCAAACCTACCACGTAAAAAAAAGAAAGGGTTCGCATTTCTCCACAATTTGCCTGATAGTCCGCGATAGATTTAGTCTAGGTAATATGGAGTGCGTCTACTCAAAAAATTTGTTTTGGAAATCAGATTGTGAGAGTGTTACATGTATTGTTTTTTGTGTTCTTTATATCAGAAGCTCAAATCTTTTAGAACTTATTTGTTACCTAACAAACTTGCTTATATTGTTCATGTGCAAATGTGGTGTTCTAGATTGGACCCTTTACGTCAAACAATTGTTTGTAGATGTTTTATAATAATTCTCATTAACGAAGCTAAACATTTCCACAAAACACATTACACAAAAGCTGTACATACATTGTGGGTTTGTCCGTAGAATTCAACAGCCTTAGCATGGTAAGAGTGAATCATTGTTTCACTAGTAAAACTGTTTTAAGACACAATATTTTGGTCCTTCAGAATAATATTTAGGTAAAGGTTACTTGTTATAGCCGTAGATATTAGGTATGTCTCAAATTTGTGCAATAGTTAACACATACCGCATAATACAAATAATTATAAATATTAAAATTTGTAATTACTTGTGTTGAGTCTGGTCGTTTCTATGTATAATAAGTATCTATTTACAAAAGAAAAGTATATATTATGTATTATATCCGTTATCTAGTACCCATGATACAAGCGTAAGCTTAGTATGGGGCTAGATGGCGCTGTGTGATATGTCCTGAAATATTTATTTATTTTATTTATTTATTAGTTAAATATTGATGCCTGCGTAGAAAAACCAATTTAGTTTGCTCTTTACTCTTCAATAACGCCAATTCATAGTAAATAAGTGCCCTGTTTATAGGGACCTGTGCTTTGCATATACTGTCCAATATGAGTAGGATTATAGTATTGGCATTATTCAAGGGTCCTCTTCTTAACTAAATATTGATGATTTCAAGACATGAATTACACCATGAATCATACAAAGAATAACCTTCAGAATTCTGACTCCTTGGAGTATAATATCAAGTGGAGTAGATGTCTGCTCCATCTGTGCTTATGACGGAGGCAATTTGCAGACGCTCGGTTGTTTGGGAAACAAATTAAAATACTCATACGTTAGCCGCCATGTTTCTGCTCTGGAATATTACCAGCACTGATGGAGTGCTGCTTTCAGAATATTAATCATTATTTTTGGTTGTGTATTCCTTTAAATAAAGGCTTTTTTTATTTATTTTTTATACTTTTTTTTTGTGGAACGGTTCTTATTGGGTAATTGATCAATCCATCATAGATCATAGTTTTTGCTTAGGCAAACTATGGTGAAGTGCTAACCCGTTTCAGGTAATGCATAATTGCATTTGAAGTATGTAATTTTATTTAATGATTATTTCATAGAAATTTTATTGTAATTTTACCTTTCCTAATTGACTTATAATTCATCAAATTATCAATAAAATGTTTATCTGTTTAATTTGGATTGTTAAATCATGGCACGTGCCTGATGGAAAGCATTATACTTTTCCATTTCAGCTATCTTTTGTCTCTTTTGAGTTGTATTTCCTCATGACTGAGGGTCGTGACTCCCCCGCAGAATTAATTCGTTAGGGGAGTTTTCTTGGGCAGATGAGAGACATAGTGGTGGGCGCCCAGGTCCTTCCACAGAAGACACATGTCCTCGGATATTGTGGTCCTCAAACATGTCGGTTTCCTCACGATGTTTACCTTCACCGTTAAGCGAGTGCAAATCTACACTTAAGTTGCGTCTATATGAAAATCAAACATTGGAACCACTGAGCCACACTCGCTTTGCATGTTTTTATCAGCTATAGAAACATACAAACAATACGTACTAATCTTCATACATTATCATTATTCATTTATTATTAAAGTTATAACACCAATAATTTTAAACAGTTCCTTAAATTGTACCTAACTATATTTTATACAGCAAATATTATTATTGCTTTATATAAGCTAGTTTCTAATTCAGTTATCTAAGTCTGCATCAAGTAAGTACGAGTACTTCCTTTAATAGTAAGCTACTGTGGCTCAGGACATACCATTTTCTAAACGACTAAGATGGCACTGATGATAATTTTAACAACCAACGTTACGTAGCATAGATGACAAAGTAGAAGTACTAACATTACACTGTTTATAGTTAGTGTAAAATAAGTGTCGCGTATATTTGACGCGTTTACGGGTTTTATGGGTAGACGATGATGTTAAATTGTAGTTTAGTTTTATGGAACTGAACTACACTTGCATACTTCAAAGAATGATATGAATTTTGGTATAAATTTTCCTTTATTGCAAAAAGGTTGACTTGAATGCATTTTATTAAAACAATTTAATCTAACAAATCACTAAACCAAGTTTAAGTAAGCCCCCAAAAATATATAAACTATTCAGATTCTTCTTCTTCTTAACGAATGAGAGTAGCCAACTCTGGTGTCGAGAGTTTATCAAGCCGCCCTAAGGGCCTCTGATATGGCTCAACTGCCGTACTAGTCAAACAGCAAAACTATTCAACTTAAAACAATATTCAGCAGCTATATACAGAAAATAAACTGCTTATTTGCTAGCTAACATAACCAGCTTGCAATATCAGTATAAAACCAACCGTTTAAAATAAACATTCACACATAAATATCTAACAGCATCTTATCAGATGCGACACCGGGTTAAGCCCACAAGACATTCTGATGACACATAATACGTAAGCACAAATTAAGCATGAGCACAAATTATGCGTCAGCATATATTAGTAGGCTGTTGACATGCCAGTAAGGTACTCAGAGAAAGGGCGATGACATTAACATAGCTTACATTAAATGTATACCGGTTTTATTTAATGTATATCTATTAACTATACATATGCAAGCATATACATCATATCAAAGATCTTGATGTGATTTAAAGCGCTTTGCACACTTGCGGATTATATAATATTTAGTAGGTTTTACTCGTGTTTTGATGTTTGGAAGGTCACATGAGTCTAAAGTGTATACATATATTATACTAGCTGAGCCCGCGACTTCGTCCGCTTGGAATAGTTATTTTGGGCATCATATTTATTTTTGCAAACAACCTCTTCAGCTTTATAAATTAACTAACTTTATAAATTAACTGTTATTTACGACTTGAACCGTTTTTGCAGCGCACGCAACGGAAGCCCTCAAAGAAGAATAATTTTTCCCGTTTTTTCCACATTTTCCATGATTTCTTCGCTCCTATTAGTTGCAGCGTGATGTTATATAGCTTAAAGCCTTCCTCGATAAATGGTCTATTCAACACAAAAATAATTTTTCAATTGGCACCAGTAGTTCCTGAGATTAGCGCGTTTAAACAAACAAACTCTTCAGCTTTATAATATTATTATAGATGAATGAATGAACTATGAACTATCAATAACCTTTCAAACTTATACCACAGTAATTTGAGAACCGATGGTTTATATAAATTGAATTATTTCTCATTTTAATTTTAATTGCAATTTAAATGAAATTTCATAAAATATCAGTAAAAACTTAATAAATTAAATTATGTCGGCGACATTTTTTAATATTAGAATATTTAATTTTTTCATCGTAAATCTTATCATTTAGCCTCAATTTAAAGTGCCAGTAATAATAAATTTTAAGCAAAACATGTTTTCTACACTGCATGCATTGCTTTATTTTTTTAAAGCTTTTCCGTTTTTCTTGTGTTTTTTTATAGATACCAGTATATTGACTGTACACTGTCTTTTTTATTATTTGAAATGTATGTATTTTATGTGCCCTAAGCCAAGTTCTTATGTCGTTATATCTTATATCGTTATATTGTTGTTAGATCAAACACGAACAAACATTTATCGTCACGAATTTCTAAGTATGCAGTGCACCTTATTCCAAGCATAGCGAGTTACCGTGCCCTTAACCGTCGCTTTATCGTACCTATCATCAATCTCCATGGATTAGCTATCCACTCATTCAAGAGATCATTCCAACCATAGACAATATTATCCAGAAACGACTATAAATAAATCTTCTTCTTTCTCTTTACCTTATCCCACACGTTTCTAATAAACCGATCATAAAATTTCATAATGCCTAAGCAAATGTTTAGCCAAAAAATGTCTTTAACTAATGTTAAGGGAAACAATGGTGAAACGACAAAAAAACCCACGTGGAGCGGACTCAGGATGTTTCTCCCTTTAATTTCATTGTCACTCGTCATCAATAATTACTATAAATAGAATATAAATAAAAATAGCCTTTATTTCCCTATTTAAAAAAAAGTTTACTACTAAACATTAATAAGGGAGATAATTTAGTTTATTTGCCTATGTACATACTTGCGTACTTGATAAGCGTACATCTTAGACTATAGCAGGCAGTATCAAGTAGACATTAGTCAAACTGAAAAATAAATCTACCATTATCGTGCACTCATAACAAAGACCAATCAGCGGACATTTATTCTATCATGTGGAATTATTCGGCTTAGATTGACACTTGAGTCATTTAAATTGTAGGTGGTAAAAAATATTCATTTAAAAATCAGGCCTTGGATTTTTTTTTATTATTTATGCATGAATACTTTGCCCATTAATTGTTAATGAGTATAATGTGTAGATTGTTCTTCTATTTCAAGAAGACATTAGACAATAGGTGTTTCTAATACAAAAGTAAATAATAAAATAGTGTCATTAATTTGCCAGTAGTTTTATGTCCAAAACTGAGACTCATAAGTAAGCGTATGTTATATCTATAAAGAGGCATCTATACGATGTTTAGTCGATGCCTCACTTAGGTTATCTCAAGCATGCTTACTATGATATACTCTGTGGCACAGGTGGGTAAGTGAAAGTGATATATATCTATACTATACATGTATATTGTATAGGATGGATTGTGAATGAACTTTGGGATTTGGGGAGTTGTGTTTTGATTTGTGTGAGTGTGGATTGATTTACTTCAGCTATGGGTTTGTTATATGGGACTGGTGTATATTCTTATTTTTATTTAAACTCACTTTGTGTTTAGAATACTTTGTGTTATTTAACTAGGTTTTATTCATATAATGTATGGATTCAAAATGCTAAACTACAAGTTTAATGATTTCCGATTTCGTTTAAATAAACTTTTGTATATTAACAGTATTGCAAACATTCATGTTTTATTCTCCAATAATTATTATCGTGTTTTGCTATTCAAGAAATGAATATTTATGAATTAATTCGCACGTGCGACTGCAACAAAAGCCATTAATCTAATTTAAATCAGTTTATTTTTGTCCAACACTTTAGAATTAGTGTTAGAAAGTTCGAAAGGATTTTAGAGATAAAGGAAAATGTGAAAGATTAGATTTCTACAATAAATTTGCTTTAATCATCCAATTAGCTACCAAATTAACATATGAAAAGTATTTTACTAAGCTACAAGGTTATTTTGGCACACAATTCCTTAAGCATGGCAAAAAAAATCAACGAAAATATCTTGTTGACATTTTGATTTTTATAATACGACATAATATGTGAGAGAACCAGCATCGAATTATCGTTTGTTGTTTGGATTTGCATCGCAAATGGCTTTTATCTAAATTTTTATGAGTTTTATTATAATTGGTCACATAAGTTATAAGCGTGGACTGTTTTAGATAAAGAACTTTTCAAGATTACTTATTGTATTTTTATGCGATAAGAAATCAGTAAATATGGATGGACTTAAGAAGGTCATAAATACTTTATCTACAAAAATAAACACAACATATTACAATATAGTACAAAATCTTTATAATAAATACAGGTTTTCGTGAAATAGAAAATGATTCGCGACGTTTAATTCAACTGGTTTGGCTTTCATATTGTTATTTCTAGACTTAAATTGATGAATAACCATTTGTCATAATTATATTCTGCCCACGCACAAATTTTGCTCTCACTTTTGTTTCGCAAATTGATCGATTAAGCATTGAGAACGAAATAAATTAATAGGTTTTCGGACTGGGTGGTTTTCATCTTTATTTTATTTATACCTGCAATTAAATAACAATTAAATCAAACTAATTAAATAAATGTGGTCAAACGCAGCCCAACTAATAATGATGTTTTCTTAAAAGCATTCAGCGCTGGTCTTCCGTTGGCGTTGGGATTTATGTGACAAGAAAATAAATAGATAACACAATTATAACAAAGCACAGAACCATAACTAAATATTTACTAAATTGCATCACAATTAAACTTATCCTGCAGTGTTACCAGCTTCATTTGGAGTAATCGTTATTAATTAACATGGAAAATCTGCTCATTTTGGAAGTAAAATGGTGTTCGTTTGATCTCACAGTCATAATATGTAGTTAAAATAAAAGTTAATATCAATAAATATATAAGGCTCTTAGCTACTCATTCAAGGCTAGTTTAAAACCGTTTTCAATTTAAAACTAAAGCAACGTCATCATTTGACGTACCTAGTAGAGATGGGTCGTCGTCACGACATGCAATATGTATGAAATGAATCGACTTAAATGGTTAGTCTCGAGATCGCTCCACTTTCATCGATTAATTAGAATGAGCCGCCATTGACGGTAAGCTGTTCGATCGAATGAATTTGCAACGATTATTCTGTGTTATGTTACGTAGGGATGGGAATTTATCGATATATTCTGTTTAATTTTATATGATAGTTCGTAGTTAAAAATGATAACCAAACAGAAACTTCTGTTTTGTAATAAATATCATATGGCTTTTATATATTTTTATCTTCTAACTAAATAATAATTAATAATAATAATTAATTTATTTAAGTGAAACACTTATGAACTATAACAATATGTTCACTGCACTCCACACTAGGATAACCTGTGTTGTGGAGGGCAGGCTATGTTATTTATAAATGAATGTACAGTTTACTAAAATACATAGAAAATTCAGGTTCCAACCCTGCCGGTAGTGATGATTTTTGCTCATTTTCCAATGAAAAGTTTAAATTAAAAACACTTCTATATATTACTAAGTTGTTTGCTTTGGGAAAAAATAATAAATTGTTTAAGTTACACACGTTGTGCTAGTAAAATTAGTTATTGGTTTTATTACGAAACACTTATGACATGACATTTGAAATTCCATCGATGACTTTCAATAGATATATTATATATAGATAGATTTGTAATTTCCCGTCACTAACAAATTCAGTTGATATTTTCGATTAAGTTAAAATATGCTCTCAACGGAGATAATTACATTTTCTTGTTATCTGATATGATTTAATAAGAAACTGGTAGCGGAGGCTTAACTTTGCTTATCTAGATTAATGTAATAGTCGTTGGAAATATGATATTATCTGGTAAAGCTTTTAATTGCTTTGAAACCTGTTGCTCAAGACTGCAGTGCTCTGAACTGTTTATGAATTAATTTGGATAAATCTCTAACTTTAAGACCCTCTTAACTGTAGTACTAATCATGCAGGTTAATTAATTACAAAATGAACAGGATTTTGTCAAAATTTGTACTTGGATGAAACTACGAATTATGGTACGACTCGGTAGGCCCCGGTTTCTATTAAAAAAAAAATCGGTTACAAAAAATACTAATATAAAATACATTAGCGGTTTTATAGATTGAGTCTTGACTACTGTAGTAAAAACTCGAAAGATTTAATACATATTTTAAATCCAACTTAACAAACCATGCAAACAAGATTCAACCATAAAATTGCCAACTAAAATAAACAATACTCTCTAAAAGACGAACTTCGTACATTTCTAAAGCCTCAATAAGTTGCAAGAGCCACGTAGACTTCCTCTTCATATTTCCAGTGTCTTTCCTCTATTCTCAACTGGACCCAATGAACCGAGCATTTTTCCCAGTATTTTCAGCATTTTCCATCATATTTTCACAAATCCTACGTATTTGCGAGATTCTACAGTTAAAACAATATTATTTTTCCGCGCGCGCTTATTTTGTGGACGGATTCAGAGGCTGTAACGAGGGTCATTCAGTAATGGTCATTTTTTAGCCGTTTTCATTATTATTTTGCTGTAACTGTCCCTGGACATCACGATTAAATTAAGGTAAAAATCTTAAATTTTCACTATCCAAAACCGTGGGACTAATAACTCAAGACATTTTCATCATCATCAGCTTAGTTTAGGAATAGTTTTTAGAATTTCATGTCAAATATCTTCTGTCGTTTATGTTATGACCATCATTTAAAAAATGATGTAACGTCTTCATAAAAATCAAGGCTTTAACTAACGATTTTAGACTAAATTGAATTGTAGACTTTCTGATGTTGAACACGGCTTTAAATCAATGCTCTAGTCTAAAATGTAGCTCACAATAAAATAACATGTAAAAAGTAGATTTAATTTTAACCCCTTTCCACCCCTGGCTCCGCCCCCGTAGTTTATGCTGACAGTCGGCAGACCGGAAGCGGAAGTGAGGGTTTATGTCGTGTTATGGACAGCTTGTCTGATACAGGTGCCAGATTGTTGCTCTGCTTTAAAATAATATTTATATACTTGCAAATGCAATACGAATTTCGGTTTAATTGTTTTACTGATAATACAATATACTATTAAAAGCGTTGCGAAATAAAGGCTCGTTTAAAAGTTACGCTGACCGGTGGTTTTGAGCCAGCTTAAAATACAATTATTCTGTTAGAATACCAACCCTGTCCATCAATTTTAATTGTTTTTTTTTTTATTTCAGGTAAGATGAGTTTGATATCAATAGCCACCAATAAGAAAAACGAGAAAACAACGATGAGATAACAATACATTCAGGACTATTTACTGACTTCTATTTCAAGAAGACATTAGACAATAGGTGTTTCTAATACAAAAGTAAATAATAAAATAGTGTCATTAATTTGCCAGTAGTTTTATGTCCAAAACTGAGACTCATAAGTAAGCGTATAGTAAATGATGATGATGATGATTTATAGTTTTACAAACTATGAAATAGTTATTGTTAATTTCGATATTTTTTTTTATAAAATATCAACATACAGATTAACAACAAAACAGCAGCCAAGTAATTCTATAGATAACTTAGCATAGTTACTCATAACTTAACAGACGATTAATCACCAGCCAAGTTGAACTTACCCAGCGTGTAGCGTAGACAGGTGTCATAAGTAACACTTAGTTGTACTTGTAACTAATGAAATCTCTCCCGAAACACTCCTCATTATGATAAAAAAATGAAATGTTTCATTTACCAATATGCTAAATGATGTACTTAATGAAATGAAACTCAATAGACTTGTATGCTGATTTGCCGATTTGCTATATTTCGTGTTTATTCTGCATGTTAATAAAACAATGTTTTAAGGAATGCGTGTTGTATGTTTTTATTAGTCCAACTTGCTTGACAAATATTTTATCCCACGGATTATGCGAAGAAAAAAGTTCATAAGTTCAGCGCAAGTTAACTCTACACATAATTGTGGCTTATGCTACTGTTACGGAACATCAAGATCATGTTCAGTTCAGTATTTTTGAAATCTATACATAGGATCTGGTTAGGCTTCTCCTACTTATATTACCTGTGGATGTAACTTAGTAATGACAGACGTAAGCTACCTGACTTATAATCATGTGTAAGTTATTAGGGTCAATGGAATGTAAGCAAACTTACAGATATTAAATTATTGCTTGCGATAACGTGTTGTACGTTTGAGTACATTTTGCGTGCAAATTTATTAATAATTGAAAACTCTTAAAAAATAATAAATTTTTGACTTTTATCAAACTCTTTGTTTACATAATCTGTTTAATTAATACTTTGATAACAGCTGCCTGTAATTAGTAGAAAAAAATAAAGATTTTGGAACCAAAAAATAATTTAATAACGTTCTCATAATAATGGGGAGAATATTATTCTAAATTTAATTTTAAAAAGTTCCTGAGACATTTTATTAATATGTTAACTAAACGGTCAACAACATACGCGAATTACACGTGAGTGAAAACCGTTTAGTTAACATATACTTCTATAAAGTGTTTTTTTTTTAATTTTGTTAATAAAATCTACCCCTTTCAATACTCATTTTTAATAACAAAACTAAATACACAACTAACTAACCTAACCTAACCGGAACAAACCTCAGTTCTACTTCACAATACATGAATGAACTCAGCCTCATAGACAGCATTGAACAGAAATATCACCATCATAAGCCAATTCCCAGAACCTATCGCAATCAAACACATTCAAACAGTTTTTACGCCTGCCATACTGAGAGATACTGCGAACGGTAGACCTAGCAAGTATAATAATATTTTGCCATATATTTTAAATCTTACACAAGATTTTTTTATTATTATTATATTGACTCTGTTGTCACGATTTGTTATAAAAAAGACATAAAACAAACTTTGCAATTATATGTTTTTTTTTTCATATAAGTTATAATCGGTAATTATATAGAGACCGTAGTATCCATTTATAGTGTATCCATCCGTAGTGATAAAAGATTAAGCTTTTGATATAAACTTTAACGCCGAGAAACTTGTTGATCAAAAGAGATTTTGCCTTACGATCTATCGTGATTAGAGGTTTATTTTCGACACAAACGTTTATACATATTAAATGAGTTATTAAGTATCTTTTAGTTAAACGTGTTATACCCTAGACTGCAACAATGCTTAACATCAGACAGGCTGTAGTCAAAGGCAAACCTATCCCATGCAAAAAAACGTTATTCGTTATCCATTTTTTTAGTTAGGCGTCTTTTTATTCCTAATAAAAAAACGCCTAAAAACTTGTTGAACCAAAGAGCATTCGCTCACTTCCCTCGCTCATTCAACAAGTGGATACACGGCCATTGGCAGCGTTCTGACCCTAATCACACACATTAGAAATGTGACTACTGACTGGCAAACAGAGAAATCAGATACATATCCACCCGTGCCATGCGTACGTGGAAAATATTATTAAAATCAAGTAAAAACAATGTTGGCTACTCTGCCAGAGATTTATCAAATGGAGGAATTCAAAATGAGTATGCTCATAAAAATGGTTACAAATATAAATTATTTGCAAGCTATTAATTTATTTTTTTCAAATTCTATGTTAGGTGTGAGTGATCATAGTTAAAAAAAATATGCCTAGTAATTCTAAATAACTATTGATAATAGTTTTTCAGAAAATGTTGTTTTAATTGTTTGCTTGGGACATTAACTGCTGATGGTATATTTAGTATATAAAGTAAAACTGACAAATGACAAAATTAACAACGTCAGTAAGTAGTTATTCTATACAACGAAAATTAATTTCATTTCTGCGGCCCTCTCTCACAGTTTTTCACTCAACTATCTCTTTCTATTTCCATTCAGCCAATCAGGCGTGGCGATCGACTGCGTTCATTTGTTTATTTATCTTTTGTTTAGCAAACTGCTTCACGGTTTTTAAGCCCGTCATTATCTCTATTGTTGAATTTGGGATTGTCTGTCAGTTTGTCTTTTTATGTAGCTTTCTCATGGAAAGTCTGAGATATGTCACGAAGCTGTCGATTTTATCGTCAATATTGATTATGCCAAAACGTCGTGTTGTAAAGGTTTGTACACATTTTGCGCAATGTCTTTAATGGAGTTGTAGGACCGATTTTGAAATGAAATTATTTCAACATTCAATACTTGTGTATTTTGTTGCAAAAATGCAGTCTAGGCTGTACATTGTACGATGAACTAATACCACAAGTAATGTACATTATGCAGTACATATTAAACTTGATTATAGAATCTGCAGCAATTCACACTTACTAAGATAACTTTTCTCTTGCATAAATTGCAATTGGACTGCGAAAGTCATTGCATTTTTATACTAACAGAAATAAAACACGCTTCTCCAATACAACAGTGTTGCAGATTTGTATGCACCAAGCTTTGCAAACATTTCTTTTCGTGTGAGATTGCATCTACATTCAAGACGTTTATTCGAATTCAATAAATCCGAGATCCAGTCGCCAGCTCTAGATTACGTGCTATTCAATGAATGGTTGGATCACGACTGAATGCTAAACAGAATCTGTTGTGGAGTGACGCCTAGACACGTAAGGTACTAGCTACTGAATTTAATTTTGTTTCTCGTAAAAGTATAGTGAAATTGGAACAAGCAATCAGGTACGAACACAATTACATATTATGGTCTAGTACGGCAGTCGTTAAGCCATGTCAGAGGCCCTTAGGGCGGCTTGATAAGCTCTCGACACCAGAGTCAGCCACTCTCATTCTATAAGAAGAAGAAGAAGAATTGATGGATATTGAAAGGATTGATTTAACTAGTGCGTTTTCTTTCCACGATTTTAATTTGAATTTGAATTAAATGTGTTTAACGCACTCCCAGAAAATAAAATTGCTCAACACATCCTCTAAGTATGTATCTAAGTACTTTTATTTTCAGTCAGATTTTTAATTATCTTGATTGGTCCGCTATCATACGAAATACTAAAATATTGTTGACTATGTACAACAAATGTATAAATATGAATATTTTAGTTCAGTAGTAACATACCATTCAGCTCTAAACAATATGCTTAGCTATATTTTAATATGACTTGACCCCTTATTGTGACCCAGACACAGTCGACGTAACAAACACTCGAGCCCACTATTACTAACAATAATGTTTGGTAACCTCTCCTGACATGAATATATCATTACATTTTTCTAAACGGTAATTCCGTTCATGACTCTCATTTATACAGAGTGAAAGTGATAGTGCTTAGTAACAATGTTACAGGTTGAAACAGACGAGCGAATATATCATGAGTACTTATTCAAACTGCGATTGAAAAAATATAAAAACTTCTTGGAAGAAAAAATACTGTGTTGCAATTACTTTTGATATCACTCCAGAATTTTAATATCTAAATAAAATAGTCAGGAAAGAGTCCTATTACCGTAACTTTGTATTCTATGATCCTTAATTGTTTTTCATTGTTTCATTATAATTGTACGAAATTTGAGACACTTTCTAGCTTCACGCAAAAAAAAAAACAACTCTGGAATAGGTATATTTTCAACCCACTTCAGACCGTTTGTTAAAAAAACAATATATGTAAGTAATAAAAATATAATATTATCACTTGATATAAGCCCGTGTGTTACAACCTCAAGTGCAAGCAATTCGTTGCTAAGCGATCTGTAATTCGTCGCGGCATTTAGCGTGTCAAAGTGTTTTACATCTTGAAATGTTTGTGACTGCAGTTCACGGACACCATTTGTTGTGAATGCCAATTTATTGGACAGTACTAAGCGTTAAGTGAAAATAAGTATTTAATATGTTTTTTTTTATTAATGGCCTCTGTGGCTCCGCTGCAATTTCGCTAATGTCACGTCACAAGAGAAACAAATGCTTATTTTGTTAGCCAGTAAAAATAATTAACATGGCGCTAATCAGTTGGTCGGTGCGGAATTACTAACTTATTTGTTTTTTTTTTAATATGATAAAAGAGTTATTTTTAGACTGTACATACAGGCATTCAACAAAATAGTCACCTAAAGCTGCATGCACAGGTGAAAAATATGGACGATGCTATTATTGGAATAGACCTGGTTCACTGATAAGGCTGCAGAGACATACCATAAGAAAAATAGGTATTTAAAACTTTTAATTTCATTCATTCATTTCATTTATTTATTTCTTCATTTAGGTAAAAACTAAACTTAGTTTTGTACACTTATGAATGTCAAACAAAATGTCAAACAGTTGCCAGATAACGATGATCGATCGCTATAACAAGTAAATGTCAAACAGTTAAACAACGAAAAAAAAATCAAAATCACAATCTGAATGTCGATTAGTGCTTATAATGTAGAGAGGCTTGAGTTCTAGGTAAGACATCATAAATAATAAACCAGTGCTACAAGATTTACTGTCAAAATACAAAAGTTGATCTGACATGCAATTTTTATGGCATGAAATATGAGCTCTTACCAACAAAAGAAACTCCGCTTTCATATAACTGGTTTCATCTTATCCTTTAAGCTGTATTGGGGCATCGTAAAAATATTATGACTATTAAATATTTCCACACGGCTTTGATTCGAGGCAATAAAATTAATCTGTGATTTTATCGCCTTATTAACTGAGGAAAGGAAAGTAAGAGTAGTGTCTAGATATAATTTAATTTTCTAGAGAGGAGTCGAACCTGCAATCCTTGTTTTGAAGTATATAACATTTTGTTATATTTTTATTGTAAGATCTGAGTTCTACTAGTCTTCTATTAGTGACATTATAATATAGTAAGATGATACAAAACAACACGCTTTGTGTCGCAATAAAGATTCTTATGTATCTCATTTTACTTCGTTATAAACATTTTCTGTACCCATAAGTCCAGAAAAAGATTTCTCCTAAATCCAGATTAAATTTATTTCCCAGATGACTAATAGATATTCTTATAAAAATTATTTACTGACATGAAACCCCCCTAAAAAGAATTATCCAATTAACTAACCTGGCAGTAAACCCACTTGAGTTATCTTAAGGTAAATTGAATTTCGGCCCTCCATTCTTCTTTTCACCAAAAAAACCTTACCTTAAGGTTTTAGGCAGGTTGTAAAAAATCTAGATTTACGACAGAAAGTTGCGGTTTTCAGAAATTCAGCTTACGAGGAGCTATAAAACAAGCGGCCGCTCAGGGCCGTCGCGTGCGAGATTAAAATGTACGAAATAGCGGTGTAAAAATCCTCTTCACAGATATGAAACTTATATAGAGTAGACATTATTGAAAAATTTTTTTTGTGTTGGATAGACTATTTATCGAGGAAGGCTTTAGGCTATATAACATCACGCTGCAACTAATAGGAGCGAAGAAACAATGAAAAATGTGAAAAAACGGGGAAAATTATTTATCTTTGAGGGCTTCCGTTGCGTGCGCTGCGAAAACGGTTCAAAATATCAAAAAAATATGTAGCAAAGAATTATTTCTCTTGAAATGATCTAACAAAATGTACACAACAGTATATGTCTATCTTTTAAGGTTAACTCAATAGACCCGTTTTTATGGTAATAATTATTCCACGCGGACGAAGTCGCGGGAACCAGCTAGTCATAGATAAAAGGTCCGTGGAAGGACCTGGACGCCCACCATGATGTATCTGCGCAAGAGAACCCTCCTAACGGATTAGTTCTGCGGGGGAGTCACGACCCTCAGTCATGAGGAAATATGACTCAAGTGAGAGATCATAGATAAAAGTACCATGAAGGGTTGTAATAAATTCTTATACTCTTATATTATAACTTGTAATTCTACTATTTCTTTCTCATCGGCCACTGTATCAGCTTTCAATCTCTGCTATCGAAATTGAACTCTCGACGCCGACGTTTCGTATCGGTATAAATACGCAAATAGCCTGAATATACGGCATTCATTTGGGAAAAGCCGTATTTGAACTAGAGTATCTGCAATTTTGCATGAATGAAGTGTCTTTGTGAAGTATTTTCTTTTGTGTTGTTTTGTTAATCTGATTATATGTAGTTTATTTTTTAGAACAGGCTGGCTTTATCTTTTAACATATGTGCGTGCGTTTAATAAGCAGCAAACGGGCAGGTAGGCTGCTTAAGAACCCTTGCATTTTTTTACATTTCAGTAACTGTCAATCGAAAAAAGCAAAAAAAAGTAAGTCTATAAAATATAAAACAATATCGTGGTTTTTCGACTTCCAATAAATTGAACCCGGTTTCGGGTATTTTAAAAAATATCTGCAGACATAATAAAATGCAAATTCTAGTTTTTCAGGCTTGCAATATCACTGAAAATACAGCATATTATATAAGCATTTAGAATGAGACTACATCAAAAGGCTTTGAATTCGTTTGATTGTTGACAATTGGCTTATAAATAAAACAATGGATGTAAATTTTACGTCTCCAATTATGATTTTTAATTTACATTTGCTTACATCAACGTTTTATTTGTGGACTAATGATCTCTTTGTATTTTTATTATTTTAGCACCGATAGTATTTTATGCTGAAATTGTATTTTGATTTCATTTTTAGTCCACGCAATTTGGTTTTATTTACTTTATAGTCGTATTATAGTCGTATAAGTATGTATTTACAAAAGAAAAGTATATATGTATTATATCCGTTATCTAGTACCCATGATACAAGCGTAAGCTTAGTATGGGGCTAGATGGCGCTGTGTGATATGTCCTGAAATATTTATTTATTTATTTATTATAAGATTTAGATGTTCTTTCATTTATATCTAGACACTGGATGATTAGATCATATGCCTAATTAAAAGTATCACGCTTTTTAATTTTTCCGCGACTTTCTTCATAAAAGAGTAGTACTTAGTAGTTAAATAGAAAAAGAAAGTAGAAACTTTTCCTGAAAAGTTCTCTTCTTCGTTTGGTGAAATCATTCCTGTCAAGATTACGTATATAATAATTACTTTCAATTTATATTTTCACTTAAGATAAAATCCATTACACAATTAAGAAGTACATAAAATAGCACTTAAATTTGCTTTATGCCTGCCCACCCAAGCTACCGTTTTATTCCGAAAACTCAAGTTATCTTCCCCATATTACGTTTAACACGTTATGGACAATAATTGTTCGATTTATATGTAAATAACGTAAACTTTTGCGTTAACTTTACGTCTTCTGATTTATAGAATCGATTTTGTACTTCCTTATGGCTGCAGCACCTACATTATTTATTTGGGTTACGAATGGTTTTCTGGGAAAGGAAATAAAGTATAGCGCCCGGGATAACATGATGATATACATACATATATGGGTTTACGAAATGCAGAGGAAGTAACATGAAAAGAATCATATACCAGTTCAAGGTAGAACTTTTCTGATGACAGAGTGATATCATTAGAAAACAAATAAACCTCAATTGACATATTTTGTATAAACTTCAATAAAAAAAAAAAAATGTAAGTGGATTGCTCTAGTGTCTAGAGTTTACAAATCTCTTGAGGAAAATAGTCTTCAAAATTCGATGGTTTCGTTTGTTTGTAGAGAAATATTTCTACTTTGAGAATAACTACTTATCTATGTTAGAATCCATTACAATAATTAAGATTAATCAACAAATTGAGCGTTATGCAATTAGTGAATACATACTTCTATTATTCAATGAAATGCCTAATTAAATAAATAAATATTTCGGGACATTGCACACAGCGCCATCTAGCCCCACACTAAGCAAACGCTTGTGTCGTGAAATTATAATGAGACATCGCGAATTATTTGATATGATTGTTTGATTTCACAATCAGCATATTCTGCTGGAAATTGCTGCTGATTGCTAATTGTTCAGTTAATTAAGCCACATCCTCGTAATTATACGAATACGGTATCGATGAAAATAGTATTTGGTTAATTCAAAGTTGAAACACAGAACTATCATATTATTATTACTGTAAAGTTAACAAAACGGGTAAATCTAAGTTATACGTATTTAGGAAACCATTTAAGAGACTTTTAAGTGTTCATTTAAAACGAGAGATTTGTTAACTTTATTATTGAGTCAAATTTACCCAAATAGTTTCACACAAATAGTTTATGTGTCTATTTTTAATCCCATGAAAGAGCACCAAAACATATCCATAGCCTATATTCATACAATTGATCGGCCTATATGCAAAAAAGTGAAACGCCCAATAAATCAATACCTATACGCTCTAAACCAGAGCGCATAAATTGCCTTCAAATACCATCCATAGACAAAACAACTTCCAAATATCTAATTAATCTGATCTCTAATTTGGAGCGGATCGTCACAAAACAGATCTATGGGTATGATGTATCCGCCTCTCTCAAGAAATACAGATCGATGATTAGACAGTTTTGTTAATCAGTTGTAATTTTCTCTCGTTATCATAACTAATCGGCGTAAAGTTAATAGACCGAATTAGAAACACCATACTGCGTTCCAAAACCAAAATAGCTGATGTGACCCAGAAGGCTGCCAATTTGAAGTGGGATTAGGCTGGACACGTCTGCCGCATGCCCGACGACCTCTGGGCTAAGACAACGACGCAATGGGCCCCCAGAAACAAAAGACCCCGCGGCAGACCCGGAAAGCGATGGAGGGACGACCTGGATAAACACCTATCAGACTGGAATACAATAGCACCGGTTAGAAATAAATGGAAAGAGGGTAGGGAGGCCTTTGCCCAACAATGGGACAACACAGACTCTTAATAATATCATAACTAATAATGTGTTAAAAATAATGTTAGTACTAGGCAGCTGTATTGATTGCCCTTGGATATGCATCAGATGGATTGTGTTATACATGTACCTAATCTATTACGTGGATTTATTTGGTACCTACTAGTGTCCGTGGCTTTACTTCTAATTGGTCTCATATTATCGGGATTACTAAACGTGACTTGCATAAAGAGCGGAAAAAATAATATCATCATATTTTGAATAACGGAGGAGCTATATTATGTAAAAGAATGGAATGATTTTCTGCGCTCTTTATAAAAGTAACGTTTCTTAAAGCGGGTTCTGTATGTGTAGAGAAAGATTAACAACCTAAACACCTCATTTATGCTTAAAAACTAAAAAAATAAACAAAATGACGCATGCATTCTGTATGATGTCTATGCTTGGATTGGAAAAATCTAAAGACTGTGGTGTTCCTAAGCTTGCATAATTCGCTAGAAAATTGAGCAATTGTGCACAAGGTTGTGGCCTGACTATCTGTGCCCCACGCACTATAATCCAGCGATCTTCAAAGCGAGAGTGAATTGGTTCTTATCGGGTAAGCACGCTCCATCTTAGGCCATAGCCTTTGCTTGCTATCAGGCAAACTAAGGCCAACAAACCCGTTCAAGTTATAAAAAAAATTGTAAACAAAATGACGCGTAAATTCTGTATGATGTCTATGCTTGAATTGGACGAGATTCTAATCATTGGTCGTTTGAAAGTGTACACAGATGTCCCACTGAAGTACCATTATTAGTTACTTGCTGCCTACTGCAGGCTATAGGCCCTTGGGAAGTGCCAGTTATTAAACGGAGAAACTTAGGGCCTATTAATATGAATAAGATGCTTAAATTAGTTGAGGACTGTACATAGAATAGATGGGCTTATGACACTTTGGCAGAGTTCTTCGTCTTGCACCAATATTATTAAGTATCTTTTTATTTAAAGTAACTTATTAAATTAACGTTTCAATTAAATAATCCCGGCAATGTAGGCGGCAGCTTTTCTCTATACGTTAATGCACTTCAGACTATATTAAAGTAGATTAGATTTAATGCATAAGGTTATTGAGAACTATAGAACAAATTTATATCACAGATTAATGTAAAAACCATATTGGAGTTCCTACATTAGCTCATGATAGAATATTTTTTATGATATTTGTACACAAACTACTTTTCGTAAAGGTCTTATTAATATAATGTGCAATTTCCATATCATAATTTAATTATTAGGTCTTGCTTAGTTTTAACTTCCAAAATAATAAAACTAAACTTCTTCATAAGTTTTACAAGACTTTGTTTGTATTTAGGTTTCAAAATGTACGTACAGTATGTGCTGCATATGTTTGTTTAATTTTCACACACTTATTCATAAAACACAGGCCTTAACTTAGATTCCACAGTTTTACCAGAGAATGTTTTACCCCATTTCCTATACATATTAACCATGCCATCAATTAAATCATTGAACCCCCTGGAGAGATCAATATGGTAGCAAAAACTAGTCTAGTCCATAAATGGGACGCAATACATACCTTCACGGTTACCATGATATAAACCATGATGGGATTAATATAGTTTCTGTCTTTATTACAGCTGGAAGAGAAAAGTCACAACTATAATTTTGACAGGCTTGTTAGTTTAGTTGGTAGTTGCTCTGCCTTCTAATCTAGGGTTGTGCGTTCGAATCCCGCATGACCAAAATAATTATGAAATTTAAATTTGTAACTACTTGTGTTGAGTCTGTTCGTTTCCATGTATGTATGTATAATAAGTATGTATTTACAAGAGAAAAATATATACCTAAGTATTATTATATCCGTTATCTAGTACCCACGACAAAAGCGTTTGCTCAGTGTGGGGTTAGATGGCGCTGTGTGCAATGTCCCGGAATATTTATTTACTTATAATAATGTTGGTTCCGTGATGTTTTGTGGAGCTTCGTAGCTCCCCTGTGCCGGTTCCCAGCCGGCGTCGGATCAAGTGAAAACGGACGTGCAGCCGTGTGGAAATCGTGCAAAGAAAATATAGGATAGGAGTCAATGGACGGAACGTTAATAATTTAGAAACATTGTATTTGAAGAAAGAATTAAGGTATTTTAAAGCGTATTTCTTCGCGAGACGAGATTTTTCAGTGGGTGCCATGTAGTGTGTATGACAGAATATATAAAGGTGATATTGATATCTTTGTTATAGTAGTAAGTGCCTAGTTTTTTATTTTTCTTGTAACAACGGATAGTAATTTTTCTAAGTAACGATGTTCTGAAGTCTTTTCCTGTAAAGCATGTTTATTGAACTACATAACTCTTATTAGTCTTCATGTACATAAAAGTATAATATGACCGTGCAATAAAATAACAGATTCAGATTAGAACAGAAGCAGATTACTAGTCTATTGTTTGATAATAAATAATAAAAATAATAAATCTTCGTTCTTCTAATATATTTCTGTAGGTTTTTGAGAGTACCACATCATTTTGTCTCGTTATCATATTACCCCGCCATCTCCCCGCCTACACTGTTTGGTCAGATAGCGATCCGCAAGCAATAAGCGTGGAATTTCTTCGATTAGATAGAGCTCGTAAACTATTAACTGACCGACAATTATGTTCGTTACTGAACACGAAACGTGTGCTTTCGTTTGTAATGAAAATTGGTGAAAAATCTGTACATTCTTGTTTCTCTTATTCCGTGTTGATCATGCTGTCGAGTTTGGAATTTAACAGATATTATTTAATGTGGCAGTGAATGTGTGAAAGTTTTAGAATATTTACTAACTTTGTGAAGTTTTTTTGAGAAGATTTGACCTCGTCTAACCATAAAAACATTCAAAACAATTCCGGGTTTCTTTTTATTTATTGTATATAAAACTCTGGTTACATAGTTTTATCATTAACAAGCACTTCACGCAAAAAGAAAGTGAAAAAGAATCATGGACAATATTATAAACAATAAAAAAAAAACTGTTTAAAAGTTCCTTAATCTTCTTTCCATACGAAGATACGAGTACTTAACTAAGTAAGCGAGTCACAAAAACTACTAACTAGTTAAAAAAACTTCTTAAGTACATACACTTTCTTACAATACATTTTCCTATTTCCTCACGGGTCCCTAAAGTTTGCGTTTCGTTTTACTCCGGACTTGAAGTAAACTTTTCTAATACATGCCGACATCTGACAAGGTAGAAGAAAAAGGTTGATAACTTGTTAAGTCCAAGAAAGGTTTTAACTACTTATTATTATATTGCATGTCGTTTTAAAATGCACACCGTGAAATGAGTCTACTTAAAACAATTAACAATTAAATCTTTTGAAATTTGGTTAAGTTGAAACGTACCGTTTCGATCTTAATTATTACAATTAAGAGTCAGGAAAAGTAAACAAGGCGAAGGTTTTCAATTGAATAAGTTTGTATTTTTATTCATATAAAAATATTCTTGTAGACTCCTTCTCGATTTTCAAAGCATAAATGGAACCAAAAATCTTCGAGATTCTTGGTATATATTATACAAAAAGTTTAGAATGATATGTAGGTTATTTTGATGCCAAAACAATGCAAACGAAGCCGCGGGCATCCACTAGTGTTTTAATTTTGTTTCAATTTTAATGGGGCATCATTTAATGCCCCATTAAAATTGACTATTACTGTATACTGGAATCCGTCGACGTCGGACATGCAGTTTGTCATGTTTTTAGATAAATCACTTAACTGCAAGAATATAGTAATAACCTTGTATATCTCCATCTTAGGATATGACAGCTACTTATAGCTATATCTAGATATAGTAATTAGGTACTTGAAACTCGAGTTTTACATCATTTATCACATCGGAATAGATAAATCATATTTCTGTGAGAAATTGCTCGGTATTTTATGATTTATTTGATGCTTAAATAGAGCCAAGTAGTTTTAAAAGTTGCCAATAAGAAAATTAAGCCAAAAATCAATATTGAGCTGTAATAATGCTAAAAGTACCACGTATTTAATATTTGCAAACAAATTTACGGGAATATTGTGCCAACAAAAATAATTCTTTTCGCAATTTCGTTTCCCATTAAAAAGCTACCTTGAAAAGCTCGCGGAATGACAAGAGACGACATTTTATAACTTCACTCCGAGAATTAAAATTTAAAACACTTCCACTTGACGGCAGCACTTAACTGCCTTTATTTTAGCGAAGCTACTGTAGTTTTAATATTCTTATGAGATGCGGCTCGTCCTTGATCAAAATTTATATTCTATGTGTCGCTAAACATATTTTATAATCTACATTATTTCCCATATCTTTCCATTACACGTAAATCTATTTTTCTGTCATTCTTGATCAAAATAGCTGCTTTCAATCGGATTATTGTCAATAGCAAAGCCTATTTGTTTAAAAAGTATCTATATTTCTTATATTTTAGGGTAAGCTACAAATCCACCAATACTTGGTAATTTTTAATTATTAAATTGATATTTAAATCATACATAAATCAATATTCCGGGACATTTCACACAGCGCCCTCTAGTCCCACACTAAGCTAACGCTTGAATTATGAGTACTACTACTATACCTTACGTTTTTTTAACATTCACAATAATTACTTCAAAGGAAGCTGAGTAATGATGCTACGAGTATTTAAGATAAATGTGCAATATAAAATAATTAATTATTGTGACTATTTACATCACTATAATTAATTATTTCAAACTAGAAGATGGGAAGACGACATCAAGAAAATAGCAGGTCCACTATGGACCCGCATAGCGAAAGATAGAAAAGAGTGGAAATCTTTAGAAGAGGCCTATGTCGAAAGACAAGCTGCAACGGAGAAACAGCCGTTTACCGATAATTAATTTAACATATGTAAAAGAGAAGAAACTGTCGTAAGATAGAGTAAACATATTTGTAAAGAAAAATATTGTTATAATAAGTTCAGCAATAAAGGCTATTTTATTTATTTATTTTAATTAATTATTTCCAAAAGATAGTCGCTCCACACCACTAAAGCCTTCCCCGTCGGTAGCACTTTACCGAACGCTTCTGCCAAAAATAGTCCATTGCAACGAAAATGGAATTCAAAATTTCATGCGAATTGCCGCTTCGGTGTCAGCCTGCCCCTAGATGGAGCTGGGAACGAATATAACGCACATTATGATTATGTAACTAGCTGGGTACTGTGACGTCACTCGTCCTTTGTATTTAGAAGTAGTTTTGTTTTATATGTTTTAATAGGGTGAGGTTTAATGGTTAGTGGTAACCATTAGGTACATTTAATTGTTAAAACTTCAGACAAATATGGAAATCTTGAATTATTAACTAAAAAGTTTCTTACAAATACTTTACCTCACTCTCGTGTACGTATTGATGTTGGCAATTTCCAATATTCTACAATTAATATAATGTACTTTGTAAAATGATACGTGCTGTGCCCATATATTTTAACTTCAATAAAGAAGTAAAATTAGAAGTTGTGCAAATTGATCATAACTAAACCAAAACCATATGAATGTGTTTAAAAAAAGAGACCGACAGCCGTACAAACTTTTTTCTACATCAACCTGTATTATGGATACTCTAGGAGCTTCCATTTACCAGGTAGGCCATGTAATAAGCTGCTGGAAATACTTGCGTCACATGCAAATTGTTGCTACGGGAGCTTTTATTTGGAAATTGGAAAGCTTTAGAATTTCAGCGTATCAACATTTGGTGCACGATACCTTTTTGGCTTTTATTCGTTAAATTAGGCATTGTGTATGAAACTATTTGACGTGCTACGAAAAAGGGTTAAGTTTTATCATAAGAAAATATAACTAGTTTACAACCTAGCAATACTTTTAAATTTTAACTTTTTAACTTCGCATATAGATTTTTTCAGAGATTATGGAAAAACGTAATCCTAACCGTATTTTATTTTGTAGGCTATTATACTCTTCTTCTTCTTTCTAATTACACCGCAAGCCACTAAAAACAACACAAACCCATAAGTCCCAACACCGCTAAGTACTAACCAGCTTACTGTCTCAATAAAGCAGCGTGCGACAGCAGAGTCGGCGAGGTAATGGCAGCAACCAATCAATTCAACCGCCAATTGACCCGCGAGCCGCCGCGCCTGGCTTTACTGGGCCACCTTGACTTATTATACAGTATAGCGACAGTTTTGGGACCGATTTAATCTTTAAAGTGAGAGTGAAAAGTTCATACTGGAATTGCTGGGTATTGCTCTATGTGACCTAGAGGTCAAATGTCTGACCGTACGCTGTAAAAAGTTGGTTCAATCCTAAGGCATTATAATCGTTTTTTGTTTTTAACTCTGACCGTTCGGACGGGTGGAGTTGGAAATATTTTTTACTAGTTACGATAGATGACGTCGGCACTCGCTTCCCAATTTCTTAAATTAGAAGAGACTACATTACGTAATGTTTTCTCTAAAAAACCTTCATCGTGAAGTAATAAAAATTCTTGGTACTTAGATAGTAATATAAAAAAACAAGTTCTTTAAATATCTTCTTTTACTATTTTCTATTTTATTAAAATAATGAAGTCCTTTAAAAATCTGTCTTTCCAGGTGGTTATTTACTTCGGCCAGCAACTGTTTATTTCTATAGAGCACCTCTCTTCACGATCAAGTGGTTGTCCGTCGTACAATAACGCTAATTGCGACCAGATTAGCTCATTTATTACGACGCAGACTTGACTTTGTGGGACTTTCTAAGCACTTATATAGGTAGCTGTTGAGAAGTGGGAACTGTAGCAAGTATACTAACTTGTAAAATAAGGAAGTACACAGTATCAGTGGTAATCACGTATTGAGAAATATAGTTATGTTAGTTACGCGTCAGTTTTGAAATTGATATACCGGGTTTGATGTTATATATATCTATAATTAATTATTAAAATAATACAGCAGTGCACATTCGTATCGTAAAGATGTACTGTGAAGGTAATATTGGTAGGAATAAAAACGTTTTGTACCTACAGCATAAAATACCTTTTAAAGCCACAATAGCAAGACGCTATGCTAATAAAATAGACTGAAAGATACTTGGCAGTCAATTGCAGTAGAACTAGTAAATGGAACTCGAAAAGAATTTTCAATTCCGTTTCATTGCTGGCAATTTAAAGCAGCAAAGTAAATGGGTTCTTCAATAATCCATTTGAAATTTGCCAGAATTAGGTACACAGTTCACGAGTACTGTAACAATAAAATCAGGCTTAAAGTTAATTTAGTTACGGCCAAAATGATATTGAAAACGTGAAAAAGATTTTCTTTTGCGAAATGTTTTTTGACGTGATTCAATCGATCAGTTAAATATAAAAGTAATTGAGAGTGAGGTTGACTAAAATAAGTTAATGCAATGGTTAATGCATGTTCCGGTTCCAGCCTCGGAGTCGTTTGTGCAGCTTTTGCTTCAGATGCTATTTTGCTATTTTGGTATATTGCTAATTTTCACATGATCCGATTAATTTTGTGATCGGAAGTTGTCAAATGTTAAAATAGCAATGGAAAAACGATACTTATAATATTAGACATAAATTATATTCGTAGCATCAGTTTTAATCTCAAAATCTGCGCTACCTTAATTTTTAACACAAAATAACCGAGATTTTTACTCAATATGTAACTAATGCGGTTTTCACTCAGGTGAAATTATGCGTATGTTATTTACGCGTTTCGGGTGTAATGACACCCATCTTAAGAACGTACGTTTCGGGACCGCGGCAGCGAGCAGAGATTTTTACTGGTTATCTTTGCTCGTGTTCTTGGCCTACTTTCCTTTAGAATTTCGCTGTAAGATGCAGGTACCTTATTCCCTCGTGTCTGCCATCAGTCAAGTCTTCATCAGCGGAGTGGTTCGTCCGTCATCTACATAATGTAGTGCGACGCGATATACTCGTACCTAGTAGAAAATGTGCCGGTGGAAATTGTGAGAACTACGGGTTTTAATGTTTGCTGAATTGTGAAGTGGAAACTTTTATCACACACATCTAGAGAATTATGTTAACCATTTATATGAGACTTGACTTGTCTGTCTAGTCATGAGGAATTTTGAAAAACATTTCTAAGAAATTCACGTTGTGAGACAGAAAAAGTTGCTAATTTTGCGTTAAAATTAGTGCATAAATGAATCTCTTAAAAACTAAAACTCTTTACCTTAACTAACTCTTTACCTTAACCTACGGTGTTAGATAAACTATAAAAATTAAATGGTCTTGTTAACTTAATTATTTACCATGTCAGCCAATAAGAAGAGCTTAAGCGCAGATCAAATCAAACAAAAAGCTAGAAAAATAAGAGATTATTACTGATTTAATCATCAGACATATTTTACTGATTACTAAACGTCTAGTGATCGGTAAAATTACCGATCTAATCCACCAAAATCTATCAGTCAAGCCAAGATTCTCGCAACTTCACGATCCAGATAAGATCAGTACCCTCACCAGATATCGTATCACTAAAAACTATCTCCACTTAACCTTTTCATTCACACTTTACAATGTAACCGACACAATGCTATCTTCCTGTTAATGTTTTGACTAGTAAATCTTGGCTTAGCTTTCTCTGCTTGATTGACAACGGGCTGCAAGCCAAATGTGTACGTTAGAATGTAATTTGAATACTGTAATGTAACGTGTAGTGTAATGTAGCACACATTGACATCAGAATACGTAATAATCAGTTAGCCAGATTACTCTCTTGTTGTATTTGCAAGGAAATGATTAACAATTGCAAGAATTGGCACGGCAATGGTAAAAGTGAAAAATATTGCCAACAACAGCTTTTTGAAAGTTAAAGATATTTGTTTCGGAATGTAGGTAAATATCACACACATCTAGAGATATATGGTAGTTGATTACATATTGAATTTTTCAATATTTAAAAATATGTATGTTTATGACTTCTATTTACAAACACTGAAACTAACAGTTACTGATTATTACAAATTATTATATTGGTTATATATTTATGTATATCATTCTAATTGGTTTGACATTATAGTGATGATAGTATTAGTGTCCTAAAATAAAAATAGCACTAATTTTTCCATTTTCAACATATGTCAATTTTGAAATATTTTAAGACAGCCTTGCAATATTACATTACACGTTGCATTACAGTATATTACAGAACACAGCATAATAGCTATAATATACAACATTACCATCACTTTCGCTCGCTGATGGCTTCACAATTGTATTGTGTTGACATCTGCATAGATGTGGTTGACCTTTTCTAAGAAACATGTTTTGACTTTATGTTTATGTAATTTTGACTAACGAGTTTTTTGTGACTTGCAAGTTGGAAGCTTAAAGATCGATAAAAGATTGAGTTTCTTTGTTGATGTTTGTTATTGAGTATTGTGTGTTCTATGAATGAGATGATAGTGACAACTGGTTTTTTTTTTGTATCTTAATTGGAAATCGCAATAATGTACTGTTGAAAAAAATATGCTAAATGATTAAAATAAAATAAACATTGGAAATACTATTAGTCAAAAAAGAAACTGTGGCTAAGTAATCTTATTGTCCAACAACAATAACAATTTCTGCTTACAATATTCAAAATATGTTCCTAAATAAATGGAATAATTTATCAAAAGCCCAATTAAATAAGGAAATTCCTAACTGGTAACTACTGGAATTCCTCGATTCCCTTTGAAGGTCCGATAAGGGTAAGGCTTTGGAGTTTGGAACCCTTTGAAAGGTAGGCTGGTAGTACACACTTCTTTATAATTTGACATACAAACACTAAGGAAGATTACCTTTTTTAACATCAAAATATTTTTTTACTTAGTCTTTTTGACTATAGTTTGCCTGATGGTAAGCATTAGCCATGGTCTAAGATGCGTCGTGCTATCCCAATAAGTACCAGATCACTCTCGTTTTAAGTATCGTTGGATTATTAGTTCATGGAAAACAGGGAGTCAGGCAGGCAGTTAACTCACACACACACCCACAACTCCTATAATTTTAACATTGGAAGTAATTTATAGGGATATAAAGATCCCTAGAACATACTTCCAATATTTAATATTATTAGTTACAAGTATTGAATGAATAACTTTCGCTTTTTTGCCAATATGAATAAATACTGGTACATAAAGTAAAAATACTTACTTAGCTTGGATTTTGATGCATAATTGTAACAAAAAAAAAACGGTTTTTAGATAATTATAAAAGTAGTGATGGTTTATTCAGCTTTATCCAATTCAACCAATTTCAAACTAATAAACTTTATGCAATTGTTGGTTAGTGACTGACTTGGTTGTTATAATTACTGTATGATTAAGTTGTTATGCTAATACTCATATATTTGTATGAAACTGTGGTACTACATTCAGTCTTCAAAGTTCGAGCCCCTGAGAGAGGACTCTTATTAAGTGAATAATGCAGGTCAAATGGACCTTAAGTACGAGGTGGGTTGGAGGAGGTCGATTTATTTGAAAACTTGTCCGTAATTAGTTGATTTAGGCGCATAGATGGCGAAAGTATAACCCTTGTCTGTAAGAAGTTTTGATTTATTTTAACTTTTAATGACTGGGTTTATGTTATCTGTTAATTTGAATTGAGCATGGAAATAATATAAGAGAGGGATGAAATAAAAAATCCTTGGAATTGAGTTACTAAACGATTGAGTTCTATTAAAATGACTTTGTTCTTATTAGGTGGTAGTGGCAGTACTTGAGGTTATTTTTTATGTTCCTAAAAATGTCGTATCCGTAATTTAAGTTTTTTTTTCCTTCGATAGGCAAGTCCAAACATACTGATTTAAGTTAATATTGTTAAAACAATATTATAGCAAAATGACAATGATTATAATATTAGATATCTAGTGTACCATTTTATACACGTATAGAAATCAATCGCAGCACTGTTTACACAGAGTTTATAAAACCACGGCAATTACACCATCATTACCCGGCGTCCATAAGTCGCCGTATAATCACAATTCGATGGAGTGAAATCGTTCTTTCTATGGAAAATAAAGTGGACACATCGGAAGCGGATCAAATTAGACATGTCGCGCCACCGGAGTACGGACATTACTGGTACTTAGGTGTCATTAGCTGAATGTACAGGGGAACTTGGATACTAAGAAAAAGAATATGATTTTGAATTTGTCAGGCAAGGATAGTTTAAAATTTTGTAGCATATACGTTACAATTTATTTCAACAGTTAAGAGTTAATCTTTCTACGACTAATTTGAATACCGAACTTACTAACCACGATTTAGGATCTTCAGTAAAACGTGACGTCACGAGTAATTTACTTATAATTTGTTTTATTATTAAATGTCATTTTATTTGCTTATGATGACTTTAAAAACATGCATTTTATATACAAACAGATTTCATTATTTTCGTCGTATAACTCAGTATGCATTTTAAAAATATGCTTACAAGTTTCTGTTTGCAAAACTCTTTGGAGCGTGTGCATGTGCATATCGCTTTACCGACAATTTCGAATGGAAAAACGAAAGTGGAAATTCTCAGACGAGCATTTGTTTGTTTGTTCATGGTAATTTTAAAAGCATTCATGTGACTACTATTTTAACGTATGTGTATTAAATCATCGCGCGTTTCACTTGGTAAACAACTATAATAATAATAACAGACAATTTCCTTTTGTAAAAGAAAATTGAGATAAAATGAAACTGTATATATTAATTTATTCGTGCCCATATTATGTACGTAACAATTATTGCTATTGATATTATTATTTTGACTCCACATATGTACAAAAATTATGAGTTTATCAAGTATTTTTTTTTCTTCTCAATATGTTACAGTAATTTAAATTTCGCATTAAAATCTAGAATCATTAAGCCAACATTTGGATGGAGTTAAAAAGTCTTTAACTGGACTGGCCTGTTAGTTCAGTTGGTAGTGGTTCTACCTTCTAATCTAGGGTTGCAGGTTCGATTCTAGAATTCTGGTGGGGCTAGATAGCGCTGTGTGCAATGTCCTGGAATAAAATCGAATTATTTAACTTGAAGAACGAACTATTTTACTTTAAGCACACTACTCTTTACTGTAGATTTTGACCATAACATAAGTTATCCATACAAATACACCTACAATCTCTCAGTCTTAGTCACCCATCACTAACAGACCGTCAGACAGACACTAACTAAACGCATCAGCAGATTACAACCCACTTAGTATAGTTAGTACTACAAGCGTGCACTTACCTATATGGATCATGGGAATCAATTTTGTACAATTTCCTCGCATTACTGTGAGCTATGATGATGACAACCGTGTGAAACCTGTACTGCCTTGTTGATGTACTTTGCTGTAGTTAATCAGGCAGGCTGCAGTCAAACGTAAACCTATCCCACGTAAAAATCAAAAAAAATAAAAAAAAAATGTTACTTGTCTATCAAATAGAAATACTAAACTAACATGTTTTTTTTAAGCTGTAAGCGAGTGTGGCTCTTCGGTACCAGTGTCTGATTTTTATCCTGACGCACCCTGGTTCGAATCGGGCCCTACACCAATGACTTGTAATTTCAAGTTATGCGTGGAGTTTCACTCGCTTAACGGTGAAGGAAATTCTCGTGAGGAATCCGACATGATTGAGGACCACAATATCCGAGGACATGCGTATGTCCACCACGATGTATCTGCCCAAAAAAACTCCCCTAACGAATTAATATTCGGGTCCCTACTCAATAAAAAGGCTTGCATTTGATACTTTAACTTGTAACCTATAGTTACACTTTCCTAAAAGATACCTTTCCAATTAGGCCTTAAAAGCTATGTATGGATATTCCCGGGTTTAACCTTCGATCAACAATACCAACGGTTTAACAGTTAGAGATAATTCTCAAATCACCCGAGGGATTAAAATTATATCATAACTGCTGTATCTTTTTTATAGTCCATTATAGTATTAGTATATTATTCCTTATGATTTCCTCTCCATCCTACGGTTGCCTGGAAGAGATCGCTTTTTGTGGCATAAGATTTAAATTTTCTCTTGTTTGTGTTGTGTTCTATTTTATTTGTGTGTCCAATAAAGCGTTAATCTATCTATCTATCTATAGTCTTTAATGATTTTCTATCACAACAAATTCCCTTATTAGTTGCTAAAGTGGCTGCCGTAGTAAAAGGCAATAAAAGTCAAGTTGCACCAAGTTAATCACTAAGTAATCAGTTGATCTCTAGTTAATGAGACCGGTTACCGAGCTGGCTCACAACGCAGTTTTCTCCGTAATTATTTTTTATATCACCAAGTAATAATGTATAAATCGGGAGCAGATACTCAAATGCTGTGGTTTAGATTTTTAATAGAACTGAGATATTAAATAAATAAATATTCCGAAACATTGCACACACATATTGTTGTGTAAGTTATAAAATAAAAAAAGATTGAAAATATAAAATCTTACGTAGATCGATATATTTGCGGTAGTAAGTGTTTGCATAGAAAAACATATTCGTTTTATTTTAGGAAATAAGTTGAAATTTAGGGAATTATGGAAGTTATAATATGAGCTTTAAAAGGTTGATGAATCCTTAGCTCATACAGACACGAACCAACTACATATTTTTTAAAATTGTATTTTTTTAATAAGCCCATTATTTGCAATAAAAGTTGCGTTACTGGTTTTATTCTATAAGGTGGGATAAAATGTCGGAAAATCGCCTTCGCGATAATTCGTTGAAACAGTTTCACGCACGTGTTAGGAAGGGGCTCGGTTTCTATTAATACCGTTTATGTTTGTTACATACTTTCAGATTATTTAACTTGCTTACTCTTAGGGAATTGAAATTCCTGTTCGTCCCACCAGTAGGTTCAGCCAGTGAGACAATGGGTCATATCCTTTATAATCGACGTTAATGAGTAGGAAGGTTTCTGATGTAATTTGCTTGACAAAATTTTGAATTTGAAGTACTTATATCTGACGTTTGTTCATTAGTTTTTAGCTAACTTTAACCAGCTTCCAACAGGCGTTTATTTAATTTTTTACACGAATATATCAAAGTTAGTAAAATATTGCCAGAATGATAAATGTGGCTTGAAAAACTCTTTTGGTGGCTTTTATGTATTGGTTGTAAAATTTACACTAATTAATTGGTTGTAGTTTTACACTTTATTTTTAAGAAAAGCTTATATATATTACAATCTAAAACAAAAAAAAAATGATATTTTTTTCCCAAAAATACTGTTTTAATATATTCATGTTCCCGTCCCTTTACAAATTTATGTGTAACATCCCCTCAAATCCCCATAAAGCTGTCGATCGTGCGGATAATTTTCATTAAACATTCCAAGTCTCGAAGAATCCTCCGTTACGGAAACTTGGGTAAAATTACTTCTCATAAGTCTTGTTTGAGAAAACCTTCAAATTCTGAAGTTCTAGTAGGTTTCATAAAATGTTAAATAGAGCATATAAAATTTCTCCAAATACTGAAAAACTAGTATGTTTTACTAAAAACTAGTGGTATTAGTAATTAAGATATATATACAATATGTTAAATATTGTAGAAGTACATATCTTAGCTATACGCACTGCAGTCTTAGTTCGTTCAAAATTAACAAAACGAAGCAACTGCCATCGCGGTCAGTTAAAGGATGGGTGATCAAAGCGATATGGCATTTTCGTATAATATAGATGCTTTTGTGGTTTGGATGACACTTAGAATTTAAATCTCAGCTATGCCCTATAGCTCATATATATGTATTCATATCTATGTACACACATATGTATATTGATAACTATTCTCTGTGAACCTCTCACATACAAAACTTAACTACTTAACTTATCACTTAGCCATAAAAATCTTTTACAACCGTTTCATTCACAGCAATAGAAAGGAGAAAGTTATTAGAAGTATATTACTTAAGTTACTTCACCTGTACGTTTTATATGTTCATGTTAACGTAATTATAGCTTAAACAAGATAAGCGGTAATAAGATTACGAAACTCTGTAATAAAAGTGTTAGTTATACAGATACACGTAATAGTTTCCTGCTAAGTGAAAGTATACAGAGTACATACATAGTTTATTTGTATATCAATGTATCAGCACACAAGAATTTATGCATTTAAAAAAATATCATTACTTGTGTTGAGTCAGATCGTTTCTATGTATAATGAGTATGTATTTACAAAAGAAAAGTAAGTATACGTTATCTAGTACCCGAGTACCCACGACACAAGCGTTAGCGTAGTTTGGGGCTAGATGGCGCTGTGTGTAATGCCCCGGAATATTTATTTTATTTTATTTAGTTAACTTTGTTGTATTGTGTAAACTGATGATTATTTTTACAGTAAATTTCAAAAGTAATTGCTACTAAGCATGGAAGAACGAGATAGCCTAAACAAGAATTAAGTTATTATTGGTGCTTTAAAATTTTTTGCGTTTTTCAATGTTGATTTCGCATGCTATTAACCCTGTATATAAAATGTACCAATATTCTTATTTATAGAATTAATTATGGTTTCAGATAGAGTGTACTTTTACTGCACTAACAAGATTGAGTGAATAGTGTTTGTAGAAGTAAATTTTATGAACTTGTTAATTAAGCTATTTTATGATTTGCTTTTTGCAAGTGAAAGTATTTGGCATGAAGGTGCAAGTTTAATTTACAATTTTACTTTGATAAGCTTATGTTATGCTTGTAAGTTTGTGTGGGAATAAAAAACTCAGATGTCGAGAGTTTCGAAACAGTTTCTTTTATACTATTTATTTGTAATTATAATTCAGTAATCACTATTACTAATTATAAAATAATTTACAGATAGTTTTTTCTTCACTTCATGGCGTTATCAACACACAAACTATTTCTTGTACATTTTTTAAAAGTGAGTGAATCTCACAGCTGTTTAAAATTCATAGCTTACGAATGTAGCATTCCTTTAGATACGAGTATGTTGAAATAGTCAGACAGTCTGGCATTTTATCTCTAAGTTACACTTTACTTAGATGTAACCATAAAGTATATGATAAGTTCACGGTAAGTCATTTAAGTTGATGAAAGTAAGTAATGTTCGATGTGTCACAGGTCAAAACTATAAATAGCATCAAACACGTGTCATTAAATTAAATACAATATTAGAACAACACTTTTTGCATATTTTTTTGGCGAAAACCTAAATCTATATATCTTACCTTCATACCCATAAAGCTGAATTAGCTGATGATAATGTCAATTGAATTAATAATATACTTACGTTAGAAAGGAATGAAAGAAATGAATTAAATAAAAAAAAGCTGCTTAACATGTAGACTAATAATTTTTCTTTTTTTATAGTCTGTTATCAATACCTGACAAAAACTCCTTCTACTCCTTGCGTAGGGTTTTCTACTAAGTGTAATTACCACCTGCTTTCATTGTTGGAATTGCACATTATTTCACCACTGAATTCTACCTTCAACACCGTGTCAAATATCACATAACTTTGTTGGCATCGCCACATCCCAAAATTGCGTGCCCAAAATGCCCATGCCTAGCCATTGAAGCCCATAAAACATCCCTTATAGCCGAATAGAACACGCAACTATGTAACCTACTTACTACCTACAGACGACACCTAACTACTTGCCTGCTAGTTTGACACGAGCCTGCGTCTGACGAAGGCCGATCGATGATGTTGGGAATTGCATAGATTCGTACATAATAAGTGTGACCCGAGAAACTTATATAACATATGGGTTTTATTTATTATCAAAAATCTAAAACGAACGTTGTTTCAATCATCAAAAGACATCAAAGTCGTTTCTTAAATATGTTTGCTACAGTTTTTTTATTTCCAGTGCTCAAATGCTGATTGTTATTCGTTAATGTATGTCACGGCATGAATGAATGATGTCTAAATTTTTTTCTTGTATGGAAATCATCTATTCTATCTATCATTTTAATATCGAAGAAATGGCCAAAAGTTTATGAAATCCGAAAGCAATTTTTGAAGTTTTCAAGCACTCCGTGGAGGGAAAATGGAAGTTTCAGGGATGTAGGGAAAATGAGATTTAGTAACTTTGTCCCGGACCGGCTCAGATGTGATTTTAACGCTTTATTTAGAAAGCTAACAAACTAGAATAGTTGCTGTTTTGTGTTGCTTTATTCCAGAATTTATTCGGTTTATTTGTTGTGTTAACTCTCTTGATCAAAATTCTTTTGATGTCAGTTCTTAAAGGGCTAGGGCTGTCTTTTGTGATTTAATAGAATAATATAAATTGCTTTAAAATGCTTAAAATTACTATCTCAATTCTAATGTTAGCCAAAATGAATCTCCAAATTTACGCTCAAACACAAACAAATTAATAAATCTTAATGACCATTATGTTCGCGGGCGGCTACACCAAACAATTTATCAATAAAATTGTTTATAGTTAGTACACAGCTCGTAAATAATAACGCAGGCTTTCTAGGCGTTATCTGAACGCACTTCTAGACTACTCGCTTGATAAATTTACGCTCGGACAACATTCGAACTAATATATAAAACTCAAAGGTGACTGCCTGACATACTGATATATCAACGCACAGCCCAAACCACTGGACGGATCGGGCAGAAATGCGGCACGCAAGTAGATATAATGACGTAGGCATCCAGAAAGGATTTTTGGAAATGCCATTTTTAAAGGGGTGAAATAAGGGACGCATATTTTACTTCTTAATGTAAGCGAAGCCATTCACTAGTTAAAATATAATACTATCTCAAATTGGCAAGTGCTGCCGCCAATCGTGTGTTAAGTTACTTGGCAAGAGCTGTAGTAGTTAACGATTGCCATTTATCAAAGTAGGGCAGGAAAAATATGCCCGCTTTATGTCTCTATCCAGTGGAGTGGTTCGAACTTCATTCATTTTCATATCTTTATTCGCCATCTTTATGGCGGTGGCTTATGATGGACATGAAGGGCATTAAGTGCTTAGGTGAGAAAGTGAAGTAGTTTGGTTGGCGGGTTTTAAATTAGAAAAACAATGAATGTCCGATATGAATGCCTAGGTATTATTGAGTAAGCGGCTATTGAAAGTAAGTTTTGCTAGTGTAAGGGGTAATAAATATGAACCTACATAATATGATATTTTTTTTCCATTATTATTGGGTATAGTTATTCAGAATAGATAGATAGACAGAATATTCTTTAAATATTTCTATATTATATTTCTATTCTATTTTTATATTATATTCAAAATTATATGATAACTATTTCTATTAATTTCTAATTTTTTTAGAATAACTGCACACATTGTTAAAGAATACAAATGGCTAAGCCACAATTCGTTCAACCTGTCTCTATAAAAGCAAAACGTAAAAAAAAATTGGTAACTAATTTTGCTTCTTTTACTCTGAAAGGATACTTAGCTTTTAAATAGTACCTGCTTTATAATGTGTATGTTATTAAGATAAAAGTTAAAAAGTTTATTCTCTTCTCTTCTTTAATGTGCTATTGATACAAAGAATAACTAATTCTAATAATTAATTAATCTAATTTGGTCTAGTGCTCAAGGTACACTGCTATTTGTTGCCTATTGACAGTGCTAGGCTATTTCTACTGGCAAACACAAACTGCTTAACAAAATCTTAATTTAGTGCTATGTTGCTTTCAAAATAAGAAAAACTAGATGTCACACACACACACACACACACACACAGAAATAGACCTAGTGTGATATCCAAGGTTTGCCTATTAGTGTACAGTAATACACAAGCTCTTGTTAATACAATCCCCTATGCCCAAACAACCTAACTATAAAACCCTTATGAATGTTGAAATAAACGCTTTTTATCTTTAATTCTATGTTCTATTTTGTTCCAGGTGTGGTTGTAATGACATGGTGGTGGGCGGTCGTGGTGGCGCTGGCGTCGCGCGGCTGGGCGGCGCCCAGGGCCGGCCAGGGTGAGCTAGTACACAGTAAGCATCGCACTACCACGCTGTTCCCCTTGAAGGCTTGGCCGGGGGGATACTGGGTACTGATGTCTTACAATAGATAGGACTTAAACTGTTATTGGAAAAATGAGCGAAAATAATCACGACCGGCAAGATTCGTATTTCTGATCATCATGATCACATCAGTAATCAGTAATCATTTATTTACACTTAACAACTCGTTACAAATCTTAATGCTACGTATATATAGGTACTTAAACTAGGAAACAATATTTGACAAACTACATAGACATGCGGGTTTAGCACTTGAAAAAAATAATTCATAATAGACAGGACGTATAAAATTGATAAAAAAATATTGCACATACAGTATTTATAACTGCATAAACCAGCATCAATCTGCTCATTATGAATAAACACAAATCATTGTGGTCGCCAACGTCTCAAAATTACTTATAACTCAAAAGATTCTGAAAAGACTTTTGTACAGCTTCTACTGTTTGTAAATTTTAATACTTTTAATGCATATGTATACTGTGTATAATTCGATAAAGTACAATTAATTATTTTACGTTGTGTATTTTAATAATAAAAAATAACTACTATTACAATAATCATAAAAAAGGTTACTTGTCACATAAAAATTGGTGGCCGTAAAAAAGGAAAAATCACAACGGATTATGTTCAGCTCACTGAATATGAAATCACTATGGGATTTGATTTTGTTATTGCTCCACGAAATCGCTTTGGCAAATCTTTTTATCCGCTATTGAATTAAACGTAAGCCAAATATATTCGGTAGGTATCAATTATTTTATAAAATACCTTTCAAAGTTGATTGAAAAATAAGCAAACGTACTTATTAATTACTTTTATCATAATTAACATCAAATAATTTGATAACAAACGAAACTAGAATTTCACGATTATTAATCTATTAGGTATCACAGAGCTTTGAAGTCCATGCTTGTCGCCCTGTGACTAGAGGCGAATTCTTTCTTTATTCGATACAAAACAGGTGTCACCATTTACTAAAACTAACACACTTTCGGCACGCACACTACGACGCACGAGATGTTCATGTATACAGTACGCTTCAACTTCATCGGCTGTGCAATGTCGATATTTTTTTATCGATTATTTACACATTTACTTCGAAGATGGAAATATATGTCTTTAGTATAACTATATTATTTAAGTACAAATTATAGTTAACTAGCTATGGCCCGCGGTGTTATCCGTTGTAAAAACTTTTTTATCCCGTGGGATAAAAACTATCCTATGTCCTTACCGGGGACTGAAACTATCACTATAGCAAATTTATTTTTATCTATTTTATTTAATTATCAAATCATCTTCAAAATGACTGGAGCATATTCTGGCATTTTTATGAGGAAACCAGTTGTATCTACCGGTCGCCAATATCCATTTATTTTTTAACACTGCATTTTTTGGAAAATGTAAATTAAGTATGTGTTAAATAAAAACCGTAATCCAGAAACATTTCCATACAAATCCAGAAACATCATATACATTATATCGATTATCGATAATTTGCTAGGTTCCATTTACACATCACTTAGCTATCGAGAAGTAGCGTCGTCATGACAACGAATGTGTTAATGCCATTCAAAATGTCAAAAGTTTTATTTATTAAAATTACGAAATTTTACTACTTACCGATGGTATTTCACGCCGGTAACACTGGAACTTGTTCTTACAATTTTTAACTTGACACCAGGACATATTTAATAGTTTATCATGCTGTTAAACCGAGTAAAACGACCGAAAACTCTCTCTCGCTCGGACTATGTTTGACAACAGACTGACAAGCGCTGTCGTAGGTTAGGTTGGCCTGTTTACTGGTCCAAACGAGAACCACGTATTATTATACATTTCGCTTCTATGGGGGGGCGCGCGCGGGGGCGATGTGGCCCGATCGTTGTTCTGTGATTAGGTATATATTAAGTCAATAATCTAGCTTGACATCATTAAGTACTCGTAACGTAAAAAAAAAACTCAATGCCGACCTTTGCACTAAACGAAACGTACTAGAAGGGGTGTCACCTATGATTAAATTAATGGAACACCTATAGTTTATTAAATTTGAATTATAACCTGAAATAAACCTACATCAGTGATCCAGTATCCTCCACGAGTGAGCATTCAAGTAGCTGTCACATAGCACTGGAAGAGGTGGCGTGAGTAAGTGCCTGTCTACTTACTTCCGTTCTTTTTTCCATTCTATTTCTTTGGAATTGATTGGAGCCCAATTTTGATACCATTCTCTTATTTTAGTAGGATTAGACTTGCCCATTGGATTCAGGTTTTGGGAATTATTTTGCAGAGTTTTGTTGAAATTTCTTGAAAGAGGTGTATCAAAACTGGGTGCCTATTAGTTTAAGTATGAATTAGTTTCATAAGTTTTATAATATAAAGTCGACAAAATTTATTTTACTCACTACATCACGTTTATACAAAATTATGCAGAAAAATTGATTACCTACGGTAAGTTTTTTATTCAAAACCTGCTTCTGTTGTATCAAACTAATTGAATGAAATGGGACCAAAAATATTCATGAATGAATAAGCTTCCCAGAATGTTTAATTAATTAACCGCTTTAAAAAATAATGACATCATTCGACCGTAATGAGCTAAAACAAAACGACAATTTAACGAAAAAATCGCACAACGTAATTGCTCGTTTAAATCTGTTAATTAAGGCGATCAATTAAATAATAAGATGAGAAGTCCAATTCTTGCCTTTAGCTTTAAGGGTCATATTTGTCCAGGACTCGAAACTGGGTTATAACGGAGCCAGTTCCATTCCTAAGGTCCATAACTGTAAGGGTCATATTTGCCCAAGATTCTTGAGGCGGTTACATTGTCTTTAGTGTTAAACTTACAGTATTATACAATAAGGGTCATATTTGGCTGACACGTTTGGGACCGGTTCATAATGAGTCGTAAATGAACCGCACAATTACGCATAATTACATCGTATTTTGAACATCTTATTTACACGGAGTCATGGAATTACACTCTGAGTGAGAACGTGCTTACAGTAACACAGTTCCATGTTGGATATTTTTAATTATTCACATAATTAAATCAGTTTACATTTTGGTTTAACTAGTAAACAAATCTTAAAGACAATAACTATTTAATTAAAAAACTATTTTTTTTATTTTATTTATTTACTATTTTTATCTATCGATTTTTAAATCATTAAATATAAATGGCAGTGCTAATTTTACGTGTATTGAAAATTTTTAATGCTTTATTTTAATATTATCATTCATAAAGAATCTTCATGAAAAATTGTCTTCCATCTTTTAACCTAATATTTATGACTATTATACAAGACATATTTGCTAGCTACCTAGATCTTGACACATTTGATTACTAATTATTATTTCGCTTCATGTACTGTTTATATCACAAAACGGTTAAAACATTACATTCGGTATTCACATTACGGATGAAAGTAATGATAATAACTTTGATGTTAATTAGAATGTTCTGCCGGTCCCTGGATCTGCGTACATTTTGTAATATAGTAATTTGTATGCCTCAGCTAAAGGTTTGTGTATTTTGAATTAAATACCTGATACTACATTTTAATGATATAATAAGGTTAGATACTCGCTGTGCTTTATCTAGGTTTTTTCGAATACCAAGCTGCAGCAGGTATAAGTCTAGTGCGTTTACTTTTCGAAGCTCTTTTTATATCAAGATTAAGTTTGTCTGTTTGTGTTATGTGTAAAGTGTGCAATTTTTATTTGCGTTCTTTACAATATATGAATAGTCAAGTAAAAAAAAACTGGTAGATTTTTAACTTAACGTATTCACGTTTCTATAGTGTTAAAATAAAAGTTACTAGCACAGAGATATGAAAAAAATATATAAAGTGGGTCCTAATTTCTATCTCTACATTTTATATGTCTCTGTGGTATACTATATCTGAGCTTTTATTACGGGCCTGGATATTCTGGCTTTTATTACGGCGAAGCGTCAGGTTTAAGAGCTTTTGTGACGTTTTAATCCTTCAGCTCGCTTTTAACGACATTTTAAATGTTGTTCTCCTCAGGAAAAGCTTTTCTATATTCTGGTCGTTTTAAGTTTGTATGAGAGTGATAAACACTGGTGTCATAGGGATTTGAAACTTATCTAGTAGCCTTTCACATAGGTTAAGAACTTATATTTTATGATATAGGGTCATGTCCTTATTTTATAAATCATTATAATAATTTAGAAATAAAATCACTTTGAAAACAGCTTTCCTACGAGTGCTTCGACCGTTGCTTAACTTTGTCAGTTTCGAATGAAAACAATTAATCTACAATATATACAATATTATGTACTTAAATATAAAGCTACTGGCTTTTAAAATGTACGACGAAATGGTAGGAAATTGAATTTGCTACTTCAATTTCAACTTGTTTTCCAGTTATGAAAACTTTTCCGATTAAATTATTTCTAACTCTTTACGTAAGTTTTCGATGTCTAAATACATTTTCGGAATGTTGAAGTTTGTAAACGTTGTTCTTCACTGCTGTTTCTATTTCACTATTTAGTTAATATTATCTTACCTACTATCTCTCTCTCTCTCTCTCTCTCTCTTTGAGTCGTATTTCCTCATGACTGAGGATCGTGACTCCCCCGCAGAATTAATTCATTAGGGTAGTTCTATTGGGCAGATACGTAGTAGTGGGCGCCCAAGTCCTTCCAATACCTACTATAAAGTAGACAAAAAAGTTTGTACTGGTTTTTCGAGCCACAAAATATAACCATTCATTTTTATTTCATCGTTTCGAATGAGATGTAAGATTTTCCTAAGCCGACGTCTCAGCACGTTGTTAAAAAGGACTGCTGATGATGATGAATCCTTATGAGGACTTGTGAAAGTGTCTTTTTGTTACTTTGTCGTACTTTATTAGATTTATCTCGTAATAGAGACATTTTCTTTTATGTTTATATTTGTAAACCAAGTAAGGAACTAGTAAGAAATTTTACCATATTATCTAAAGTTTAATCAAAGTTATTAAGCTCGTTAAATTCTAATCTTTTCTGGCTTATATCTGGCTTAAACATTAGCATAGCGCAGGTTAGTAAGTACATAATACAGAGTAGGTACTAAAAGCAAACCGTTAACAATTGATTAAAACAATTGTTGTTTTTTGAAATAAATAAAAAACATTGATGTAGGTACTCGGTAATTTAGTAGTTTTTTATAAGAAGGCTCTGCAAGAAGATTTTTCAGAATGAAGATATAAAGAATATCATAGAAGTGAATATTTGAAATCCAATCATCCTCGCACACCAATTCCCTGTTTTTGCTTGATCTACGAAATTTAAGTAACTTATGTAACTAATCCCTATTTTCAGTATCTTGTATACCCTGTAGGCATTATTGATGTGAGATAGTGAAACCGAGCAGTTTCACTTTCGTGCGAGTTACTCGAGGCAGTGTAAGTACAAAACGTCTTTATTTGTTTGACGTTGGCCCTTAGACGGGTGGTGTGACCACGATTAATGCATTTGGGAGAATAATACTTTATATCTACTTTTTAAATGTAGGCATTTATATAGAGGCGCTTTTATGGGTCGAATAAAACATTCAATAATAGGTCTCAGTTGTCCCTCATAGAATTGCAGGTGTTCGGTTCAGTTCGGTCAGTTTGCTGTAGCTCTGATTTGCTATTATATTCTCAACATTTGATTGTGACACTCATATGAACTTGTGTAACTTTGATAATTTTATGTAATATGCTGGGATTCATTCGCTATGAATTTACATCATTATTTTTCTTAGAAAACAAGAAACAACATCTTTATCCGGAGCAAATTTAATATGAATACACAGACCACAAGTAAAACATTTGACAAAATGAAATCTTACTCACATCATGGAATACAATAATAATTTAATTCGATTTAAAACAAAATCTTATACACAAATTGTAATACCGACCCACAAACACATTCCCAAAGCTTACGTCTATCAAAAAAGACTCCAGCAAAAGGGCACAAAACTTTATCCATTCCAGAACTGTCAAGGGACGTCACTTGTCAACTTCAAAAAGTCTCTCGCCACCAGTAACTCGCAGGCACCGGAGGCGATGCTTTCAACCCGTCACACCACTTCTCTCGTCACTTTCGATCAATCTCGCGTCTCCTCACGCACATACTCGCTATACTAGTATACTATAATTCACACGTTTTACTGATAAATGGTGGTAAACTATCGCTAAATTGGAAGTAGTGATTGTGTTCGAGGTGTTATTGCGTGAGAGCGAAAGGGCGTTGGTTTTTTATTCTTGCTGGGCGTTGTTATCTATACTAATATTATAAAGCTGAAGAGTTTGTTTGTTTGGACGCGCTAATCTCAGGAACTACTGGTGCGAATTGAAAAATTATTTTGGTGTTAGATAGACTATTTATCGAAGAAGGCTTTAGGCTATATAACATCACGCTGTAACTAATATGAGCGAAGAAACAATGGAAAATGTGAAAAAAAGCGGGGAAAATTATTCATCTTTGAGGGCTTCTGTTGCGTATGCTGCGAAAACTGTTCAATTTACCAAAAAAAAAAATGTATGAAAGAATCATTCCTCTTGAAATGATCTAACAAAATGTCTGCAACAGTATATGATCTTTTAAGATTAACTCACTAGAACCGTTTTTATGGTAATAACTATTCCATGCGGACGAAGTCGCGGGCACAGCTAGTTAGTAATAAAATGTATTTGAAGATATGAATTCGAATTCTTAAACAACATTCAGATGATTTTTACTGAGTTTGAGGACTTTCCAATTATTTTTAGACTTTATTACCTTCAATAGTCTAGCATTTCTTACGACTAATCCATTTACGGCAGATTTTTATTTTGATTTTGGGCTACCATTATAGCAGCATAATTATGCGTAAAATTTATGAAAATTATGAAAACAATATATCACACATGTTCACATTTATAATATCTTTATGTATTATACTACAGTAAGACTTATTCGAACTTAACTTCAAACTTAAAATGCACGTGCATGAGTGTAGATAAAGGTTAACACCGCACTATTTTCTCATTGGAAAACCATTCATCTCCACAGATGACTGAGTATTATGTCGTCATAAAGATAGTCTGAGCAGTTTTAGATGGTTTTAGCTTCGCAAAGTCATCAACACTTGTCATAAATCTATCTTTAGACATGCCATTCAAACTCACTATTAGTCTTAGGGAAAAAACTAGGTAGCATTAGCTCTTAGACATGTATTCGCGTAGTCTGAATTTTTGTAACATTAACGTGATGTTATATCTATGTAAATAATCTCCGGCAAAAATAAAAGTAAAGGTAAAGTTGCATAAATATAAGCGTCTTCACAAACTAATAACTTCATTTAAAAACAATGAATACTTTTCACATTCATCCAACTCTGAACGGCATAAAAGCCATTTGTTCATTGTGGAATGGAAATAAAAGTTTTCCTATTCGTTTTCCAAGAAAAATTGTGGGAGAGGAAGCTTCTTGGGAGGGCGGGTGAAATCCGAACTGGACAGCGCGCAAAGTGCTAAGGAATGGCTCGGGAATGAATCTAAAGATGCGGGAAGTGTCTCTTTATATTATTAGTATATTTTGACCTAAATAAATAAACCGATATAGAGGCGGTGGCAGGAAAACTGTGGACAAGAACAGCAAAGACGAGACATACATGGCATGAGTTGGAGGAGGCCTACGTCCAAAGTTGGACGATCCCTTAAATAAATAAATAACATTTTAATTCAATAACCTGACATTGACATTACATTTATATCCATTTTGACATTACCTACAATAATACTAGTCATTTAATGTAATTATTTCATTTTGAATCAAATCGAAAATTGTAGTGTGTACAACTATACCTACGTTTAAAAAGGAAATAAAGGCTATTTTTATTTTATTTATTATATATTTGGACCTGTTTTGTTGCTTTTTTTCAATATGTAAGGTACTTAATTGCAATTCAGCCGATGAAAAACTTTGAGCATTAAGATATTAAAACGGATGGGTGAACCGTGTAAAACGAAAAGTGTCAGTTGCATTTAGGCGCTTCTGTTGAGCGATGGTCTGATACAATACATTAATTTGTTGTTGATTACGGCAATTTGTCACATTAAAAATAAAAAAGTATAGTGCAGTATTTAATATGGACGTATGCAATTTAACCGCAACTTAAAATAGTTGTACGATTTTCGTCTAACTTTGTAAATATTATGCTAATTATGACTGTGTGACCTGAATCCATATTTATTTATATATCTTATTAAGGCACAACAAAATATATAATCTTATTAAGGCAAACAGAATATGTTCTTAAATGAACTAAGTAGGTATACATTTTAAGCTGGTTTCGATCCAGAACAAATTCCAAAACATGTGTACACAACTTGATCTAAGTGTGATTAATAATTACAAAAATATGATAATAATAAATAATAATTAATAATTACTTATTATACATAGAAAGGACCAGACTCAATACAAATAATTACAAATTTAAATATTCATAATTACTTGTGTTATGCGGGAATCGAACCCGCACCCCTGGATTAGAAGGCAGAGCCACTACCAACTAAGCTAACAGAGCAGTCAAATTTAAATTTTGTCATTTTTTTTTTACATTGCAGGAGTTCTTAAACTTTGTCACAGGTTTGCCAATCGTACATGAAATTATTTATAGGGCAGGAAATATTGGGCTCACTTTTAACCATAACTGGCTAATTCTAAGTCTTTTTAATGAGATTATTCGACATACGATGTGACGCGCTTGTCCAGTACAAACCAACTTACTCTCACCTAAACACTAAAACCCTTACAAATCTTACAAATGAGATTTTCACTCTTAAAACTAAACTTACTTGCAAATTGATAGTTTTGAAGTACGCATATAAAATAGCGTCGCCAGTTCGAACAGTAAAACTGGTAGCTTTTCATTAGATTTCTCTACATTCTCTTGCATCTACCTAGTTAGTTTAGGTACTTTAATAAAGACTGAGACGGCAAAGTAATGTTATTTTAATAGTAGGATTTCCGTAGAGCAAACAATTTCACCTTAGGAAAGTAGAAAACGGTTCGGAGTCTGTCGTAAAGGCGCTTCCATATATTTTATGTGCTTTGCGGAAAGCTCTCGGGTGCTAAGATTAAGTATAGTCCTGTTCTGTCTATTTAGTGTTGTGGTGGTCTTAAAGTATATGTTGTTAGATTTACTTTTTCAGTTAGCAACTAACTAGGCTAGATGGCGCTGTGTGCAATGTCCCGAAATATTTATTTATTTATTTATTTAACTAGAGCTGTAGCTAAAATATTTTTTGTAAATCACAGAATTAAATTTAGATACGGCTTCTTGTAAAATAAAAACATGAACAATGCTCAAGCATTGTTTTCTTCTTTCATTTCATCCCAATGGCTTTTACACGTAGTTTTGTCCTCAATTTTAGGGATTAGGGATAAAATGTAGGTACTTTTGGAATTTTGTGTAAATTTCGTGGCAAAAACATTATGATGCTTCGATTTGTTGCTACATGAAAGAGAAACAGACAGACCTAAAAACCATCTGTAGAAATTAGCCTTTACATTAGTAAGGGTTTAGTACTGTTGTTATTTACACCATTTTTAATTCATAAATGTCTGTCGCTAACTTGACCTATTAAACAAAAACGTTATATGGTAATCTGGACCAAAACTGTCTGCATATTCCAACTAAGCATTAGGTAAAGCTGCAGGCAATAGCTAGTCGATAGCAAGATAAGCCCAACTGGCTGCGCATTGTAGCTATCGCGTATTAAAGTGGTTATTAGATATTGTACACGCTTTACTGCTATCTACTCCTCTCTATTGCTGCAATTGTGAATTGTAGTTTGCAATAATTATATGACGTAAGTACTTTGCATGCTGGTAGGCAGAGAATAATTATTGAAGAATGAATATAATTGGCTAAGATGCTATTGAATTGACTATATTGTTGTACATTATTCTTATATATAAATTAAAAAAAAACATGACACGTTAAGTTGTAGGTCCTGGCTGTTGTCAGAGGCCCTTAAAGCGGCTTCATAAACTCGACACCAGAGTTGGCCACTCTAATTCGATAAGAAGAAGATATAATAATGTGATTACTTCTTAGTTAAACTTACCTTTAAATTAACTCTTTCAACAAGTCGATCCCTACGGCACCCGCATCACGGAAGCAGCCGCACGTTGTTTAGCCGTAAATAGCAGATTTAATTCCCGATGCTACACATTACAGGGCAGCGCGGCCATCATTAAAGTGTTAACTCTAATAACCAGCGGTAACCGTAGGCTTTAAAACATGGAGAAGTATAACTAGAGAACTTAAAAACAATTCCGGCAACCATGTCCTCTCTTTAAACTTACCACACAACCATGATGCGAACGGTCACATCATTTACTTCTTTTTAGAATTATGTGTATTTGAATTCGCTTGGCAGAAAACATAAATTGTGTATTTTGAGGATAACTGAATTTGAAAAATTTATGTTTGAGGATGAATTCATGACACAAAACCTAAAAACTTTATTTATATCTTACGTGGACGGATCTGAGTGCACATCGAAATGTATCTGCTCAAGAGAACTTTCCTGATGAATTCAGTCCCGGCTTACCATAGTAAGGAATTGTGTACATCTCAAGAAAGATGTGTTTATATTTCCTGTTTATAACGTATAGGAGTCTATTGTGTATGATTTTGTTGGCGGTAACTAGTCCGGCCTGGTATTCTGATAGCATCGCTGAATAGCGTCGTTTAATTTCACGCCAACCGAGGGCGGTGCGGTTGCGTTGTATTACGGCTTACTTTGTAAAGAACGTAAGGAACTTGTGCTTGATGAGTTTCAGAAAAATCTATATATCCTTCTATGTGCAATTGGTAATAATAACTTAGTAAAGTACGAAATAGATACCACTCGAGATCCCTCCAGAGATTGGTACTCAAATTGCATCGTGATTCGCGAGTTTCTTACGGATCATAATGTCAAAAGGTTTTGAAAGCTATTTCATGAAATGTTCTGATTTCTTTTGGTACTTGATCTTAACTGTTTGATTAGACCCAGTCTTATTGACTTGCATTATATGGTTCGATGCCATAAGGCTAATAAACTCTTTATATAAGTACACTAGCTGTGCTCGCGACTTCGTCCGCGTGGAATAGTTATTTTGGGTATCATATTTATTTTTGCAAACAACCTCTTCAGCTTTTTAAATTGTAGCTGTTACTCACGACTTTCTGAACCATTTTCGCAGCGCACGTAACGGAAGCCCTCAAAGATGAATAATTTTACCCGTTTTTCCACATTTTCCGTTGTTTCTTCGCTCCTATTAGTTACAGTGTGATGTTATATAGCCTAAAGCCTTCCTCGATAAATGGTCTCTTCAAAACAAAAAGATTTTTTTTAATTCGGACCAGAAGTTCCTGAGATTAGCGCGTTCAAACAAACAAACAAACTCTTCAGCTTTATAATATTATATAGTATATAGATAATATCGTTTTATTTCTTGTCACAAAGTCATTTTAATGTAGCCAAGCTCCATCATTGACCACAGTATCGCTTGTGCGCTTGTTTTGGTGATTAATTGCCAGTCTGGACAGCATGTGTGTCGATCTTCCAGACTAGATTAACTTTGATCGAACTTCGTAATGATACTCCATCCTTGACTATGATGATCACTTACTATTAGTTAAATTTTGGTCAAGTGTCTTAAACACAATATAAAAGGAGCATTTAAGAGGCTTCAAACTCAGTTAGCAACAGAAGAGGGGTATTTAAGTACCTAACAATGCGCCCGCGCCGTCTGAATTATACAGATTTATACCTCGGCGAGCAAATATAAGTAGAGTGGGTTTCACTCTCGACCAGGTACTGTTACACGACCGCTACTGTTTATGTAATGTACGTACATCCAGAACGTCTGTCGCGAATGAAACCAAAACCCTTATTTGTGTAATGTATGACAGTTGGTTAAGTAATTATTGTATTAAGAGGTGGAAAATAAAAATAAAAATGTTGTTCAATCTAAAATATATTGTGTGTGATCACGTTCAAAAAAGTTACATAAATATTACCTTGGATTTTGGCAATGAAATTTTGCATTAAAATTTCATTTTCTGATGTTTTAAGCTATTAGTTGATTTCATATTACTTTAAAAAAAAATTACGCAATTCAACACGAACCTCAACTATCGCTTCAAAATTATACTAAACCAACACAAAAATATCAACTCAAAATCCACCACAAAGTAAACGAACGCATAAGAAACTATATTTCAAGAAGTTCGTCTATAATCTCGGTCAGCGCCACAATGCGGTCTCAACATAATAAACTAAAATACCTCATGAATCCAAGAGCCGTCATAAAGAATCCGTATAAATTACAAAAAGTTCAAATAAAGTAAGCAGCTTTTCCGATGCAAATAAAGCATAATGTAGGCAAAAACCGTCGACATTGCATATTAACAGACAGGCTTTACTATAACTAGTTATTTTTAAAGATCGAAGATCGAGAAAATCTATTGTAGATGAAGCTCTGGAGAAATATGTAGTGTTGTTCAGCTGCGAATGCTCCTTACCGGCTTTAAACAACAAACTTGTTTGTTTTAGGTGTGTTCCTCCATCATATATCACCATATACCACCGCCATACCTCTCCTCCTAACCAAAGTGGCCTTCGTGGCTTTTCATCTTACCAGCGCAGCATTTTGTGCTTTTTATTTACGTCATTTATTAGATTTCTAGTATCGTAAGCCGATTAAAACAGAACTAAGATTGTTCGATGTACTTAAAAACTATGGCCAGTCCAACACTATTACATGTCGTTAGCAAAAACGGCGACCCAAAGCTCTGCGCTCATTAGTCAGAGCGATAAAGATGACTTAAAGTTTCCTACTGGCCTTAGCATAAAAACTTGGGAAAAATGCGCCGTGCCATACATTTTTATGCAAAATAGGGAAGGTTATTGTCGTTCGAGTTTTTGTTTAATTTCTTAGAGAATAGTTCGAAATGCCTTCTTTTTTGACTTACATTTCCTCATGACTGAAGGTCGTGACCCCCTCCGAATTAATTCGTTTGGGGAGTTCTCTTGGGCATATACATCGTGGTGGGCGCCCAGGTCCTTCCACGGAAGACTATCGTTGGTGTCCTGTCATTGGTGTAAGTCCGGATTCGAACCAGGGTGCGTCTGGATGAAAATCAGACACTGGAACCGTTGAGCCACAGCCGCTTTTAAAAACTCGAAATGGCAATATGAATGTGGAATTAAAATCCAATGTGTATATTTCTTCCAGATCATAGATAGTAAATGATTAAGTTAGCTTTTTTTCTAATACTCAAAAGGAAATGAGTTCACACAACAAAAAAAACTGTTTCTATTTTATACCTATGATATAAGAAAACCGGTAGACAAACACTAACCAATCGATTAAAAATTATAATCATACAATAAATCCAAAAACAGGAATTCTCTTCCAAATATAGGTTTCCTACTTATTAGACAAAAACCATGGATTATGTGATAATATCAAACGATTACTGACCCCTCCGTTACTTTGAAGTTATATCAGAAAACAGCGGCGTCAATAAAACTTTGTGTAACAAAGTTCTTTATTCCAATCACGAAAGCTATAACCCTTTCGTAATAGTATTAACAAGGGAAGTAGTTACAAAAGTTTAGCATCTACATAGCCGTACTGCAAGCAACTGAAAAATATACTTTTTTATAATAGGTACGTTTACTGCATAAGTGTTTTGATAAAAGCAGTCTTGAAGAATGAATTGCAACGGAAATAAAGTAATGTGTGGATTTGCTCTCGCTAAGCCGTGAAGGAAAACATTGTCAGAAAACTAACAAATTTGAGGACTTCTATGAAAAGTCCTAGGCTTTTCTTAATTCCTCTGGAAGTACCAGTGCTTCCCTCTAGAATGCATAACTCTCAAGAGGAATTATTTCTGCGATGGGGGAGTAATAAAGAATACAACTCAATGAAGAGGAATACGGTCATGCGAATGCTTTTCTCAAAACGTCTATCAAAAGGTCACCCTTACTTGTCACCCTGGGAGGGTCCTGCGGTATTAACTCGATTACTTTATAGGACGCGGGAGGACAGACTTTAGACCCTTCTGTTTTGATAATGAGGAAAACTTGGGCCGTTGTGATTGTTGTAATTTGGTTTATTGGTAAAAGTTTTGATTTTAAGATAGATTTTCATAGTTGTATAAGTGGTTTTTATGGTAAACAAGATTTAAGTTATGTAACTAGTCATTTTTCATATGATAAAGGTTTTCATGCGCTTTTAATTCTCGAGTTGGTATGGGGATTAAAAGACATGTTATTTGATTGTATTAGTACTCAGTAAACCAAAAATTAAATTCACAGTTTACTCACTTAGGTATAAAAAATATATAGGTATTTTTATACAAAGAAATTAATCTCAAAAAATTGATTCAATTCAGTTTTTTTTCCAATTTCACTCACGCATCAAAAGCCTTACCCAGCACTTCTACCAAAATCTAATTTACATGATTGCGCTCAATTCAATCATTTAAATCCATATGGATGGCGGTGCCATATTGCATAATGGGTTACGGTTATTGGAATTAGCATAATGCAGTTTAATGGTGTTCGCCATTAATCATGATTGCGATTGATCGATTGATCCCTTTGTGACTAATATACAGATGCATAACTGTATCTGTTAGCATTATACTGGATTGGTGAAACACGGTTTTAAGGGTTTTAAATACGCCCTAGACGTCCCTGAGTTAACTTAATAGCGCTGTCCTGTAAAATGTACATCATTAAAGAAGCTACAATTCAACGTATCTTCACTTTCATGCTATTTTTAAAATAATCATTTTCCATTTTAATAATAGTAAAGAAACAAACGTAGTCGGTACGTAAACCAGCAACTAAATAATAAAAAAAGTTACAAAGTACGATATAAATACAAAAACAACCAGAAAAGAAAACAATTGAATAAAAAACAAAACAATTAAATATATTCCACAAGTTACATCAGAAGTAAACACAGAAAGAGCATGGAAAAGCTTTTATTTTCTATGCAGTATCTGGCCTACTTTGTCCGGCCATAATATCACGGGCGATAAGAGCTCAAAATTGTTTATATAAGCCACCATTCAAACCTATTGTTTTGTTCTGAAGCAACGACTTTATAGATTAAAGAAGCCTCATGAATAATGTTATGTTAAAATTGAACTGTCTAAATTAGTAGATTGATGTTATTGTAAATGTTTATTTAGTTAATGTGCCTTTTTTCCCTCTGTTCTTCGTTTGATTGTGTTTAGTTTTTAAGTACATATTTATAGTTTTGTAAGTAAAGCGGATAGACAATATACAATATACGCCTATGTAAAAAAAAACATAAGATTGAAACGTTAGATACCTTTTGATTTCGTGAAAACGATAGCATAGTGAGCTTTTTTACACATTTTCCAATTTTTTCTACACTTATTCCGAATTTCTACCCGTTATGCAACTGGATATTAATTAGATGTCCTTGGGTTACAATAACTATGTTCTGAACTCATGAGGCAGTAAATTGCCTAGATTTGTTTGGTTCATGGTGCTTTCATTGTTGCCGTGTTTTTTGTTCGTAATTCTGTGTCATAATGGAATAGCAGTTTGGTTCGTTATTAATAAATATTAACTGTTCTCGTTTTCGTTTATTCTTACGAAAAGACATATTTATTGCAGGTATAGGCTGCCTACATATGTATAAATAAGTATGTTGGCTAAAATTCAGATATTTCAGATATTTTCCCATCACTCTTACAGCAAGAAAAATAAATATCGAAATATTTTAGTAGGGTTTTCATTACTTCGATATTTATTTTTATTAGTATAGTACTTCTTTGACAACGTAACTCTTAACAACATAAACTACATTATATTCATATAAACTTGATAAAATTCAACATTAAACAAATACCATACATATCTCTCCATCGTTTTCCTTCGCTTTCTACCCACTGGCACCGTGACAATCGCACATCTGATATCTTCATCTGAGAGAATACATACTAACTCGGTTTATACAAGCAGGTATTTAGGCCGTGGCGATGGAAGATAGCAATTAACAATTAGTTGAGCTTTTCTTTTGAACTATGTAATTAGAATTGATACTTCGAGTGATGGGAAATAATCTGCTCTAAAATTAGTATAAAAAGCTGCAATTGATGCTACTTGGCTCAAGTTACTTCCAGTGCAAACGCAGGTATAGATAGATCATAGCAACGTCGCTTAAGATAAACCCAGCTAGTATGAGAAGAATTTTACATTGTACTTCTTTTCCTGGGCCAACATTTACACCTTGAGATTTAATGTTAGTCACAACATCTGGAGGAAATGATTTTGTAAAGTCGAACAAACACAAACAAAACAACACGGCCCTACCGTCTTTTTCGCGATAAAGCGAGACATACTTGTACATACAAGTAAAGCCATCAAATTTTGAGCAACACATTTCCAAGCATTTGTTTTTGCTCAAATATAATTAGAATTTCCCAATTAGATTCATAAGTTTCGTATTCCTTTTTCGCCGTCGGGAGAGGCAATAAGGACCAAACTCGGTCCTGTCCATAGGATCTCGCTTGGCTGAACCGGCGTGTCATTTCGTCGGGCGAAAATTGCCGAGAACTTTGTGAACAAAATTTGGCCTAGTGTGGTACGTTTTTGTTGACAACTATGCTTGTTATCTCTAATGAAATAAATAAAATAAATAAATAAATATTCCGGGACATTCCACACAGCGCCATCTAGCCCCACACTAAGCAAACGCTTGTGTCGTGGGTACTAGATAACGGATATAATACCTATATACTTTTCTTTTGTAAATACATACTTAGTATACATACAAACAACCAGACTCAACACAAGTAATTATACATTTTAAAATTAATAAATACTTGTGTCATACGGGAATCGAACCCGCAACCTCTAGATTAGAAGGCAGTGCCACTACCAACTAAGCTAACAGGCCAGTCAATAATGAAAGGCTGGGATTTAACCAGCTGACATGATTTCGACGAGATTTAATACAAATAAAAATAGATTTATTCATAAAACCGATTACACACATGACTATAACTTAATTGTTTAACAGTTTTTGGATTACATTGTGTTGAAGTACCTTGAGATGTATGATAAAAATGTTCAGTTGCTGTAAAGTTTAATTATTTAATATTTGTTATAATTCATTCAACATGATGACTTATTTTCAAAATTAAAGTATTGTAAGGTATATTTTTAATTTTCTAAAGCCACAACATAGGTCAAACTTAAAAGATTTAAATAAAAAAAAAAAAACCAAATATAAATTGAACATAAACATGCCTAAAATTTAATGTCAGATAAACACGTTCTACTAAAATTATTTACCCGGGCCGTAATAAAAAACATACCTACTACAAAATTTATAACCCACTTATCTGTGTAAATGGGCCAACAAAATTCAGAGGCACCGCTAATATTACCTATTTATGGCCGCTTTAAATTTTAACCCGCGGATTAAGCGCGCTCAACTCATCAGCCCGGGAAGTTAGCACTAATAAAATAAAATAAACGTCTTTGATAACAATTATGTTCGGAATGACTGGCTTATAAACTTCCCAAATAAGGCCTGATATACACTTCCGACTTGTAAACGTCGCGACAGTGATGAAAATGTCGCATATTTAGTAATTACGCGGAATTTGCTGTGAGCGATTTCTTTTGCGTATTCCAATCTAACTTTTTGAGTTTGTGAGTAAACGCGTCGATAAGTTTTGATCAAAAGCTCACTTTTAATATTTAAGATAAATTGAGTTCTTTTTTTAGCTTCTCTCTAAAAAAGATAAGAACTTGAAACCAAAGATTTTTCTTGTTTAGATCAAAGTTAACTAATCAAATGTTTGAGGTGATATTTTATGATTAGTATTAGGTCTATTAAAGTTCATATGTTACGCGTTCACCATCACAAAGTGAAAAAGTTTTAATTAACTTTAGCATGAAAGTACCCTAATAAGATCATATATCGGACATATATATATGTATACTACTTTTTGTCCCACAAATTCAGCGACAAAAGCTACGTCGATTATATAATAACAAAATGTTTGATAGAAATGTATAAAGTTATGTTAAATAAAGTATTGTTGCAGCGGTGTGGTCGACAAACGGCCGAGCATTCTATCCATTCAGACCCACCGTCGCCAACAAAACTTACGAGAGCGCGGTCGATGTTTACCCAATAAACTTCTTAGCTTATAATCCAGTAAAATATTGGCCTGTTAGGTGTTAACGAAGTAGGTATATTGATCTGACCCACTTCGAGGAAAAGGGTCTCAAATTACCCGTGAACGGTACAATATTGTGAATAGACATTTTGTAATTTAACGTCGTGTGCTTTTGACATTTTGGTCTGTTTGTGTTTCTGGGTTTTGACGGGAAACGTTTTGGAATTTTAAATGTTTAAAATACTGAGTGATTACTGTATCATGTATTAAAATTGAGAACAATGAAATAATATCGATTGGATCATACTGTCTAAACAAAATGGTGCAAATATCTTCTAAAAAAATTGTCAAAATATAAATCAATGGGTCGTTTGATTATCAATTTTACTTTTCTTGAAAATTTTAACTCTTTATTTACAACTAGCTGGTGCGCGCGACTTCGTCCGCGTGGAATAGTTATTTCCATAAAAACGGTTCTATAGTGAGTTAACCTCAAAAGATAGACATATACTGTTACAGACATTTTTTTAGATCATTTCAAGAGGAATAATTCTTTCATACACATTTTTTAGATTTCTTGAACCATTTTCGCAGCGCACGCTACGGAAGCCCTCACAGATGAATAATTTTCCCCGTTTTTTCGTCGTATATAGCCTAAAGCCTTGCTCGATAAATGGTCTATTAAACACAAAGGGAATTTTTCAATTCGCACCAGTATTTCCTGAGATTAGCGCGTTCAAACAAACAAACAAACTCTTCAGCTTTATAATATTAGTATAGATAATAAAATATAAAAAAGGGAAGATGAACTAAACATACTACTTCTAACTACTACAAAAAGGGACACCTAGAAAATCTTTAGAAAAGCCTAAATCTAAGTGGTCGAGCCCACAACCAGAGGGCAGCGTGCCCAGCATACTGGCCGCATTACCACTTTTTTGCTTTTCTTATAGTAGTGATATCAGAATAAAGGTAATGTAGGTTCATTCTGATATTTCTGCTGATATTCTTTTAAACTTATTTATCACGTAGGGTGTTTCTTCTCTTTTCCAATCCATTAAATACTTAATGTTATAGAAACATAATAAAGGCGAGGTTTACAAAACTGAGGTTAACCTTTGGAACTAAGGTCAACCTTATTTACATAAGTATCATGGTGTTTTCATACAGCAGCTGTCCCAAACGATTATGTAGGTATCCGATGTGAGCGGCATGATAAATGGTTATGTTCGTGTCGCAACGAGATTACACTATCATTTGTTTTAGTTAAATTTAGTGACAGTCTGACAAATTGTGCTTGTAAATGTAGACTATTGCGATTTAGTAAAAATAGTATCATCGTTATTCGTTACTAGCCGGTCTGGACATGAGAATAATCTCCATGTTACTAACTTACTACAATATTATAAAAAAAAACTTTAAAGTACCATCATCATCATCCGCAGCCCTTGTGATCCCACTGCTCTAATAGTCTTCCTTTGAATGTGCCGTCTGCGTCGATCTTGGGAGACCAGTAATTACCAATTACACTAAATTATTGTACTATTTACGGATACGGAAGAATTACTTAAAGCAAGGAAAGTACGAGTATGTAGGCACACTCAATGCTGTGCCAAGTTAAAGTTACGATTATATTGAATATTTGAATACCAGCCAAGTGCTTTCTAAGTATATGTTATAAAATTCGGTAAGTATTAATGCAGTTTTGTATGAGATTGAACAGATATGGTGTCAAGAGTTTTCAAACGGTCAAGGTTCCTCCAATACGGCTTAAAAACTGTCAAAAATTGACAAAAGTCGAAACAACACATTAAAGTCTCACGCTATAGATATGAAAACGTATATAATAAAAATAACTTAAACAAATACCTGCCTATTTTATATCCTGTCGTAACGTTTAAACAGCTGAACAGATTCCTATGAATTTTGACCATTGTCGTGACATCCGGAATCTAAAATGTTTGGCACCATTCTTGATAACAATAACTAAAAATGTTTCTAGTACTAGTAACACCAATTCGAACCTAAGTAATAACTTTTCTATAACTTCAAAGAGAGAAAAGGCACGACATTGGACCAAATTGGTTTGTTAAAAGTGATTGAAAACGTCAATAGCTTTTGTATCGACTTTCACGCACAGTTATTATTAAAAACAAAATCATAACTACGCCAAAATGGAGCAAATAGTAAAAGAAATATTCATCCGTCAACACGTCATTTATTGTAGTCTTGGTCAAAAAGAAAGTTCAAATCAATGCAATGGTCTCTGCTATGAGTTTTAAAATAATCCTAAGTTATAATTAGTTAGCATCCTTAGTATCCTTCTTAGGAACTCAAGATGTAGATGATGGTTGCCATTTTTCATCGTGAATGATTCGTGAAAACGATTGCATGTTGCTTTGATCAATGCCAAATAGTCTGTGCTGATATTAGTGAGACTGCAAAGTAGTAAATAAAATCAATTAATTGTCATCTAAAAGCTCGCCTAAACTTTCCAGAGCACTAAGTTTTTGAGTCGAGGCCAAATTAAACTTTGTCGCTAATGAGGTTAACTTTTAACAGTTAAATAATACCCTCCGTAATTCAAGTTATAGCCTTCTTAACTGGATATCAGCAAGGAAAGTCGTAATCAGATCGTGTGTCCATTCTTACGATTACAACCAGCAATAAAGTTTTATTTAATCGTTGCACCTTACTCTGCCGTTTTTATCGCCTTTTAAATTAAAGCTGCTCCAATATTTAAGGTTGTTTCTTGAAAACTTTCCTACGTTTTATTTTCCGAGTCATTGACTGAAAAAACAAACAAACGAAGAAGATAATTAAATCTATGGTATGGTGACACTACATTAAGTTTATACAAAACATAGGTTATTTATGTACATATATATAGGATCTACAACTTACTATGATACGTCTTACATTAATAATCTAACTTACATTAGTTTACATAATGAACACATAGGTTTTAGGTATCAATTATCTATCAGTAATTTCGTATAAAACAATGCCTTTCAAAAGATATAGATTGAAATTATTGTTTAATCTATGCTGTAACACGCAAAAGAAAAAACAAATCAGAACCAATTAATAAATTAAGTACATACCTAATATTATAAAAATAGACTCCGACAACCAGATCGAGAGTAGAATTTTTACGAAATAAACACTACTTCACAGCGGCTGATTAATTATCAAAATGAAAGAAAGAAAGAAAGAAAACATTTATTGGGATATTTTTTTGGCCAGTTCATTGAACTGTCTATACAAACATACTTTTTCACGCTTCCCTCGTGCGATTCACACATTTTTTCCATAGGTGGCAAATTGTTTTTGCCGGGCTTTGTTCTGTACCGACATTCACATGCTTTTCGCCACTAACGAGATATGACATCACCTGGGTGCGAGAACTTTACACTTGCAGTGCATCTAAAAGCCGCTCTGACAAGTAGATACCTTAGCTTTTAGCTTAGTCCAAAATGCAATCCAAGTGCTTATTTTATAACTTTCCATAATTAATAAATTCTCCTAAACGATCTATAGACTAGCAATCATCACATACGTTCCGTCTTAGACTACTTCTATTGCTTTCCATCAGACGAACTGTGGCGAAGTGTAAACCCGTATTACTTAGTTTTAGAAATCATCATCATCAGCCCGTAATCGCCCACTGCTGAGCATAGGCCTCTCTTCTTGTAAGCCACTCGTCCTGGTACTGCGCAGATTGAATCCAGGTGCTCTCTGCGGTTATTCTAATGTCGTCAACCTACCGCATTGGTGGGTGACCTCTATTTCTATGGCCAGTCACGGGTCTCCAGTCCGTTAATGTTTTGGTCCATCTGCTGTCCTTCTGTCTCGCAACGTGTCCTGAAATACTCCAATCTAAATACTGGTCCTAAGTTTCAAGCTGCCTTTAATCCAACCAAACATTACACAATACAGTGACCGTTACTGTAATGTAAGTGTAATTGACAGCACCTAGTAGGTACAGTCGCGTAAAGGAGCTTTTTACGACCCCGGCCCATTGTTAGAGAGATAATGGATTTCAATTCCACCACTGTTTATCGCTTTATGACTGCTTTTTACTTATGTATTGGTCAAGTTTGAGTTATTGCTGTTCATATGCGGTATTTACATTAAGTATTTGACTGGCCTGTTAGTTTAGTTGGTAGTGGCTCTGCCTTCTAATCTAGAGGTCGCGGGTTCGATTCCCGCATGACACAAGTATTTATGTACTTTAAAATTTTATAATTACTTGTGTTGAGTCTGGTCGTTTGTATGTATAATAAGTATGTATTTACAAAAGAAAAGTATATAAGTATTATATCCGTTATCTAGTACCCACGACACAAGCGTTTGCTTAGTGTGGGGCTAGATGGCGTTGTGTGCAATGTCCCGGAATATTTAATTTATTTATTTATTTAGTATACTGTCGTTCTATGGAATGGTCAAAATGTATGTATCTGAAAGGTGCTTATTGTTGTCATTAGACTCCTGGTATGTCATTAATCAGTGAAACATGCAATAACATACTGATGTACAGAAAAAACATTAACTTTAATTAATTAAGACTGATATTTGCATTGAACAGAAAGATGTTTTACACAATTAATATGCTATTAATACAATACACACCTACTTCTTAAACTTATCAATACATTTGGAGCTAGATGGCGCTGTGTGATATGTCATGAAATATTTATTATTATAATTATTATTTATTGGTTATATGAAACCATTTTCTTTCTCTAATACAGGTACAATCCGACACTAAGATATGTCTCTGTCCTTAACGTAATACATACTTATCACAATTACGATTCCCATACAAATTCTTTTCTCTCTTCTCTTACATCGCTGCCTTCCTTCTACACCTTCCCAGCATATTCTCAATAAGCCAGCAATCTGCTTGAAATAACTTTGTTGTTGCGGAAGGTCGACCACCGCAATGACATAGCGGCTTTTGCCACACTCATTACCTATCTGCGTGTAACTGTCTACTGTCTGCTTCAAGGTAGGAAAGTGTGGAGATAGCTTGACTTTGTAAAACATATTTAGTTTGATGCGTTGCTGAAAAGAAATATAATCATCATGAAGTTCTGATCTTCTTTAACAGTCATACATCTAAAATATAAGCTTTTGTTTATTTTTTACTCTCAATGAATTTATTAATTTTTGTACCTTCGTGTATTTTTGAAATGAACACCATGAATTTAAGTAGATTTACATATTTCCACTGGGCATTAGCCAAACATTTGCACAAGTGACACTGTAGCCCAAGATAGAGCTGTGACTTTTTTTTTGACAGGTTTTTGATAATTAATACCTGTTCCCCAGTTTTCAATATATAGGTATATGTATATTTTTAATATTTGGTTTATCTAAATGTTTATTCCAATCTATCTCCATACTAACTTTTACCATTGTACAACGAAATCCGCGAGTTCACGGCAGTTACCCAAGTAATGCAATAATGATGTCATCTAACTCCCGCGCAGCCTTCAACAAGCTGGCGATAATCTTGTATAGGTACTTACATACTTATCATTACTATGGGTGCTTGTTTCAAGTTACGGTATATTATTTAAGTAAGATTCGGGTATGGAGAACTAATTGATAAGTTGCGGATATTATAAGAAGATTGATAATTCTAGGTAGAAAAAGTTATTTGATGTAATATAACATAATTATTATGCATCATATAGAAATATTTACGACGTAAGTTGTAATAACTCTTGTGTAAAATAAACACGATTTCCGATGCGATGGACCGATCAAGTGAAGGCAATGGTGGGCGGCCCTGTGCATAAGTTTACGATTTACTCATTTATTAGTTTTGCTTTGTTTAGGTCTTTAAAGCTTTACTAAAGCACTTATTTAGGAATTTTCTAAGTATATCTGAATAAAAGCTAGCACAAGATCAAAATGTGTTCATTTCATTGTGAGCTTTAACAAAACACCTATACCGGTCCGGTATATCAATTTGAATGATGAAACTATCTGAATTTTTTTCGCCACTGTTACTAGAATTTGAACTCTATTTAACAGGATTAAAATATGTTTTAAGCTGGTAGAGATTTAAGTTTCAATTGTAAATTTATCAGGACAATACCTAGGTATTTCTGCGAATAACAGACCTTGTAAATATGAATAATGTTATTAGACATATTCAACTGTATTCCAGAACCTTATGTTATAGTTTTGCTGAATAAACTAAAAAATGGCTGTCTGTATTTTTTTAAATGTAGGGTAAATTTAAGTAATTGGTATGAGAGAAGTGAACTATGATGTAGAAAGTTTTCTGACCCCAAAAGCTTTTGGCATAGCTAAGCAATGACTAAACATACACTTAGCTATGCCCAAAGCACCTGGTGTCAAAAACTTCGATACACCTGTAAGTTTGAGAAACCAGAAGCCAAACAAAGAGTTTTTGTTTTACATGAACTAACCGCCGCGGTTTCTATTTACTTATCTTTCGTAATCACAAACGAATAAATACCTTTTAAAATTACACTTCGCCTGCTTCGCTCACTCGGTCAATAATTGATACACCCATGTTTTTTCGTCGCCATTGTGATGAGATTTTTTGCGCAGAAAATTAATTGGTGATCAAATACAAGGTGCCGTTACCTATTATGTTCCGATATAGCGAGGAGATAAAGCCAGTGAATTTGTTCTTTGTTGATTGAATGGACGACTCTGTAAGTAAATTGTTAAAGGATCGCTTGATTACATCCGGGAAAAGATTTGAAATATTTACGTTAGTTGTCGTTAATCTCGACGCATAAAAGAAACAAAACATAGTAGGTAACGTTTAACTAAACTATTATTTGGTGGCAGAATATATGTGTGGTTATTTTCCAGATAGCCGCTGCCGACGCCAACCACTAAAAGTTAAAAAAAACACCTTAATTAGTCCTACTCTGTTTACTTACCTACTTACCTTTACCTTACTTATTTTGTGAGGAAATACAGCTTTATTGTCGTCACTTCACTAAATTTACCTAAATTTACTTACTTTTAAAAGGTCAGCAATAAAACAAATCTTGATACAGTTATTAATTACATACATCACTACAGTACACGGAATCTACAGCTCTTAATGTATATCCATAAAACCTCAGAGAATTTGTAACACGACAACTTACTATAAGCTAACTTTTGTATTCATTAATAATAAAATAAATAATAATAATAATCGCATGCGATTACCAATGTTAAGCACAGGACGACGCGGTCAGTTCTTGGATGGGTGACCGAAAAGTGGCAGGTTCTGGCTGTTTAGCTAGTAGGGCAGTCGTAAAGCCATATCAGAGGCTTTTAGGGCAGCTTGATAAACTCTTGACACCAGAGATGGCCACTCTCATTCGATAAGAAGAAGAATTAATATTCTTAATCATACCTACTGAAAGGTAAAATAATTAAAACATACTTAGCCAGAGTCCAGTGAAAACTAGGCAAACGATTTGACCACCAGGCTGTGTACGGGAAAAGAGTAGAAGGTATTTACAGCTTGGATGCTAAATTATGTTGGAATCCGTAATGTTACAGCCGTAGATATAATAATCTAAAGACTAATCTTTGTTTACGCTATGAGTGTATAACTCACCAATTACATCTATGAGCTCTTCAAATTTTCTTCTTCTCTACGTCGAAATAGTGGTGGTGGCAGTCATAGAGTGGATGTGTCCATACCACTACTTCCATATTGCCTGTTTGTTTTTTGTATCATTTTCTTTTAGTTAGCTTATAGTAGACTCAACTGTGGGTGGAGATATTATTTAACATGATTATGTTGACGACTTTTTTCATAATGCGTCGTCTGTTGTATTGTATATGGTTATATGGTGTCTGTGCAGTACTTATCAACTCTTTGAGTACATAAGCTTTTTTCTTATGTGTGAAGTTTCATTGAGAGTAAATATTAAAGTTAATTTCTTAGGTACTTACTCTGAAACCTACTTGTACAACGAATTTATTATATTTTGTCGCTAAATGCATTGAGCAAGTAACTATTAACATCACCATCTAAATTTAAAGTGCAGTTAATTAAAGTAAAAAAAAATGAGTACATAAACTTACCTGTAAATAATTTATTTTCTACGATTATTCACTGTTTCTCTAACTACATTCATCTCATCCCAGCTTACACGTTTCCCTCAGGATATGAGACTAGGGAACGTTCTCCGAATGTGTTTGTGGATGGAAATTAAAATGGCGGCTTAGAATGAAATGGCCATCCTCATCAGTGCAAATAAGCCTTGCAGAACATGGGATAAGTTTTAAGTATGATTCTATGAGACAACACTTAGTTATCCCTTATTAAAATAAAGGTAGAATGCATACCACTTGATTTAAAAAAAAAAAAGGATTTTTTTTCTCCGAATTTAATCGAATTGAATAGCAAGTAAAACGTTGTGTTTTTTTTATCCAACTACTGGTAACATTTCACTAATAAACGTCACCCGTCCTTATAAGTCAATGTCAAAGAGGGCAAATCGGCAGTTTGGCGAAAAAAGTTTGAAATTTGTGCGTCGCTCCCACAAAAATTTGAGTTTTGTTCTACGAAAATCTGGTAAGTGGTTTTTGCGTCCAGATTTATAAACAAGGCTATATTGTTGTTGTTTTGCATCCATTTGGTTGACAATTCTGGTAATCTATGCATGGTTTTCGATCATGTGAAGTTATGGGTGATTGTGGTAAATTATCTACCATTGTTCATTCGTGCCTAACTGTTATTGGATTTACTAATATAGAAAACGGTTTAAAACATGACTCGTGATCGCACTTTATCCACTAAGTCTAAAAATAAGTGTCCACTTTTATATAAGTATAATTAATAAAAGTCTTACATAGAAAACGACTATTTTTATTTACCTACTAAGATAGACCATAAAACCATTAGACTCCTTCTATGTCGAATGCTTTAGAAGAAATAATAATGTATTGAACAAAAGAAATGTGAATATGTATATGTTTTTTAAATTACCTAAATTAGACAAGCAAACCCAGAGAAAACAACTAGTATAGATTTTTTTTCAAACCTGATTGGATAATGGTAACTATTTTACCACAATCGTAAAATTTTACAAGTCGGTAATGGATAATGGTAGGTTATTTACCACACAAAAAACACCCCTTCCCTCCCCCTTTTATATGTTTTTTTCATGAAATCAGCGGCCCCTAATTACCCAGAAAACACCCTTGCTTTTTCTTAAACAGCCACAGGGGCTCTTATTTGTTTAAGGGTTATACCGAGCTATTTAGGCTTTCTTGCATAACCATTATTAAACGCACTCAATGACGTATTTACCTAGTAAAAGTGGCTAAATGTAATAAGAATCTTGGCGGAAGAAGGCCTAAGTATTTTTTTTTCTTCATAAAACCATTCAAAATGGACTTGAAAACTCCTAAAATGATACGATCATACAGTAAATATACCTAGATTATCTCCTCCCTTTAACGGTAACGTTATATTTTTACCATAGTTACAATTATCGACTCAATTTGAAAACTAGCATATCAATTTTATCTTTAACCTAGATTTCTTACTAGTGTTCGTCTAGTACAAAAGAAACCTAAAAACGCTAGATAAAGATCGCCACTGCCATATTGACGTACATGGTGATCGTTCGTCAGATTTTTACAACTTAGCAGTTCAGACAAATAAGGAAGCATCAAAATTTAGGTCATTCACAAATTATATCGTCATTCAAAAGCGCCATAATTACCCATTCCTGCATTCTACAAGTTTCTGACAGATGTATATAATTTACGATAGCATCAGAGGATCTCGTTTTTTGCAATTCAAAGGCTACTTAATAAAGGCTTTATTTATGTGCTTGGTCTCACGCCCACTACTGTATAATTCGAGCCCTCCGGCCCTTCACTGCAGGAAGATTTTATTGATTAACAGTTGATGCAAGACGATTATTATGAGGTTACTGCGTAAAGAGGTTACTACTGACGACATATGTATGCATATCTTTGATATTTGACTGGCCTGTTAGCTTAGTTGGTAGTGGCTCTGCCTTCTAATCTAGGGGTTGCGGGTTCGATTCCCGCGTGACACAAGTATTTATGCATTTTACAAATTTATAATTACTTGTGTTGAGTCTGGTCGTTTGTTTGTATAATAAGTATGTATTTACAAAAGAAAAGTATATAAATATTATATCAGTTATCTGGTACCCACGACACAAGCGTTTGCTTAGTGTGGGGCTAGATGGCGCTGTGTGTAATGTCCCGGAATATTTATTTATTTATTTATTTATATTTCAAGTAAAAGCCAAAAGCTTTGGAACACTTTACCAGAAGCCGTGCTGCGAACTACCTAGTCAGGTCATAAATTCTGTCACATGTTTAATATAAAATAATTGAAACAACTTTATTCTTTATGTAACCATTTATATACCAAAATGAACTTAACAAAACATAGATTCTTATGACAATAAAGTTTATTCAAAATGGCCTCCGTGATTTTGAATACAGGCCTTCAATCTGCGCGGCCAGTCGTCTATCGCTGCACGAACGAGGTCCATGTCAATATCGGCGGCTGCCTTAATCTAGGATGTCTTGAGTGACTCCAAATTGGGATGAGGCTTTGAGCACGCTTTTTCCTCCAAGTGTTGCCATATCTTGTAATCTAACGGATTCAAATCTGGACTGCAGGAGGGCCAGTCTTCGTGCCGGATGAAGTCGATTTCACGCGCCGCCAGCCAGTCTTGTGTGCTCTTCGCTCTATGAACTGGCGCCGAATCTTGTTGGAATACCCAGTGCTTGTTATTGAACATGATATGAGAAACAGGTTCCACAAGGTTCGTCAGGACTGTATTTTGATACACAACTGCATTCGTTTTTACACCTTTCTCACAAAAATGTACCTCTGTTAAGCCCCAATAAGAAACTCCCAACCATACCATGAGCGAGGATGGAAAATGACCTCGTTGGACACGCAGAATACGTTTGCTCGCTTCTTCACTACTGTGTACGTACACCTTATCATTTTGTTTGTTGTAGCTCTCTTCTACGGTAAAAATTTTTTCATCCGAAAAAAGAATTTCCCGATATTTTTTTCCCGCGTACCGCTTCAACAAAGCGCGGCATCTCTTCAGTCTCAGGTCCATTAGACGAGCATTCAAACGATGTCCTGTTTTTTTTCGATATGCCCGAAGCCCTAATTCTTCATTTAACACCCTTTTCACCGTGGTTCTGCTTAACCCCATCTGAAGGGCCAACAGTTTCTGCTTACGTTTGGGATTTCTTTGAATTCGCGCCTTCACAGCTTTTATTACTGCTGGAGTCCTAACAGACCGAGGGCGACCACTTCTTGACCTGTCATCTACACTAGAGTCTTCATTGTATCGTTTGATGGTACGATAAACGAATCTTTTGGTTATATTCAAATTTTTCAGTATGTCAAAAATTTGAATTGGCGCGTAACCGCAACGATGCAATGCAATAACTGCAACACGGTCTTCTTTAAGCGTCCACTCCATATTTAAAAATGAGTAAAATTCTAAAAAGTATACATTTTTATTTCCATGAACAATTCGAAATTCTAATTCAATAAACTTTTTTGTGGCCAGCATTCTAAAAGAAAAGTTTTTACTGTGTGACATTACTTATGACCTGACTAGGTACAATCCAAGGGTCTTCAAATCTAGAGTTAATAGGTATCTTCTAGGTAAGCGTGTTACATCCTAGGCTGCAGCAATCTGCAGCCTAGGATGTAACACGCTTACCTTGAAGCTTAACATCAGGCAGGCTGTGGTCAAACGTAAACCTATCCCACGTAAAAAAAATAATAATTACGTAACCTTAATATGAAATGTATAAGTACATATATATTTTAGTTAGATGCTTGTAAGAAGTTGATTAATTTTTATGTAAGTATAGTGTAAAATGTAACGTGCCGATCATCAGATCGAAATCAACCGTATTTGTGTAATACCCGTATTTCAAAAATTCGGTTGATTATTTTCGTCAAAAGTTACTTCTTACACTTAGTTTATTTTTTCAATAAATCTTTTTTTTTTCACTTTTAATATTGGATTTTATATTTATATTTTTGGTTATTTATTATTATTTTATTTATTTATTATTCATATATATATTTAACTTTTACTTGGATTTTTTTCAAATTCTCATTAATTTGGTAGTACATAAAACTAAAGATAAAATTGTATTAAATTTTCTAGGTCAAACTAAACTACCTACCGTGAGTAGTGCCTTAAACTACAAGCGTCCTTGTTATCTAACGGGGTCCAGGATCTTAATAGCTGCTGGTTGTGACGCATTAAAATTATAACCACAAGCTTGCGAGAAATAGCCGAGATTGCTTCCATATTCAGACCAACGCGAGCAAACTGGCCACAGCTGCGGATTTAGGAGGCTGTTTTAAATTTTATTAAATACCTCAATACAATTAACGGTTTCTTGAGAAGATAACCAAAATTGTGTTAAGTTTGTGTATATAAAATTATAAATTTTATGTTAGTTAACCAATAAATATTATGCTGTAAGTAAATATACATCACATGAGCTTTTCTAAAGTTTGGTACTATCGCCATGGTACCACACCGCAACTTCTTGCCTGCGATCTTTACAAAGATTTTGTTATGGAGTTTCATATATGTATCTACGTAACAAAGAACTATTTTTTACTATCCGATAGTAGAGATAAATTATAAACCTTATTCACAAGATTCTTAATAAATAATTAACAACAATTGGATTTACCTAAATTTGCTACTCCTATACAAAACAAGACTATAGACTTTTGTCTCATTCAATTTAAATTTCAAAATATCTTTATTCAATGAATATTACATCTACATACAGTCAATAGTGTACATTTTACATACAGTCACTAGTGTACATTTTTGTCACATTGCTAATGACTCATAGTGTTACTAGGTCCGTCCCAGAACAGAGTCTTGACTTATCTTTAACTGTTACAGTAACTGTTATAATAGCTATTAGGTAAGTTAATTGTTTATCTAACAGGCTATCGGCGGCGAAACGACTTGTTTGGTTAAACTTGCGGCTTTTGACAGTTTGCTATTCGCAAGCTTATGCTATTTGCAAGTTTTAACTGTTATGTAGAAAAGGGGAGTGATTTGTACAAATTACAATGTTGATATTATATTTATTTATTTATTTATTTATAATGGTACACTAAACAGAATGTGTTCACAAATAAGCTAAGTATACTTTCAAAACTGGTTTTGATCCAGAACAAATTAAAATGAGAAATTGTCAAATGACATGTACATGAAAATTATTCCAAGGACATGTGCCCTCCTTGGAAGGACCTGGGCACCCATCACGATGTATCTGCCCAAGAGAACACCTCTAACGAATTAATTCTGCGGGGGAGTCACGACCCTCAGTCATGAGGAAATACGACTCAAGAGACAGATATAGATAGAAAATCTATAAAAATATCATTTAAAAACATACGACGACCTTAAAATTTAAAATAACAATGGTATAGTATAGATATAACCATTTTTACATGCATTTTGGTGTAAGTTTTGACTTTATCTTTACCATCTTCGTAGTAAAAACTTTTTAGAAAAATTCAAGAGATAAAATTTTAATTAATGTATTGTGTTCAACTAAAAGCTAGCTACTGTTCCCTTCCAGACAAGACAACGGAATGTACTTCTGTCTACAAACTCGAATCCTTGCCCAAGACGTATTTACTTTACTGAATCCCAACTTCCAGTACTTAAGAGGTTAACATAAAATGAAATAAAAATCCAATATTTATTTTGTTATGGTAGTAACATATTTTATTGGTTATTCTTGTGAAGTTATGTGTGAAATTAGAAAACGTCTATAATATCCTAAGATAGCTTTTAGCGCCAGAAGTCAAAATATGGACAATATTTTTACAACGGCTTTTGTTTTTTATAATGTTCTTGATCAATGGATTTGTTTTTTTTGTGCAACAATTACCTATCTTAGAGCAAAATGTTTTATGAAGAGAATAAAAACAACAAATTTACGTATTGCATCATCGTAGACCCCCCGAAAACTCAAACAGAGATGTATTTTCCACATGTTTGAGACAAACAACATGCCAAGTTAAAAGTCTTCGCAGTGTTGGTATGTTGTTAATTTTCCTCTTGAAAATATATTGTTTGTTGTCTATGAAACTTCGAGATATGTTAATTACCTACTTGACTTTGAGATAATTATTTATTGTGAAAATCTTTTGTCATATTGACGAAACGATAGAAGTACAGTCATTATTATTAATCTCATTTTAATTGGAGTAGGGAACTGCACCCACCTCTGGAATAAATGGAATTGGTGAGAATCCAGCTTGCCGGTGTGGAGCTCCCGAGCAGACTGTCCAGCACGTAGTATTTGACTGTCCTCTAACCAAGTATGACGGACAAATGGAGGGTTTTAAAACCTTAACTGCAGATGCGATTGCGTATTTAAATACAATAAATTTATGAAGTAGAGATTTTAAAAAAATGCCATACGATAAATTAATAATTGGTAAATTGTCTATATGTATATATTAATAGATGGTTGAGTTTTATGATTGTTCTATTTTTACCAACATTTGCAAACTGTGGTTCGATTCTGGCTGAAGAACCTTTTTATTATGTTGATTATATTATGTAGCCTTACATTGGTTTAATTTTTTGTAAGCCGACTTCATAAAAACAGGTTATCAATTCTTCTGAAAGTTATTTTACGGTTAAGTGCTCATCATATCTGCAGGCTACTTCTCTCTTCTGTATAACATTACATTAATTTACGTTAAAAAAAAATGAAATGTTTTCAAAGCTTTCCAAACCACAATCCATGTGTAGAAATAGCAAAAGAGAATGAATACGAAATCGAATACAAAATCAGTATTCATTCGATTTTTCTATTTTGATCGTAGCCTTTACAACATTTCCTGTGATCTTTTATAAAGGATTATGTGGGAGATGCCAGCCTACTCACTAGTATTGGATAAAAGCTTTTTACTATGAAGCTAATCTTTGAACATTTTCCTGTTTATCTTTTACTTAGTTTGAAATGGTATTTGCTAGACAAAATTTATAGTTGGTAGGTAGCTAATGGAACTCATAACATTAGAGTGTCAAACTCTGGTACCTAGAATTTTTAAACTGTACTTTTTCTATGATTCAATGTTATCTGATCAGTGATAAACAAAAAAAAAAACATTTTTGTAATGTTTGATCAGGCATTGCAAAATTATCAACTGAGGTACGAATGATTTAAGTTAGTTGTTTAATTATTTATTAGAGCCCTTTTTTCGTATATTGATATACGTAAGCCACGCAAAAACTTCAGAAGCGCAACTACTTCTAAATATTATGAATGAAATTACATACAAGCAAATAATAACAAGAAAGTCATCAATATAGCTATAAAATTAGCTAAGCCGATGTAATCTGGCTTGCTCGTTGTTGATGGTTTCTCTCGAGAGATACATTGCCGCACGCTACGGGAAAGTGCTTCCATCGTTATTTATAATCTATACAATACAGTACAATACTCTCGACACCAGAGGTGGCCACTCTCATTCGATAAGAAGAAGTTACAATATAGGGTAATGGTTACTTTTTACGCTTGGCATTCAAATATTTGGTTACCCAGAGGACGCTGAAGCTAAATTATTTGCAAAAAAGATTGTAGAAGAAAAGGAAGGCTGCGTTTCCTTGAAAGGAACTGGCTCCTAAATAGGCGACCGTTGCAGTTACATATGTACTTAACGCTAAAACTGCTTTGTTATGATGTTGCAGTGGTAACTATTTTATTTCTTAATATAAAAAAATAAGAACTGGCTGTATGTGTATATCTACAACAATATTTTTAGCCTACCACTTTTAGATATTCGTGAAAAAAACACGTTACAAAACGCACGATACCTCAGACCTTTTCAATATCGTTGTCCAATTTTTTCTCAAAGCAAAATTCCAATATTTCTACCAAGCATTCTCAAAGATCCAACTGTCTGAAAATCTGAAAGCTCCCAGAAAAGCTCTCAAGAATTTTTGGTCCGCGAAATTCTAGAAAAAGTGCCAGGTAGGCTTAGCATGATATATAACCTGTAATATATTACACTGGCCATCTGTCCTAGATTCCTAGGATAAGTGAGGTGCCTCATATATTTTGCGGTGAGTTGGTAGAAATGGATCAATATGCTTATGGACAAAGACAATAAGTACATAAAGTATAAACTTAGGTACAAGGTAGGATAATTTATCCACAATACAGAAGTGACACTTTATTTACAATATAATGATCCATAAAATCAAGGGAAGACAAACTAAACATACTATTTCTAACAAAAAAGATGGCACTTAGAAAATCTTAAGAAAAGCCGCAAGATGGTTTTTAATTAATTTATTTGATTGACACCACGCTGGTCCCAAATTACAGGTTTCATAATTAAAATAAAAAAAAAACAAAGTTTATTGATCACGTTCAACCATTGCAATTCCGAGCAATTATGTTCTAACAGACAAGTATAAAAAAATGCTTCTTCATATACCTATATTTTAAAATGTTTTTTTTATCCATTAAGTCCATATCCAAATCCATTATTTGTTCGAGGCAATGGTATGATATTTTGTAACAATATCATGTTCTTTCATCTCATGATACGGTCTAGTACTTATATGAAAAGTTTCGTGACATATGAGAGTGCCATTGCCATTTTTTTTATTGATATCTGCTAGTGATTAAAGAAATGTCAAGATGATAAAATTGGGAATTTTGCGATGGGTACATAAGTTATTTTTATTAATTCTATTTCATAATCAAGTAAAATACTCTCAAACGTGTACCGTTAAATCTAATAGCGCTTTTATGTCATCAAAGTAAGTATTTAACGTCCTATTTATTTAAGTTTAACTAATAATTAATTTATGTTTTTTGCTCAGTTCACGTGTTTGATTAGCAGAGAAAACGAAACACCGTGTTTTAATCGCTCCTCAAGTCAAATTTTTAGTTGGGTATCCCTAAAAAATTACGCTTCATATTTTTTGGATGGCGTATATAAGAAAGAGTTTTATGTAAGAAAATTGAAAAATAAGAACATTGAAACGAAAACCATACTGATAATATTAACATACTGACTAATCAAATTACCTAACACAATCTCAACTGTTACAAGCCACAATCTAATCAGCGAAATAATCATGGAGCGGCAAAAGAAATGATCGGAAGTTCCATAGCCCACATAGAGGCTTCCTCGGTATTGTTTGGAGAAGGAAGCGAGATAATGGAGCCTATTGTCTTCAACTGGCCGCGGTCGTTACGTAAGTACGGAGAAATTGATGCAGTGGAGTGGATGGATAAAAGAAAAAAAGTGTATGCAGTTTTTTATGTATACCTATAAGTTTAAAATAACATACAAAAAGTATACTCGTATTTATGTGAGACTTTATTGAATTCGTGGATAAAAGTCAAAACTTGGTCAAGTGCTATCAGAATTTTATGAAAGTATTTCATCATCATCATCAGCCTAATGAGACCCACTGCAGAATATAGGCCTCCTCCCTCTTATTTATTACTGAAATATCATTTATTTCATCATCATCGGGTGACATTTTCATATTGAAGTTCGGAGGTCAGTTGGCAAAACTTCTTGCGATTTCATCATTTATTTACGGTAAAATGATAAAAATTTAAAGCTTACGATCCTTGTTCATTGATTGCTTGTCGCATAACAATAGACTCCATTACAGAGGCACTTAAACCTACCCTGCCATGAATATCATTATTTTAATTCCTTATTTTAGAAAGCGTGATATTAGATACGCTGTCCTTTGCGCAAACAAAAACCCACCATTTTAGCAAAAACACTTTCCCGAAAGAGCATTAGGGCAGACTTCAGTGACACAGTATATGTAAAGGACTGACATGGTTTAACCACTACTTTGAGAGCACGTGCATAAACTTAAGATTTTTTATAATGACATGTTAATTAACTTATCAATAAAAAGCTTTAATTTTGACTTTAATACTTGTTTCATTCTGTACCTAAGTACTTTCTACTAGTGTACTATAGTGCTGAAATAATTGTGTTGATTTATTATTTAATATTTAAATGACTTAAATAAGGTACTTCCCTAAACGACTAAAGGCGTTTATGCATAATATTATGTTGCGCTATTGCCCCATTTATTATGAATCAATTATAGGTATTGGTTTGTAGGTAAAAGTCAAACAGTCGCCCTACATTTTTCAAAATAAATCCAAATATCCATCAAGTCGTAACGCCAGACAAAAAAGTGTGCGTGTAAGTAGCCCGGTTTCTTTTAGGCAAGCGCGCTACATCGTAGATTATAACGTTGCTTAACATTAGGCAAGTTGTAGTAGTTAAGCGTGAGCCTACCTAATGTAAAAAAAAGTTTGAAATCGGTATTTATTAAGTATATGTATTGGCGAGAACTGTCTTTTAGTGTATTATGTCGACGGTGGGCTTTATATTCGAAAACAATTTCAGCTAAACGAAAAACAATATTGTTCTAAAATGAAGTGTCTGTATTGTTTTTGTAAGCCCACGCTAGCTTCCGTTCTGGAGTGGATTTGACTGGATTTAACTTTGCCGTTTTCTGTGTTTCAAGACGATTAATGGACGTTTAAGTTAGGAACGGATTTTACTGTATAAGGAAGAGCAAGATTTGATATAAGGAAAATAATCCACGTTTTCCCTCGTTGGGTTTAAGGGATTTTTATTTATATTAAAATAATTCTAATCAAAGAACTATGAGAACTATCAAAGAAATATCTTTCGGTTTGTAAAAGTTACGCTATGTAGGAAAATTCGTTAAGTTATAATATTGTGGTAAATGCCTTCTTGTGACACGGTCATGATATATGTGGTATAGTTTTTTACGTATTACGATATTATTTAACGTCTGTTTTTTTATTTTACGTTCTAATAAAAACTTATAAAATTAAATGTATGTAAATAAAAAAATATACATATTTATTAAAAAGATAAAGTTTAGCAAGGAAAATAGTTCAACAATAATATTAAATTCCGAATCCAAGACTCCACGTCTTGAAAAGTAAATATCTTTTGGCACAGCGCCATGTCTTGTGTCAGATAGAATACCGAAGGCTGGTTATAAAATTTTCAGCGAACATTTTGCATGTAGTAGCAGTCATAAGGTGGCTATTGGATTCTCTGCATAAACGTCGCAGCCTTGTTCGAGGTTCGAAGTAGGCACTTTTGTAGTAGTAACGTGACTTTTTAACGTGATTTGTGTAATATGCATTTGAAATGTAACAATATTTATATTTTTACCGAATTATAGGCTTACGTTTGACTACAGCCTAACTAAAGTTAAGCACTGCTGAAGTCTAAAATTTGGCTCGCATACTTAGCAGAAACCATTCATTTTGGATTTGGTTTCAGAAAAAAATACTTTAGTCCAAGAATGCTCTACTTTTGACCACAGTGTTGCTTGTGTATCTAAATATAAAAAAAAAACTCAAAGGTGACTGACTGACTGATATAGTGATCTATCAACGCACAGCCCAAACTACTGGACGGATCGGGCTGAAATTTGGCATACAGGTACATAGATGTTATAACCTAGGCATACGCTAAGAAAGGATTTTTGGGAATGCCACTTTTAAAGGGGTGAAATAGGGGATGCAAGTTTTACTTCTTAATAATGGATGCTCGCGGCTTTGCTAATAATATATTCGATGGCTATTCTATAAAATAGTCTAGATTCGGTTACTTGTATGTCACTAGCAAAGGAGGCAGATTAAATCAAAGTGCATATTGAAATTTCCTTCGATCTCTCGACGTCACATTTCTCCCTTCTTGAACACACTTACTAAAATATCGAAATATGAGCGAAAAATATGACCTGAAACCAGTTTTTTTTTACAAAAATGTGAAATAAACAAATTCGCCATGCTTCTTTTGAGGGCCGAGAATGAAAAATTCAAGAAAGATTTGCATATTTCATAAAGCTCACAAAGCTAATAGAATATTACGTAAAAGTCCGGTCTGAGTAAAGTTTGTTTCCTTCAAATAAAGTACGAAAAAAATTGTCTCTGGACTCAGTTCCCATCTTCAATTCATTTTCATAATCAAACAAAGGACCTCTTATGTTACTGAATAATGGACTTGCTTTAGAGATGGGTGAATATTTTTTTATTACGACCGGATAATTTTATTTATTTTAATTGGTCTTACCAAAGTGTTTTACATTTATTAAACTACATGTGTAAGTAACTGTCTCACATATAAACTTGAACCAATGAGTTCATTGATAAATCTTTAATTATTAAACTAAATCTTGTTTCTGTTCCTTAAGTAGAAAGAACATAAATTTGTAAAAAAATATAATTCTAGCGATTATTTACAGTTAACGCACGTTACGTCGTTTGTAAAAGCGTTCAACTGAAAATGCCATTCATTTATCACCTGTTCTTAAACTGTGGTAATCATTGACAGATATCCTAATCTTCCTTATTAGTAAAATAATGTCAACCGGCAAAAGCAACTAAATTATTGACCGGATTTTAACCTCATGACTAAAAGTTACAACATCTCTCGACCACAATTTGTCCCCAAATTTTTGGTCCGTAAAGCACTTACTGTCCCTAATAACTACGCTGTTTTGTACATCTTTTGTCTATTGTTTTAATCATAACAATGGTGTTAGGAAACTATGGAAGCTATAAATTTGTTGGCAGAGTAAATCATTTTGGTGCTGAAGTAATATTTTGCGACATTCTGGTACACTGCAACATAAATTGCGGGCGCTAACGAGGTTTTCATTGTGACTTTAATTCAGTTTAGAAAACTAAATTAGGTGGTTACCAGTACGCATGTGCTATTTTCTGAATTACACCCTGTTTCAAAAAGTGGTTAAATATGTTTTGTCATATTTTATTCAAGGAGAACTAACTTGACATAGAAATAATACACAGTATCATCATCATTATCCACAGCCCTTGGGATCCCACTGCTGGGTATAGGCCTCCTTTTGTGTGTGCCATCTGCGTCAATCTTGTGCAGACCTCATCCAGGTCCTCATACAAAGTAAATTTCATCCATTTTTGTTACATTAAAATGCCAAGTCTACACTTACTTTGTCAGGTTTAATCAACTAAAACAGCCACTACAAAGTTGCCTGTTAACATCAGTATACCTTTAAAAGCAGGAGCCAGTTTTCACAAAAGAAAACATAAACAAGCTAATTTCAGGAACAACTATAACGGGGCAGTCAAAGTTTAATTTCCCTAATGAGCGGCGAAACTCATTACAGCCCAAATAGAAATCACTAAGTAAAATAAAAGCCATTAAAACAAACGAGCAACGAAACGCGCCACCTAAAAACTTTACTGGTTTTCTCACATTTCACGACCTTTGTCCGTAAAACGTTTTCATTTTCACTACTTTCCCACTCCGCCTGTAAAAAAGGTTTTAGCATACAATCTTGCCTGTATCAAGTCGATGGGAGCGACTCACATTTCATTCAAGAATTCTCATGAATAGTCAAGGAAGGTCGCCTTTGTCCCGGGACAATCGCACGTAGTTTTCGCACAATTTGCAATTCATTGCTCGGTAAGTGAGACCACGACTCGTCAGTTGGAAGTTGCTTGCGTCGATGGATGACGCGCATTTCTGTAACTGCGAGCTACTTCATGTGAAGCATTGATTGAAAGTGAAAGCATCGACCCAGAGGGAGCAGTTATTATTCCCGTGTTTGCTTTTCATTCATAAAGCTGTCGAACACGACTCGAGTTGTTTGATTTGGATTTGTAGCGTCGTGACGTATTTTGGCAAGATGAAACGGTCCCGGGAAAAGATCAAAGTGATCTCTTTATGAATACAATTGAATCGCTTTTACTGCTTTACGGTGAATGTCTTTTTATTCGTAGTGTAACAATTTTTATTCAGACTAAAATTTTAAAGCTAAATTGTGAAAATTTATCTAAACATAAAGCTCCATTAAACATACCAATACTAATAAACCGAATGGAAACACCTTAAACAATCCGATAAACATCGAAAAGCGGCCATTTTACAAGCAAACAAAGCGCAAGAGGTTTCCTTTCCTTTGCGTGCAGAACCATAACAAAACTACTGGTGCTGTTCCAGTCAACGCATAATTAATAGCCCTTCTTATCGCGCCCTGGGGACCGCTTCAACGGAGCACTAACCGTGGGTTAGAGGAACAGTCAGTGATTTTATAAAGTAAAAAAAAAGTTAAACATCTATATCATGGTTAGTCGAGTTTTTGAACATTTTTTTATAAAGAACATGCATGTAATAAGATTAAACAAAATAATATCGTTCATACTACTTTGTAGTTAACAAAACAATGATGTTGCTTCAAAAAGCTAAAATAGGCTTTTAAAACTGTGTTTTATGAAATGTATCAGAAACGCTCCCATAAAATATACATAGAACATCATGGGAATAGTATCTAGTAATAACTGAAAATAAACATTAAATACTTGGAATGAATTTGTTATAGCATCGCAAATGGTATATAGAAATGATGTCACAGTTTAACCTTCCAACATCTTGATCAATTTTACTAAAACCTGCAACCTCACGTAGTATACATACCTAACAACATCTTAACCGACCGTTTAGAACCTCACCTACCTCCAACTAAACCGTCGTTTAACGTTCCACTAAACTTGGTAAACCCACCCGTAGAGAGTAAAAGGGCAAACACAGGTGTTCCTTATCGCGTTACTAATTAAGGCAAAGGGAAACTGGGCCGGGCCTTTCCTCACTTTAATAATTCATATTGAGATCACTTTATAATTTATGGGACAAGTACTAGCAAGTACGCCGTTTGTGTCTACAGGCTTTGGCTGGATTGAATAATCGAATTGTTAAAATTAATCGAAGATATGTTTTATTGTTTTTAAGTTGCACTAGCCAGACTGCGTTTTTATTCAAACTATGGTTATAGTGGTAAATTACACATTTATCAAAGTGGACTACTTTTTCACTACAGCCTGCCTAATGTTAAGACTGCAGTGTAAGATGTAGCACAATTGCGTTGCAGCGACCTTTTAGTGAGGATTTGAAGACGCATCAAATGTAACAGGGACGATTTTTGAGATACCTTATCTTAACACAAGTATCAAGTATAAAAGAAAAAAATACAAGATCTTACAAGCAACCCAGTTATTTTTCGCTATTAGTAGGCACTTTTCATTTGAGTACAATCCAACTTTATTTTCTCAAAATAGATAAGCGTTTTTTTATATCTAACCAAATAATCAAAGCCTATAACAAGAAAAAATTTTGTTTTGTGCAAAATTTCCAAGACGTTGCATGTATGTATACTATGTTACAGATGCTGTACCCTTTCTTATCAGTAAAGGGTGTTTGGTTTGCTATAATATGGCAACTTAGCTCGGTTGATGGCGTCATTACGAAGCTAATGGGGTTATTTGACGAGGTTCTTGAGGAATATTGAAGGTATTTAGGCATTAAGTATTAAATAATGTACACACGTACTAAATTTCTTCAAGTAGTAGGATAACCCCATTACGAATTAATTCCGCGGGAGAGTGAAGACCCTCAGTCATGAGGAAATACTCACAGAGAGTAGGATATGCGATACTTTTTCAAAGGATATGCTTGTAAAAATCTTTCAAAGAAATTATTTACGAAATATTTTTTATTGAAACATTGATTTATTTATATAATTATCACAGCTTTCATAGAAATAATGTAGTTTAAAGATCCAGAAAAAATATGTTGTTCTTTGGAAATAGCAAAATTAGCTGTAAACCCAATGCAAGTTATTGTTGTCATTTTGTCATTTTCAAACCGTCTTTTCCTCTATTTTTTAACGAATAATAAGCTTTTTGTTACTTTACTCACTACATATTATATTATACACATTCAAAATCAAAAATACCAACCAAATTCCCAATATTTTACACGGCAGTTAAAAACAACGAACACATAAACCCTCGAACAGATGTTTATTAGACTTGTTAAAATAATAAACTGACACCGAAGCGTCTCGTTTCTACATAACCGTATATTCAGCTGAAAAGCTCTAAAATAACTCCTCCACTGTCATAATATTGCAACCTAAAACACACTTCCGGCCTTCCATCTAGGAAGTTTGGAAGAAAAGGTGCCAAAAATGTTTGATAAGTATTCAAAATAGTTTTGTTGTTTATTCAAGTGAACAACAAAACTATTTTGAAGTGTCTTTCTAAGACACATTTGTAAAAGTTAATGATAACTTCCTAGATAAACGAATGACCGTGTATAATTTAAGAATAAGATAAAATTTGATGCATTATCATTCTTTAACGTCATGGTGTAGTATTATGACTAAAATGCAAGTATCTCCGAACTCAAAATATATCTGTTCCTTTTGTGTTGTTAAGGAAATCTAACGGACAAACACATTTTAGTTTTGAAAACAACGTTTTGTTGCGTTGCCGGTAGAAAGTTACTCAAAGAATATATATAAAATAAAACATAATTTAATATAATTTACTGGCGCAGCGATGCTAGTGTCCATAGGTTGCTTATAGTAAAGCAAAATCTTAGTTTGACTCCTTTCATTTTAAAAAATTGACCCATCTTCAGTTTAAAATCATCACAGGCCACTCCCGCTCCACCTACAGGGTGTTCCAGTATAATCTCAGCGAGCGGATGTTCATTTCCAGACAGATTGTACAGGATGCTCCCATTTCTCTAGACGACTATTCCGCTTTACCTTTGTTCGGCCCTAGTATGAAATAGGTATGATGTATGGATGCAGCTAGTTTTTATAACTTGTGAAATTGTTGGAGCAATTTTAAACAGAAAAACACTATTTTAAGTTAAAAAACTTACCAATATCAATTTGATAAGCCTTGACAGATAAATAATCAATAATAGTAAATAATGAATTTTAATTAAGTATTTTAACATTGATCAATTAACGGCTGTGACATGATATGATACACATACTCATAAGGTTTAAAATCCAAAATACGAAAAAGATACTGAAGTAGACTAGAATTTTTGTTTTAAAAACAAAACAAAATGTTTTTTATAGGAAGTAACAAAAAATATATAGTAACCCATAAACAACGATAATGCTCTTTAATCAGATGCCCTCATTCGACTTCCTATTTCAATTTGTAGCCCCGTGCTATCCAAATACGTCTGCACAATCCAGCTGTATCGGTATCTGAGGAATTATTGTCCCTTTACTGTGGAGCCGCAAATCAGATCCTCGCACGGACAGCTGATAAGCAAAGGCTGGAAACGCACTTTGTGTGGTTTTACATTAGCCTATACCCGCAGTATTGTCCGTACTGTTTTGTTGTTATAAATAGTAGTAAAGGTTTTTTTCAAACCTCACTATAAAAAAAATACAACTGTTGTTAATACTATGCATGTGGTAAACTCGATATCAAGAGTTTTGAACTTAGTTTATTAGAGACCATCACTATGGCATCCGGCCTCTCGGTTCATTGTCCAATTTAACGCACATTTAAACAACATTATATTTTTTTTTTTTTTGTACATTATATAAAAGTATCTAAATTAATTAAGTTCAAATTAAAATTGGGGTCCTGTCTACTGCTTTAGGATTCCCTGTGTTGCAGTATCCAGGGTTCTTCCACAGTGTCAACTATTGAAATTAAAATTTAACAACAGTTAGTAACTACGTACCATCACCTACTATTTACACAGGTACTGTATGTTTCAGTGAGAACATGTCCTGAGTGAGTATGCTTCTTCATTAATTTCTAGCCTATTGCTTCTATCAATCGTTAAATCATGTCAGAATCTCAAGAAAATTCATAAACGTACGTAGATCCCCGCTAATACGAAATTGTCCTCGAATTAACCACGTACGTTACGTGAGTTACCTACTTCACAAAAAAGGGAAAAGTTATAAGTTCTTGTGCAGCTCAACCATCTACTTACTAGTTTATTCGGTCTGTTTTGTGAGATATCAAGCTATTACATCACGGGCTGGTGTCGTGCGTCCGAAGGCTGTTGACGATTTTACAAGCTTCTGACGGCCATAAAACTGGGCGGGAAGTTACGCATTTCGATCTAGTGCGGGACATGCGAATGGCAAAGGGATCGGGAATTATTGAGGATAGGATATTACGAAATAAGAATTGCTGCGAACCCCATATAAAATATACAAGTCACTTTATATTTTTATAAAAGTAGTGTGCATTATTATGATGAATTAAGTCGAAAATACAACGGTATTTCCTGCCGAAACTGTAATAGTAGTTTATGCAACTGTCATATAATGAAGGGTATTAAAACACGAATGTGAGTTTATGAAACGAGCGCAGCGAGTTTCATAATAGTAACTAGTGTTTTAATACCCGTGTTATATGCAGTTGCATACACTACTTTATCTTCACTAATGTTGTAACATTTTAACTTTTAATTTATTAAATTAAATTCACGCGTACGTGTATTGTCACAGTGATTTTGCCGCCATTAAAATCTAACCAATGAGAGCGTAGCTGCGCGCCAATCAGGTTGGTCGCGCGACCAACCTGATTTTGGCCCTGCAATCAGGTTGGTCGCGTTTTATCGATGTTATAATGAGCTATTACGATATCGATGTGGATATTATACCATCATGTGAAATTGCTTAAATTGAGTGTTTTGTTGTCTGCGCTATAACAGTAGTAATTATAAGTCAAGTATTGGAAACATAAGTAGAATGTTACAACATAAGTGTAGATAAACTATATTATTTGTCAGAACTAGTCAGATAGCTTACTACTTGTAGTATAATATTTATATAACTAAATTCACTAAATTGTAAAAAGGCATACAAAAATAAATTCGTATTTGAACCACATCTATAATGTGATCCTCTCAAAGCGCAGGCTTTCCGTGACTATTTGAATTATGTATTATCATGTTTTAAATTAGGTTAAATGGAATAATAACAGTTATTACCACTTAATTTTTCCGCTACAGACAACCGACCACTCCTGATCTGCATCTCATAATTTATAGGGTACTTACGATGTAATTTGCAACTGAAATTAAAGATGGTTGATAAATATAATTCTCGCCTTAAACACGTATTAAAGCTTCTATATTAAGTTGTGTTTCGGTGAACAGTAAACCTTGTAATCACTAGCATTTTACACAACAAAAAAAAACAACAAAAAAACACTATCACATCAAAAACGAAACATTCTTCACCTTACTTACCTATTAACACATAAATCTGATGAGTGATTGTTGACTGTTGATCAAAATTATGTGTTAACTAACATTGTGAGAACTCACTTAACAATTTATTCATAAATAGGTAAGATTCAAAACTACTCGCTACATGTTGCTTGGTGCTTAAAAGTTATTTCTAATAGTGTATTGTGGGTCAAAAAATCCAAAACCAGTCTGTACTAAAGTTTACAATTAGTTCTCATATTCGCCAACGCCAACATTTATATCAAAGACATGATGTTTGGTTTATAATATTATCCATGCTGTCGTTTCTCTTAGCTATTTCTTTCTTTCTTATCGAATAAAGTGGCCAACTCTGGTATGTTAGCTATGTTCCCATGATAGAAACTCAAAATACTCAATAGTATTTTTGGGTACCTATTAGGATTGTTAGCCGTTGCACCCACTTCACTAGCTCTGCAAACTACAAGATGCATATAGCAATGTTGCAGTTCCCACGAGGCATCTGCTGCATCAGGCACGTTAGTGGTTTGCGCAGACGATCCATCTTGGTTTGCCACAGGGAATATGGAGTAGTAGATCTATTGTGTTACGGCTAATACCCGAAGTGCGGCTACACCTAGTTCTAACCGGCTAAAACTAGGTGTAGCCGCACTTCGGGTATTAGCCGTTACATATGCACTATGTAGGGAATGTAACATTGCGAGCTAAGATTTTCTCCTGAGATGATAGTCTTATAGGCGGGTTAGTTTGTGCTAATGAACGCAGATCTTGTCTGAATGAAACAGTTTTTCATAAACTGAATATTTATCTAGATATAGTTACTATAAAAAAAAAACATATAGGATTGACTATGGACGATTTTATTTAGGTTTAAATTTATCTAGGTACCTATCTATCGTTTTATGGAGTACAAAGTCATAATAAAAAATATTTATTTGTTGTTTCTTGTGTTATTTGTTTGTAAAATTGTTTAGCATTTAAACTTGAGTAGAATCACCTCATTAATATCAATACAGATTTCTAAAGATACAAAATATTTAATTAACCTTATCAGCATAGTGAATAGATAAGAAATAAATAATAAAACAACTAAAATGATTACAGAACGAGACCCGATGTTAAATTTAATAGGTCTGGTTTATCTGCATAGTATTTTTCCAACCCTTATCAAGGATTTCACAAAGCGCCACTTTGTTTAATCAATCACGACTAATCCTGGCAAATAAGGAAATGTCGCAATCTAGTTTTTTCGCCCAAGTGGAAAGCAAAAGGGCCTCTTGATGTATTAGGGGCGAGCAAAATCTTGGCGGCCCTTACTTTTTGTATCAGTAGATAGATGAGTATTGGTTTTAGGCTTATTTAGGCTTTTGGCATTTTATGTAAGATTTTGGTTGATTGGTTTATTCATATTCATGAATAAGTATAATAATTTATTATAATTACTGACGGCAGATGGAGCAAAGCAATAACTGAATGGTACCCACGGCTAGGTAAGCGAAGTGTAGGAAGACCTGTGCAACGGTGGCTGGATGATATTAGAAAGTTAGAAGGAAACATCTGAGCAAGAACAGCGCAAGACAGGGAGTATTGGCGTAAGAGGGCGGAGGCCTATACCCTGCAGTGGGACTCATTAGGCTGATGATGATGATAATAACCTATAACAATAGACCTCATAATCAAGTATTCCATAGGTCATGGCAAAGAGGTCTTCACAGCAGACGATGAGTGTATTGGATGACATTATAAAGCTTATTTGTTTCCGTCTTTAAGAGCATCTAGGCTTTGCTTTGAAAGTAAAACAGACATATTCTAATTTTATTTCATTTTTTGGACACTATTGAAATGTTCCTACTGCAATACATATACTATGTATTAGTGGAGGTACTTATCTATCTACTTCAATAATGTAATGTGTCAGACTGAAGTTGCAGGAGAGGCTGAAAACCACCTCGTAAATTTGTTTCCCTACTTCGTATACCTATCTTGTATATCTTCTCCACCTTACCCACTTTTTAGTTCAGATCTATTTTTTTTTTAAGTATTTAGATTCAAACAAATAACTATATATGATTTCACCAAATACTAGTATTTGGTATATATGTATTATATCCGTTATCTAGTACCCATGATACAAGCGTAAGCTTAGTATGAGGCTAGATGGCGCTGTGTGATATGTCATGAAATATTTATTATTATTAAATACTAGTATTTGATTTAACTGGCCTGTTAGCTTAGTTGGTAGGTGCTTTGCCTTCTAATCTGGGGTTGCGGGTTCGATTCCCGCATGACACAAGTAATTATGAATTTTAAAAATCTATAATTACTTGAGTCTGGTCGTATCTATGTAAACTTTGTATGTATTTATATAAAAATGTATATCAGTATTGTATCCGTTATCTAGTACACGCGACACAAATTTTTAATTAGTGCGGGGCTAGATGGTGCCGTGTGCAATATCCCGGACTATTTATTTATATAAATTATACTATAATTTGTCTGCAATAGAACAGTAAGATAGCTTCTTCAAGCTGCACTTACCGTTCAACATATTGACGGCTAAGATCTTATCCTCTGAATGCTATCAACAGCTCACCGTAAAGTGATATGAACAACAATAGAAAGCTGCAGATTAGCCCATCCAGACAGAAGGCTATAAATTGATACATCGAAACAATAAGCCGAGAAGTTATATCTCAACGTAACGGTCTTCAATATCTGGGTTTAGGTATGCTAAGTTTGACTGAGACTAGAGAAGCATAGACATCATTTAAATAATATGCTGAAGCTGAAATAAACTAATACATATTACGCAAATGTTCAGTGATTACGTGATCTCGTTTCTAAAGTACAAAGAAGCTTGGATATATGTGTATTAAAATTTATCCAAATTAACTAAATTGACGCATTTTATATATTTTTACTATACTATAGAAATCATACAATTTTGTTGTAATAATGTGTACAATAGGTTCGGAAAATTCACAATAAATAAGTACTTACGTCTGTTTTTTGTGGTGTTACCCCGTACAATACCCAGCCAAAGATTGATATTTCATCAATAATATACAGCAAACAACTATACACTCATAAAAAACCATGTATCGCTTACTCAGCGAGCTTTGAAATGTTTCTTCTCCAGTCCGTAGTATGAGCCTAGGTGTTTAGTGTTTAGCTTCAGAGCTGAGTTAGGGCCGCCGGGGGATCAGATAGCGATGATTTCAGGCCTGTTAGCTGCTATTGGCTACCTCTAGTAGTTAGAGTAGCAGTTCTTTTGCATGGGGTTTACTATTTGTATATGTATTTTTTTACGTTATAAAGTTTTCAACGAGTAATAATTCAATTTGGCATGTAACGACTTTCTATATAAGTGGACATTTTGTTTGATTTACTCTTTATTGCTTCGTATTTTGCCGACATTTACAGTGATAATTGTTTATTAAATTTTACTTTCCACTAATTGACCATGGTTTCAAATAAGTACATTATACCTAATTCATTTTCATATAACGTGAGGAAAACACCTATATTATGAAAACGGCTAACGCCATCTAGCATTTTAAGAAAAAAAAATGTGTTTCCAAGAGGTATTTCCACGGATTTTATTCCTGTTGAACGCAAACATTTTGTAGCATAAGCTTAAACAGAGAAGTTCGATGTAAACGTTATAGATGTCACCGTACGAAATAATCAGGACTTGGTCCAGAACCCACTGTTTCTCAAACTGGTTCACGTTTCTTACTCGTATTCCACACTAAAATAAAATAGCAAATTTCAAACACACATTTATTATATTATTTAACCAGTATAAACGGAAACAAACCTTTTTACTTATCTATGTAAAATAGCTTACCTATGGAAGTAAAAATATGGTGTGTAAATTTTTTCTACTTTATTAATCTAAATATACAAAACTCAAAGGTGACTGACTGATATAGTGATCTATCGACGCACAGCCCAAGCCACTGGACGGATTGGGCTGATATTTGGAATGGAGTTAGATGTCATGACGTAGGCATCCGCTAAGAAAAAATTTTTGGAAATGCCTTTAAAAGTAAAGGGGGTGAAATAGGGGATGCAAGTTTTACTAAAGCCGCGAGCACCCACTAGTTTTATCATAAAATGTTTCTTCAACAAACATTTGTTACGTTTTTTTATTATGTTCTTAATTTTATAATACTTATCCAGTCTATTATTTCCGTTCCAGGTTACCAGATGTCGCGCAAATCATGCGTGGCGGGCGGGGCGCGGGGCGCGTGCATGTGGGTACAGGACTGCAGCCGGCTGGGGGGCACGCACGCGGGGGTCTGCGTGGACCGCTTCATGTTCGGGTCCTGCTGCAGGCTGCCAGATACACCTGTTGAAGGTCAGTTGTTTTTGGTTGAGTTTGATGGCTTTTTAATTTGCTTGCGTGGTTTTGGAATAAAAAATAGGCTAACACTAAAAATCACTATAGCCCGTGTCGATCCGGTGCGTGCACCGGTGGTCCGGTGGGTGCAAAGTGCACCTGTTGAAGGTCAGTTGTATTTTGGTTGAGTTTGGTGGCTTTTTATCAAACTGCAATAAATTACAAATCTGTAAATTTCAAGAACTTATCATACTAACCGTTGTCAAGCCGAAGCTTGCCTCACATCGTTACTAGATTAAAAGAAGTCCATTACCGTAATACTACTACTATAAACAAAAGATCTATGAGATCCGTCGCTCCTTTGTTTGCTTGTGAACATATTGTGGACTTGATGTGCACTTGTAGTCGTTGAAGAGGCACAATATATACATTCACCTACGTAAATATTTTTTTATTGTGTTACAAATTTAGTATAAAATGCACACTAACATAGTCACGTCCTAATTTATTGTACGTTTTTTTTATTCTCATAGTATTCAGAGAATTTAGTATCATCTTGAAATGTTTCAGCAACGCTGCCTCCAGTCACAGTAACGGAAAAGGTGTACACAACGCCATCTAGTACAGCTCACACGACAACAACTCCACAACCAGAGACTTCGACACAAACCATCGCGCGGCCAAACTGGCAAACCCAGCGGCCGTCGTTCATGACCAAGCCAATAGATGGCGCACCAGCCTACAGCTACAGACCGCCTGAATTAAACCTACCCTCGCTAGGAAATTCAGATACGAGCAACGAACAAAATAGTGATATAGTTAATAAAATACCTTATAGCAGTGTAAATAAGTACCAAAATGTAAATAGGCCAAGCGAAGTGGAAACTAGTCCCCACAACAAGATATCGTCTAGTCTTAGCATAGCGAGGCCCATGGCTGTCTCAGATCAACATTCGGACAACAGCATTTCTTCTGGTAAGTTATACATTATGTATTCTGTGGTTATACTATTTACAAACATTCTACCACCTTCAGCTCCTGCATGCAAAAACGTTTTAATGCCATCTATGAATTTCTTTGCTAAATATTTCCTAGTATTAAGTTTATGAGAAATGTTTTAACCAAACCGTGCAAACCACAGAACAACGATCGGGCCACATCGCCCCCGCGCGCGCTCCCCCAGCGACAAGCATGGACTTCAAAGCTCTGTGGTGCAAACCGTGCGTAGTTTCGTACAACGACGACAGATGACACTTTTGACAATTTTATAGTAATTTATTTACATATCATCATCATCATCATTTTCAGCTCTTGTGGAGCCATTGCTGAGTCTTTTTTTTAGTTTATTTGCGAACATGGGTAATTACAGATATACAGTCAGCAGTCTAGTGATTTTCTTGTTGAGAGAGTAATTGATTTACATAAAATAGATGTATTTTTTAAACATAAATGTAATATTTTACATATTTACATTCCAGCTCAACTAATGTCAAGACCAAGCAACTTGAACACGATACACTGGCAGGCGACGACGGAGCCTTCCTTTATCACAAAGCCTCGACCTTCAGGGTGGGAGAAACCAGCCAAACCAAAACCAACGAAGAAGTTCACAACCACTACGAGTAAACCACATAAAAACTATGTGAAACCAAAAGATCCTCTGAGCAATATGATCAACAAAACTGAAGACTTGCCGACGATACAAACTACGGCGGCTACGAGTACCATAGGTGGGTTATTTTCAATCATATCGTTTTAGATTGTAGTAAGTCCCTACCTAACTTAGATTCTATAAAACTTATATTGGTATGTTTTTAAAATCTCACGTACTCATAGGTAAATACTAAATTCATTTATTATTTAGTAAGTAATTAATTTATTAGGTACTCTCAAGTACCTATGTTGGATACAAAAAAATCACAAGTAAGAAATAGCTTCAATTATCCTTAATCACAGACAAATAATTACAATTATTTTTTAAAATTCATCGGTATTATCAAGTTGATGTCGAAATATTAAAAATCTACGTTGATACTCACATTAAAACTCGATTGCCAATTAACTTTTAAAACCTCCAAATAAACCAACCACAGCATAATAATGTTGTAAATATGACACGGAGAGTATTTTTCACGCATTTTCAAAAAGAGGATCCGAGGAAATTGTTAGCTCAAAACTTAGTTTTTTAACCAGAATTTACTTATTAATTTTAATGGGTAAGCACGACCAAACCTTGGTTAAAATATTCAGGACCATTTCAAGAGCTTTGCGTATTTCGAACATGCTTTCACGAAGATTAAAGTGTAAAAGCTTGGAAATTCCTTATATATTAAAAATGTAAAATTAAACTTACCCGACGTTTCGTGTTAATGTGTTTTTCTCGTTCTCTTGGATTAAATGAGTGCTGCAACAACATTTCTGGATTGTACTGTTTTATAATTATTATAATAAAGCAAGATATAACAAAAATAGCAGATGCGAGTAGGCTTTGTGATTATATTAGATACAGGCTGTGACACAGTCTTACTTGAAACTCATTGATAACAATTCATGAAAAAAATTGGGGCTTGACACAAAGTTTACCTGGAAGTGGGCGATTATTATATTAACTTAATAACTAGAAAAGTATGGCTTTAGATTAATATTCGAAAGCATCCTGGTTTATAGTAACGGATGGACTTCGGATGGATTTTCACCACGATGTCCATATCTCTAAAAACGTTTATAATAAATCAATTGAGCGGAAAATTCTCGGCCCTTAGTAATTAAAACCAAACCACGAGATGACAAAAACAAATGTCTGATGGTAAAACAGTACTTCAAAATTATACTGGATACCTAGAAACTTCTTTATGTATATTATAATTTTCCAGGAGGCTTGGCTTCAAACATTTCTTGGAAAATCTGTTTTCAGTTTTAAGACTCACATGTTACTTAACATTCTTTCGCTGGAAATAAAATAAACCCCTGTGTGGCTTCTAGTATTATTTTATGTATAATAATAAAAACTGAATCTTCAATTCTGAAAATGTCCATATGATTTACAAGGGGTAGGTTCACGTTTTAATATAAATTTAATAAGAATCTAAAAACCCCATCCTTTAACTAATTTTGCATTGTAGTTAGCTTGAACAATGAAGAAACGACTAAAGACTCGGCTTAGTCAATCGTATCTAACTTTTCGTCACGTATTTTTATCTGTGAAGTAACTCCTAGCAAGAACCGTATTGAAATTAATTGCCTCTACTGTCGTTATACTCTTGCTTGACTCAACATAAGCTCTACTAAGATCCCTAGGCTTCAGAACTTACCTGCCTGCTCTTTACAATACCCAGCTATTTAGCTTTCCCTCTAAGTTCAAGATTTTGCATAGAAATGAATAGTAAAAGGCTGCTTTTCTTGAAAGTAAGTACGTTAAAGTAAACTCAAAGTTCTGTGAATTTAATATTTCAGTTTTGTGAAAGGCTCTTGAACCGAATTTGAATATTTCTAATGAACATTCTACCTACATAGAATTATTAATTGGAAGTTTGTTTCGATGTTCGATGAGGGGGCCTTTCTATTTTACGTGAAAATATATTTGTATTAGAATTACTCGATGCCTAAGTAAGATGAATTTTATAAATGGCCTGTATAACGTTGGGCAATTTTTGATGGATGAATTGAGTTAAGTCCAGTTTTATAAATAGGCAGACAAGTAACTTACACGCTATGAATACAGTATCAATTTTATTCGTAGCTTATGCATATATTATTGCAGAGAACAAATCTTAATAATTAGAATAAAATTAGAATAAAATTAATTCTCACACATTATACTTTTCATCTTCGTTGCAAAGTATTGTGACTAAAAATTCAGGATAAGCAGGGGTGAGAGAGATACATTTACAACAAAAACAATACTAAAAACTATTCGATTACATATTTTTTATTAATTGGATTTACTAGTTACTAAATAAATAATGGTTTTTGTTTGCAGAATGTGGAGTGACCTCAATGTGGCCTCGACCAGAGACTCGCATCATGGGTGGCAAAGACTCGAGCTTCGGTCGCTGGCCGTGGCAGGTGTCTGTCAGACGGACCGCGTTCTTTGGCTTCTCGTCCACGCATCGCTGCGGAGGAGCCATCATTAATGAGGGCTGGATAGCCACGGCTGGACATTGTGTGGATGAGTAAGTAGTTATATCTAAATTGGATATTTGTAATTACTTTTAGAGGATGCTCAACCGTTAAATTCTGTCCTTGGTGTAGAGACATTGCTGGCAAAAATGCTTAGACCTCTAACACCAGCGGTAAAGACTTCAGCTTTGGTCACTGGCCCTGGCGGGTATGGATAAGGTTGTAATCCAGTTTTGGAATTCAAAAAGGAGGAGGGTTGCAAGTCGACTGAATATTTACTAAACTAGGTATATAAAGAGTTTGCACTGGACAGTTAAATAGTTTTCCGATCCTAAGTAATAATTGTAGTCTTAGATAAAACGTGCTTTCTGATCAACATAAGTTTAGATGGACGTGATATGTTCAAATACTTATAACTACGAGGATCTCTGCTTTATAGCAATTAATGTGATTCTTCTATCATGCTTTCAGCCTCCTCACCTCCCAAATTCGGATACGAGTAGGCGAGCACGACTTCTCCTCCGTATCGGAAGAACTCCCATTCGTCGAGCGAGGAGTGGCCAGAAAATTCGTACATCCAAAGTACAACTACTACACATATGAATATGACTTAGCGCTGGTGAAGTTGGAATCTCAGGTGGCATTTGCACCGCATATAGCACCGATATGTCTACCAGCCAGCGATGATCTGCTGGTGGGAGAGAATGCTACTGTTACTGGATGGGGCAGGCTGTCTGAGGGAGGGATGCTGCCTTCTATTTTGCAAGAGGTAAATAACTTTTATTGATAACTGAGCATCATGTATTTTGATAGTTTACGCGCAGGGCTGTTGTGAATATAACCTGAATAGTTTGTACTTCGTAACTTTGTTAAACTAGCAACATATTACTTGGTGTGTATTTTATGCACTTATGGCAATGAATGGACGTTGCCGTAACCATTATCAGCTGGGATATAATTTATCAAAGATTTGTTTATTTCTTAAATTTACCAGTCACATGCATGTTATTAAGTTTTTACAATGTATCAATCGTTGATATAATCAAGTAGATACCAATTCTTTCTTTTTTTACACTTTACAGTCAAGCATTGAGCACTAGGTCACTCGAAGCCCAAGCAGCCACTGTGGCCCAAACTGCAGCATGCTTGTAAGGGACTGGCTTTTAAACGAGGCGGCTGGAACACAGCTTGTGGCAGATTTTAGAACTCTTTGAAATTTCTTATCCTCAAACTTCCCCTAATATAATTCCAGGTGCAAGTCCCGATAGTATCGAATGACCGCTGCAAGTCGATGTTCCTGCGCGCCGGACGGCACGAGTTCATCCCGGACATCTTCCTGTGCGCGGGCCACGAGCGCGGCGGACACGACTCCTGCCAGGGGGACTCGGGGGGACCGCTGCAGGTAATAATCCTAGTCAAATGAGACAAAATTAAAAAATGATGAAATGAATGAATGATGAAACAGAAGGGGAAGAAGAAAAAAGGTCATATGGAAACAAATAACGACATGAAAAGACAGGGTATGATGGTATGGTATAAGAAATTATGAGATTATATCTAAGAACAGATTTTTTTAACACCATGAATTAACGCCGTTGCTGGGCTTTGGATTCTTTACTAAGTAAGAGTTGAGTGCTTTGGTTTAAAACCTATTTCTCAATCATACTTACCTACCGAGTAGAAGTGAACTTGGTTGTTATGATCAATGTTACAATCGATATGTTCAAGATCGAACAAATTCAGAAATCGTTTACGAGCTAAGGTAGTCAAACCTATAAAAATAAATCTAATTGAGTAGGTATATCTATATAGCCCTTAAAATCCTCCACCCTTTGCGCATAAAAGCTCCAGTTCATCAGCTTTAACGCTACCTCTGACGCCTATCCGAAAGAAATAACTTTAATTTCCCAATTTATATGCAGTCTCATAAAACATAAACCTGATCACGGTAACTTCTTAATCCTCCTGGCGGCTTATTTGTTTTTATGATCTCTCCGGTGTAATAAAACAGGGTAAGTTGGCTTAATGAGTGCTAAGAGATCGGTTCTTTTGAAAGTTTCGTGAAGTCTGCAGTTCACTTTGTCGGAGTTTAGGGGTTGAGCAATTTACAAATTTGCTTTTTTTGTTTGTTTTGAATTCAGAGGGCATGTTAGGGTTTGGCTACATCGTAATAGTAAAAATATTTTCATTCCATAAAAAAAAGGTTACAAATAAACTTACCTTTTGCAACCACCATGTTACACTAAGGGCATTTTATAGAAACTTGGTTCAGTTTATTACGACAGTAAACTACTGCGTTGTTGCTTTTTTGAAAGACCGCAACGGTTCCCATCCAAAAATAGAAGATTAGTAACTTCTGCTATTCACTAATTTCACCATCTTTATATTTTCCAGGTCAAAGGCAAAGACTCCCGGTACTTCCTAGCCGGTATCATCAGCTGGGGCATTGGCTGTGGAGAAGCCAACCTCCCCGGCGTTTGCACGAGGATATCCAAATTTGTGCCCTGGATCCTACAGACTGTCAACACGAACTCTTAGTGAAGAAGTGAAACTTAATATGACATTCCAAACATTGAGTGTAACCAAAAGTGACGTAGAACTCTTTGAGAGTAATAATTTTGACATTGTAACTAATAAAAGTTACATAACTATGATGTGTAATTCTTTGTGAGTAAAAAGTTTAATATTGTAACTATTCAATGTTACAAACGTATGATATGGATTTAATTGAAAGAATGGTACTAGAGATAACAAGCATGGTGTCAACGTAGTTGCACACTATCACTAGAGAGGTCGAGATATTTTCTATTCGCCTCTTTCTCGCTATTCCTATCAAGCTGGATTAATAAGATGCTCGGACCGACTTAGCGAGGAAACCAATGACTATGCGTTGGTTGAAAGAAGCATTAATGTTTTGATATAATGTTATATCTGACTTATGACCCAACAAATGCATAACAGTCGCTCTGCTTGACGCGGACTTACCAATTATGTATATTATTTGCTGTGAGCATTAATGACCTTCATTAGAGGAGTCTAAAATTTTAAATGATAAAAGCTATCTGAATGATCAGCTGTTTTTAAGAACAATTTTTTGACAATGTCACAAAATGTATGTGACAGAGAAAAAAAAGTAAAAAAGACTACGAGAATTCGAAATAGCAGTGTGAGTTACCTTCAAAAATGTTGACTAAAGTCAACGTTTTCTGAGGCGTTTTATTGGAAATGTCTGCCATGGAGCTGTATGGGACTCGAAGGAGTCCCGTATAACATAGTGGTTAAATTGCAAATACAATAACAATTACAAATGAAAATAATTTGCTTAGTATGAGCGCTATGGTAAATGCCTCGGAATTGTATTATTCTATTTTGTTATTTAAAAAATTGCTAGTTCCTTTTTTGGGAATATTATACTCTTTTCTGCTGACAAAATAATTTAAAACAATCCGTTTAAGAGTAACCTCACAAAATATGTCTGGTTCAAAACTGAGTCAATTTTTTACGCAATTTAGCTATTATAAAGCTCCAATATGGCATACAATTCGGCTTAAACAGTAAAATACGCCTTTTTGATTACTGTACTGCTAATACAATTTTTTTGGAAGAATTTTTGACGACATTAATAATGTATATACTTTAAATAAATACCAATTAGATTTAAAAATATAGCATGAAGCTAAGAAAGTTTTTATTGTAAATACGAAAATATATCTTGCCTAAGTAGACTAACGCCGTATAATCGCAGTATTATAATAGGTTTATGTAAATATGTAGTTAGAAGCTATTTATTACGTTTGACATTGATAATATTTTTTTATTCATAGTTCCTTCCGTAGAGTTTTAATCGACACGACATTTTTTTTATTTTTGTAATTTTATATGCTTTTACAATAAAATAGCGAATAAGACTTGTAACCAAAGGTGTTTTAGCATAATATTTGTGAAATGCATTTTTGGGTCGAGTCTTTTCAAGTGTATAGTAAATTTTAGAATGTCAAATATTGTTTGAATGATTTTAAACTGCCCTTAAATAATAGTTTTAAATGTACGTTAGAAAATAATAAGGTAGTGTTAACCAAACGCTCGTTGAAATATTATTTATAAAAATAATACATTGTCTGTGTTAGTTTGTATCAGGGAATTTATAAACCAAATCACGAGTTTGTAAAAGCGTTCAGCTTACAAAGTGATTATTTTATTGTACAGAATCTATTGCGATTATGTTTGTATTTATAGTTTATGAAGACGTTACAATTTGTTAGTTTGCACAGAAATATTTTGTTAATTGATTAAATATTGAATTATTTTAATAAATGTTATTTTATTGCTGGCTAAGTTATAATTTTAATCATGTGTTATCGCTAAAATGATTTATATTTTTCTTTTTGTTAATTTATTTTAGGTCGAAATAATTAAAATCTATCAATCAACTAATCAAATCAAAATAATGCGCTACCCAGTTCAAATTTATAAAAAAATGCTGGGTAGTTAATTTTTCAGCTTCAATCTAACTTCAAGTAGGTACCTACTTACAGTCTTCTCTGGGTATGATCAATTATACAAGACATCTGCGAACAGTACACCTCACTCAGTTTTACCATTCAGCTATAGGATCACTATGCAAATAAAAAAAATCCCTTGCAGAATTAATTCTAGACAGACACATCTCTAGTTGGCGTTCAGGATTCTTTCACGGAAAACATATTTCCTCAGACTGTTTTAAATTTCTTCAATCCACTTCAAATTATAATCAAGTACGATCACCAATATAATGAGAAATACATAGTATATACATATGTATATTATTGTATATACTGTACTTAGGAATTAGTACCATTTTACATAAACGCTTCGCTCCCTTCGCTTGATAAGTCAGCTATCAAACTTAAACAATCCCACACCCGATTTCGATTCAACAAAGGGTCACAAGCCCTAGGGGCGTACAATCGACGATTAAGCCTAAGCAAATGCCCTAGGCTTTTGGCAAATCCCTAAGAGCATAGCTGCGGTTTACGAATTAGTTTCCATCTCAAATTGAAATGCTAGGATTGGTGGTTAACATAGATCACAGTTATAGATAGATGGACGATAACAAAATTGTTATTGTAGCTAAAATCAACATGTGTCATAACTTGGTAGGTAGGTAGAACGCAATAAAGAATTTTGGTGAAGTAGGATTTCTCTGAAAGTATTGCGTTGGTCGTTTATAAATATACATTTTTCTTACGAAACATGTCAATTAAACTCATAACATACAAATATTCGTTTTGAAGTTGTAAAATTAGTTGTTAAATGGACGGCATTTTCCACGTTATTGTGTCTTAATAAACGAATATTTAATTTCTAAACTTGTGTTAAAATATAGTTCAATGATCAATTTACGAAAACTGAAACAATATGCAATGAAGGCGCTGTGTGCAATGTCCCTGAATATTTATTTATTTAGTTTTAATATGTTCTTTCAAGTAATTGAATGCCTTTGTATTAGAAGATGTCTTGATATTAATCTAATCAGTGGCAAGCTTGACCAGTCCAACCACTGTCCCAGTCATTAGGAATTCATTCATATTTGGGTCGTCGTGATTACAGTACCTACTATAAATATATACATGTAAGCACTAACTGGACTTTTAGTGCTTATTAGCTCCGGTATGTACATAATATATCAAAACATAAACCATTTTTTATGTTTGCATTGTAAAGGGCTAGATGGCGCTGTGTGATATGAAGTTTTTACTTACATATTTGTTCGACTTCAAAAGACTGTTTTAGTAGATATAAAAGTGCAGGTAAGTGAACTGAAACTAATTATAAATAGCTTTTAGTGTAATAGGCTGGAATAGATTAGTTGGGACGGTTTATATGGAGTTTACCTAGCATTAGCATCAACAACATCAACATTAATGCTTACCTAATATAGATTAATATTGCTAACCCATATCAGAGGCCCTTAGGGCGGCTTGATAAACTCTCGACACCAGAGTTGGCCACTCTTATTCGATAAGAATAAAATATATTTTTTTGTAGACAAAAAAATTGTTCAATATAGTAACATGAAAGAGTCAATAGGTATCTTCTAGGTAAGCGTGTTACATCCTAGGCTGCAGCAATGCTTAACATCAGGCAGGCTGTAGTCAAACGTAAACCTATACCACGTAAAAAAACCTACTAGCATAATGTAATATTACAGTTTTTTATATGTATGTAGATATATTATATTAACCGTAATTAGGATGGTTCTTCTTTAATTCATATGAAACTAAGTTCTTGTAAAATATATCTTTTAAAATATATATCTTAATAAATCCAAGTAAATTCCAAATCAAATTAAAAACAATATCCAAATATTTTTTAAGTTTAAATACCAAAAACTTTTACAAAATGTTTCATTTTAATCTGACTGTGGCCTAAATAGTATCTACGCTAAAAAGTTTCTAATAGCCCTGGCGATGGCAGGAAAACAACACAATAAAATAAAGCTTCTATTTCATTAAATCGTGCAATTTTAAAAATTTATAATACAGCTTATAAGCGATTAAAACCATGCCTATTTACATACAAAATTGCACTAAAATGTCGACAAATTGTGGGTAATATTTTACCATAATAAATTAGATAATTTGGTATACTTAGTAACACTTATTTTAGTAATCTCTCTTCTAATTACAATTAAATATTTTTAATATTACAAGGACGTTTGGACAAAGGTTAAAAGCAAAAAAATTATGACCAACACATACCAAGTTCTTGCATGGGAAACATCAACCATGTTTGAAAATTGTCCACAGATTTGTCGCAAGTCAAAAACACATAACTTCTATACCACGCTGAGACTATACAATCGTAATAGAACAAAAACACTCGTTTAAAATCTTGATTGCAGCTCTCAAATGCTGGATGTATCGCATCTGGAGTGTTCTTACAATGGACACTGTTAAACTTCACATTATAACAAGGAATCGGTCTCGTTATTGCGGACTTTGGGACGCCAAACTCTAAATCCAAAATCCACGCAGCATGCCTGTAAATATTAGGCAATATACAGAACTCTTCTATCAAACCATTAGGATCAATTGCCATCATCCTGGCTGAAGGAAACAGATCTTTAGGCAACGTTAAGTAATACACCATTGGATCTTCATTTTCTGAGACTTCTTTGAAGCATTCGCTTCTACTATGAACCGTAATACTAGCTTCTACAGTTTCTGCTTGTGATATAGATTCATAATAGCTAGCTGGTGACACATGATTTGAGACTACTACTGGTGATATGACTGGTGGTATAACTATAGGAGGTACGTAAGGACATAAAGGCGGTATCACTGGAGCCGGGTTTATTAATACCGGTACAGGGATCGTGTATAAAGAACTCATAGGTATCACTTGGTTCCATTCTGTGATTACTGGGTATGGAAAATATTGATATTGAGGACAGCAAGTGGACATAGCCATAGCATTCACTGTGTAGATATAATTGACTTTGATATCTTTATGTAGCAATCCAAGGTTTCTGTTGATTTTCCGTATCTATCGTATCTAGGTTTTAAAATAGGTAGTTATTTCATGAATTGTCCTCCTTATCTTGTTAAATTTATCTTCTTCAGTAATAGTTTTCAATGCCATTCTTCATTGTTACCTGAAAATGTATAAAATTTTTGTAAACACAGAATTTGTCAGATGGAAATTAGTGAAACAATTTTACGTATTTTAATTGTAACTCACTTTTCTTATAAAACACCGTTATAAATAAGAACAATCACAGTTTATTGCATGCAAATAAATAAAAGTGATCAAGTATTGAACTATCGTCGTATCATTTTAATAAAAACACAGAATATATACAAAGCTAATTAAATGCACAGATACCCTCACTTGGACAAAAAAAATCTAAATTTATCACGAATGTCAATGTCATTAATAAATCTAAAAAGTTTGAGTCTAATTGACATACGTGTGATCAAATCCGCGAAAATAAAAATATATACGAGTTTAAACTAAATGATGTAAACGTAATCTTATAGTAATGTTCCATAATTTAATTTAATTTTGATATTTACACGAATTAAGTACAATACAAACAGGTCACAGCATCGCTTTGTGTTCGCGACAGGTTTTCTTGTATCTTTTATATTTAAAACGGAAGGAGGAACTTTAACAAAGTTGGGCAAATAACAGAAACGTCCCTAAAACGGTACGGAAACAGGCGAAATAAAAAAATCAAAGACAAGGGTTCTCCCTGGAGTATTCCCGAGCCACTGAGGTACTTATAATACAGTTTTGTGTGTCATTTTTGTAACAAACTATAAAAATGTTGCAGATATAATATGGGATAATATATGTGAAGCCAATTTTTGGTTGGTTGGTTTTGTTGGCCAAGGTGGAGCATGACAAATGGATAATACAAAAAAAAAGTATTTTGTTATATGTATTTCAGCCCAATTAAATTATTGTTTTTATCTTTGATGCTAATTACACGTCTGCGTACGTATGTGATCATGGTAAATTATAAATAATATAACTTCCTAATAGTGACCTATCAACGCACAGCCCAAATCACTGGACTGATCGGGCTGAGACATGCAGGTACATAGATGTAATGACGTAGGCATCCGCTAAGAAATGATTTTTGAAAATACCACTTTTACAGGGCTAAAATAAGGATACAAGTTTTACTTCTTAATGCGAGCGAAGCCGCGAGCTCCCACTAGTTTAATGCATAAACATATGTAGATATATATATACCACCTGGTGATAATTTATTTTTTTGTTTTAATTTAAAAAAAAACACAAAATAATTTTCCCATCTCAAAGTGCAATGTTAATTTTGAATATTATAATCCAAATATTTATGTAACTAATATTGGATTCTTTTTGTCTGCATTTTTTAAGTCTTGGTATCTGGGGTATTTATGATAAAGTTTTCCTGAAATTTTTGTATTTTTCCTCCGTAACTAGAGAATAGAGAAGATAACAATTTGAAGGTACCGTTGTGTTTGCGTATCCAATTTATTCCTGAAGAGCTTCTTGAAACGACAGTTCCAGTAACACTATTTTCGGTGATTCTTGTATTTTGTAAGAATTTTTATTTCCAAAAGTCGTAAAACGAATCAAATAAAGGTTATTGAAATTGACGTATTAAAGCTAAAACACAGTTAAAAAGTTTTGCGTTAGTTAATACTTACCTTGCATAAGATATTATATGTTTGTTTTCAGCATCAACATTATAAGCATCAAAAGTATATAAGTATTATATCCGTTGTCTAGTACCCACGACACAAGCGTTTGCTTAGTGTGGGGCTAGATGGCGCTGTATGCAATGTCCCGGAATATTATTATTTTTTTTTATTCTCATTTGTTGTATCTGTGTATGAGAAATCTGCCACTGAATTCTGTGGAGGAGTCACGACCCCCATTAATGAGAAATACGATTCAAGGAGAAGAATATGCAAAATAACGGTAAAACATTTTAATCAGGTATTTGAAACGGTTTTTGTCTTCGTCTTTCCAGTTCATTGAATTCCTTAGCCTTCGGCACCGTGTTTACTTTACTTCCGATTCTATAATGTAAATTAGATCTCTATCTAGGTCAAATCAATTGGCTTTTAGGTTGATAATTAAATAAATAAAAATAAATAAATATTCCGGGACATTGCACACAGCGCCATCTAGCCCCACACTAAGCAAACGCTTGTGTCGTGGGTACTAGATAACGGATATAATACTTAATATACTTTTCTTTTGTAAATACATACTTATTATACATACAAACGACCAGACTCAACACAAGTAATTATATTTTTTTTTAAAGTACATAAATACTTGTGTCATGCGGGAATCGAACCCGCGACCTCTAGATTAGAAGGCAGAGCCACTACCAACTAAGCTAACAGGCCAGTCAAATTAAATTAGGTTTAGGTATTGTAGAAAGTTGGTCATATTAATGGTGATAAATTTTATTAAGTAACTATGAAGGTAACAAAATATTATTTGTCAAATTTTAATAGGTCAATGGAGCTAATTCGGCGGAAAACGGATTAATCTAAATTACCACTAAATGGGTTTAGTCCCTGTCAAACTGGTTTTGTTATTCGAACTAACAAACTATTTTTACGAATAAACTATTTTTAGATCGAGACGAATGAATTGTTTATGGTCATTCAATTTAGTTAAAAACGTCAAAAAGCTATTTGACGGCGCATAATTTAACTAAATTTCTGTCTAAAATTTGATCGCTAAGCGTCAAATTAGACAAGACCTAAAACGTGACGAATAAAATTTAGTTCCGTGTATTTGTATTGCTTGTATATGAGTTTCTGCTTTCAATTACAGCAGTTTCAATAGTTATCGCAATTCGTCCTGAAAGATATATCGAATTCGTCGTGGCAGCAGTAGTTTATCCATTGAAAGAATGTGTAAAAAGCCAGAACCTGTTTTTCTTGAATTACATAGCATTATTATACGAAATAAGTCCCATGGTATGATGAAAAACTGTAGTTATTAAAAATGGTAGTTATTTTACAGATAAAATAAGTTAATTAGAAAGAAAAAAATAAATAATTATTAAAGATTAACTAGAAAACATTGAAATAAATTAGCATAAATAGGTAATTATAATCACAATGAAAAATAACAAAACCGATCCGGAGTGATCGATGCAGATGATAATTTTTACTTGAGAACTGGCACAATACAAAGTTACGGCCAAAGAAAAAAAAATACAGATGATACAGATATAATATACACACAGATAAAATATTATGCAGTAATTAGTTATTTACTCCCTCTATTGTCCAGGTTTCAAACTAATATTACTACTTGCCACTAGATGGCGTGATGAACGCAACTCAATTTGGTCCATATTTGTCTATGACCATAACCTTTTTTTAATTTAGTTCTGAAGAAACGCTGAATAGGTTATAGTTAGTTTTGCACCAAAATAAAAATTTTTGTCCGGCTAATTTTGGTTTTGTCCAATGTTCTCGAATAGCTGTCATTGAAACCTAGGTGCTTAACTATTTATTTTATTACTTCTTTGTAGCACAAGTTGTAGTTATGATAAAATCATTATATTATAGAAGTTTACTAATCACCATCAATTGTAAATAAATTGTGTGATTACTATTACTTACGGTATTAAAGGTTGCGAAACTTGTTTATTAATAGATTATAAGTAAATTAAACTGGATAGCTAGTTGATATAATTTAGGTAAAACACTCAATTTTACTAACTAAAATGCCGTTGCCGCTTACCTAGTACCTGAGTTATTTTATCAAGTGCTAAACCCGCACCATGGTTGTATAACTTAAACTTTAATTAGTTAGTAGACCATAGCCTAGTTGGTTAAGGCGTTCTGGACGGTGGTCAGAAATACGCAGGTTCGAATCCTGCCGGTCGTGATTATTTTCGCTCATTTTTTTTTACTGACCAGAGATAGATAGATAGAAAATTCTTTATTGTAACACACGGAATAATATACAAAGAAAGATATTTTGTATGTGTACAGTACATAAGTTATGAGACCCAGAGTGGCTCGCTGGTCAAATGTCCGTCACATTATGGGATGACCCATTGTATGATACGTACTTACAATGTACATTTATTGGTCATATATTTAGAGACTTGTATAATGAAAGGTAAAGCATTATGAGAAATCTGATGTATTTTAAGCATCACAACTTCTGAAGACGTGTCATTCTCGGAAAGATCTGGGTACCTATCCACCTGAATCATTGGTCAATATTAACGGTATATCGTTAAAAATACCCTAAAACACTGGAAAAGCGAAGAAAATGAAAGAATGTGTCAAGATAGGCGCTATCAGCGATGGCCAAAGAGCATGTAATATGGCACAATACTCCCCGGGAGCAATAATTCCCGATTCCTGCAACAAACGAGTGCAAGAGTTAAGTGACGTTAAATTGCATAGCACACTACTATTTGATGGCTGGACTACTGATTCAGATAATAAATGCTATGTATCATCGAAACTCTACAAACAAAACACTATGAAAGCAAAATAAATGAAAGAAGGTGTCAAGCTATTAGGAGCTATCACCGCTGGCCAAAGAGCATGTAATAAGGCACAATACTCCCCGGGAGCAATAATCCCAGTTTCCTGCAACAAAGAGACGACGGACGCCTTGACATGAGTTTAGCGACGTTAGTTTTACCAGCACATTACTATTTGATGGTTTAACTACTGGCCCATTTAATTAATGCTATGTATTGTAGAAAATCCAGAACAAATCAAGCAAAAAGCAAAGTAAATGAAAGAAAATGTCAAGCTATTAGGAGCTATCACCGCTGGCCAAAGAGCATGTAATATGGCAAAACCTCCCCGGGAGCAATAATCCCAGTTTCCTGCAACAAGAAGACGACGGACGCCTTTGACCAGCGCGTCCGCTCTGGCACGTACTATTGAATTTTGGTCCAAGGTATGAGAGAAAGACTATTTGTGTTTATGTATTTACAAATTATGAAATAGTTGATATTTCATATTTTATAAATATATAACAAATGGACGAAGCTAAGCTTCCCGCATCTAAAAGAAGCAGCATGGGATCGCAAGTTCTGACAACTGACCTCCGAACTTCAATTAGAAGATGGCACCCGATGATGATGATAACTTCATAGTTTATTTTTTCACAAACTCTCAAGTTAGACTGCAATCCAACTGGTTTGCTACCGATATTTAAATGAAATCTTTCTCCAAGTTCCCAAGTGACTTATAATAGTAAGGGACTTATGGCCTAATTTGAAACTCACCTTCATCCCTGTGCAGTTCTGGTCTCTAATGAAGTTTATTAAAGTATCTCTTGTAAGGATGCTACATCAGACTACCTGTTGCTTTGGCCAAATACTAATTCCTGGTAATGTTTTGTGTCTTGCTACATGCCGATTGTGCTCAATGTACGTCATCGTGCCTAATTTTTTTTTGTATTTAAGGGGGATGGCACTCTTAGACCCGTCTTAATTAACTAGATCAAATAAGGACATATATTTTTGAACCCATAACTTAAAAGGCGTTTACCTTTACCTATCTATCTGAAATTTCTTCTTTAGTAAAATTATTTAGCCACTCCTTTTGAAATCTGGATAAGTCGACTCTAATCACTAATCAGTCTTAGTAAAACACAAGGTTTTCTCTCTTTAATAAAACTAAGATATTAAAAAGGCGTATTTTTTTTATTGTTATTATTTTTGAAGCTATTTAAAAAGAAGAAACAATGTTCTTACTCTATACAAAGTCAGTATTTTTTTTTTCAAAACAAGCTTACTCTCGTACCTTAGACCATGTCCTCACCCGGAGAGCAATTGCTGGCGGTCCTTTGTCTCGTGCCAGTTTACACGCCGTCTGACCGCTGTGCGTGATCCTCATTGTGACTTTTATTGAACTGTTGGTACTGTCATAGTGTCATACTATGTAGGCTTTGTCTAGTCTTGGGTTCAACCGTAAGAACCAAACAAATTGCGGTCAAACACAAATTCGATTTACTTAAAAAACAGTCTAAAGATATCAAACGCCGTCGTTTGACAAACTCAGCCCCATTCCCATACTAAATCTCATTCCCATCTCACTAGCATTATAAACGCGTAAGTTGCGTGAGTGTTTGTTAAAAGTAATTAACATATACACCTCACACACACACTGTTAGAATTCGGGTTACCGTGTAGATATCACATAGTTTGTTAATTAAATTATCATGTGTTTATTTTGAAGTTTAAATAGAATAGGTGCCTGAGTAAGTTCGATACCCAGATTTCAGAAAACTATTTGTCAAACGTGAATCAGTACCTAATTACTCTATGCAACTTTAATAATTAAGTCATTATAACAACTAATTGTTATAATCATTACTTTTGTAATACCGGAACGATAGTTAGCTTGTTGCTTAATGTATGCCTCAATCAATGCCTAACATTAGCTGACAAAAGGTAATAAATCTCTTAATAAGTTATAATCATTTACTATTAAATATAATAGTCCACTGAATAGAATCAAATATCGTTCAATCTGTAGAAATATAATACAATAAAAAAAACGTTTTCTGTAATCTGTGTCATAAGGTAATTGTTTTGTTCTAACTGTCTGACATTTGACCCTTGTATAGTGTACAAACTACTCTGTAATCTAAAGTGGAAGCACATAAATTTGTATTTCTGCAGCGTCGGATAAGTGCCAATTTCAATCAGAAAAAGATGCTTAAACTTCATCCATCATCATCGGATGCCATCTTCATATAGAAGTTTGGAGGTCAATTGGCAAAATATTCTGCGATCTCATGATGCTTCTTTTAGATGTGGATAGTTCAGTTTCAACCGCATCGCGTTAATGTGGTCAAATTCCTAAATATTGCCCCCTTAGTTAAGAGGCGTATTTTAGTGAGCGTACTGTCGCTCACTTATAGAATAGAAAGAGAAATGTATGGGATTGACATCGCGACGATTGACATGCTACGTCACTCCCATACATTGGTATTTCTATTCCATAAGCGAGCGTCAGTGCGCTCAATAAAATACGCCTCTTGTCTAAGGGGGCTGATATTGCTAATACTAACTACACCGGAAATTTGGTTAAAAGTTTTGTGTCTAAGTGATAACATGAAATTTAAAGAGAACATAATTAAACTCTTAATACATACCACTAAGCACTTTTATAAAAAGAACAAAATGCAGCTTTAAAGAGCTTACTTGCACTATTAACACTATCTCGGCTAAACACTTTAGTGCCCGTTTAATTAAAATACTTGTATCCAAGTCGAAGCAAAAATAGAAGGCTCTGCAGTACTTTAGTCTGATAGCTGCTGGATTATAGTGTTATGGCTGGTTTTCGTAGTCTCTCTCTTTATCCGACTCGTATTCCTCAAGCCCGTCGCAGATGCTTTCGATAAAGGAGTTTTTGTAATACTATGTGTTTTTCGCAACAGACTCAGATAAAACTGGAAAAAAAAACAATCATTCACGACAGAAGTCTCGGACTTAGTGTGGAATGTAGTACCGCCAGTGTTTAATATCTATGTTGTACCAATGTAACCTATCCCGTAAACATGTAAACTACTTTCAAGTATACTTTATAGAATTAACATATGTAACTAGTTGTTGAGTGCAAATAAAATAAAATAAAATCATTATTCACTCTCTAAATAACCTAGAAATCACTAGAAACGTGAGGTAGAAAACAGAGTTAGTTAACAACCCTATGTTCAGCAGATCACATAATCTAAAATAGCCACGGTGATGATACAATATGACGTGATTGATATTTCATACTCCTTAACTTGCTCCACCCTAAGCCACAATATTTCTTGAGCGGGTGTTCTTGATCTGGATTCTGTGGTGCTGCTTACAGTGACTTGATGGTTAAATGCCTGAAGATCTAGTGTAAAAACCTGTTTTTTTTTTGTACGGGGTTTTTACCGGTAAAACATACGGGTTTGTAGCCTACCATGGCAAGGCTGATGGTAATTAATAGCTATATCCAATACAACAATTAGTAATTAATTTCATACATATTAGGTGCACTCTAGTATGGAATAGTAATATATCTCTCCATGTTCTCTCTGACTACATCTACAAGTTAGTCCGCTGCGATCCCACGATGTCCAGTTTGCTGAGACCGTTCCATTCCTGCTTCAGGTCCTTGACTTCATCTGCCAGCTTCCCAGAGCTACTGGGATACATGTCATTGGCATTATAGAATAAGTGTTGTTGCCATTTTGTAGTTTCTTTCAAAATTAATAAAATGGGGATATGTGGGTGTATACTTTCTTTTTTTTTAATTAGGTTTTGTATTGATTGATTGGTTACAATACTTGTTGATTTGAAACAGTTTAGAATCGCGTCTGTGATGGAAAACCTATTTGTTGCATTGTAATTGAAATGCGACCATATTACACACGACTTGTCAACATCTTATAAAATCTAACAATCCTGTGTTTAATACATTGGAACTTTTGAACATTTTGTTTTCATATTAATGATTATCCGAGTCAAAATAACTGAAGCCTTTTTAATGGCATTTACAACCATTGTACTATAATTGTTGTAAGTTTACTGTATCGGAAAATTCGTGTTCAGAGTAACCCCCCAGGACTAGGTGCATAGAAGCACTCGTTCCTCATCCTGTTAGTAGTTTTTGTCTGTCGTGGGAACGGATGTGGCAGCATTGTTTGAGACTACTTCATTCCGTACAGACTTTATGTTTGTAGCCTATGGGCTATCTATTTTATCAATGGATAATAGAATTAAAACCCATAAAAATAACTCAAAAATAAAACAGTGAATTTCATATTTTTCTGGAGGTGAGACCTAACAATTAAAAGTGACATCCGACCCACGGAATCGCTTAAAAAGAGTGCTATACCTTGGGTACCTATTCTTCTTCTTATCGAATGACAGTGGCCAACTCTGGTGTGGAGAGTTTATCAAGCCACCCTAAGGGCCTCTGACTTGGCTTAACTACTGCCGTACTAGACAAACAGCCGGGACCTACAATTTAACGTGTCCACCGACCCACGGAAGCGCCCGGAATGGAATGCCACTATCAATATTACCTATCTAAGTACCCTTCCATTAGTAATCGCGTGCCACTTTTGCTAACTATACCTAATGGCCATTTCAAATAGATTCTAACACATCAACGCCTAAATTAGGTAAGTCGATATAATACATCCATTGGTTGCACAGTCGGGTAAAAAGTAAGGCAAAAACGAGCATAATTCATTCGTAACAACACATCTCTATTGACAAGTACTCGTAAATGCCACCTAAAGACGCCTTACTACGTCTTACACCCATCTTATTACGCATTAAGGTGTCAGAATTAACAAACACTGTCTTACTTATAAAATCATTAGTAGACCAGTGTTTCGTTTCTTTCTTTCATTGAGAATTTCGAAAACGAGGGAACAAGATGGAAAATATTTTCATAATTCATTCAATGTTTCAGGTTTATAAGTCGGACGGTTAGTGAGAGCATAGCGAATTGATTTTTACATCTTTTTACATAAAATATTACAATAACAGAGAGATGTCTTCACAGCTTGCAAATTACGCGACTTTTCATGTAATTAGTACCAAATTAGTTCCGAAGCAGACGCGTCAATTTAAATATTGGGGTAAACATGTTTATTGTAATATGTGTAAATTGAAACAGTTATGTTTTAAAAATAGCAAAAAAATGTTTGTTAATGTTTCTTATTATTAAGCTATTTATGGGGGCTGATAAAAAGTTAGTTTTTTAGGATGGCATTGTAAATTATTTATTATATCGTGAAAATATGTGATCTCAATATTAAAGGCACTTTATATTTTTCAATAATCTCACAATTTATAACAAATCATATTACAGTTATTTTATATCATGGATATGTTTACAATATCCTGACCATAGCCTTACGTGTAGTATACAATCCTATAAACTACTTAAGTACGAGTATATATGGATCGTATACAGGGCTACATGAGAAATACAAGCTACCTTGCAGGACATTAAAAAAAAAATAGTTCCATACAAAAAGTTCATCATCATTTGTTGAAATAATATGGATAAGAGAATTTATTACTCGGAGTTCAGTGGTTTAAGTCATGAAACAAACGTGTTTTTGTATAATGTTGCCAAACTATCTAGTCCTGCGAACCTCGCAGGACTAGATAGTTTGGCAACCGTTTTTCGGTATCTGTGAATTTTATATTCGCCAAGAATCTGCATGTTTGTCGTAAAGTTGGTCCGTCCCGCCATGCGCCAGTCCAGAAGTTTCCCGCCTTGTCGCCTCCTGCATTACACGGGCCATTGAAGAATCTGGATAGTCTAGAATAGTCCGGAATCTGGATGGTGTTGTAAATGATGGATATGGCTTTCTAACGGTGCCCTGCAAAGATACAAACTCGCAATATAAATCTACTAGTGGGTGCTCACGGCTTCGTTCGCACATTCTCCCCTTTGAAAGTGGCATTTCCAAAAATCTTTTCTTAGCGGATGCCTTCGTCATAACATCGACCTGTGCGCCAAATTTCAGCCCGACCCATTCAGTGGTTTGGGCTTTGCGTTGATCACTATGGCAGCCAGTCAGTCCTTTGAATTTTATACATTTAGAGTAAAGATTATGTTGTAGTTTAGTTACCATTAAAGTTTACAACTCTATTCGCGTTGCAATGCATTTTCCTAACGAAAAAAAAACTAACATTTATTTCGCATCAGTTACCAATCTACGGTTTGTTTAAGCAGCCTCAATTGAGAGCTAATTCCATTTCAGATATTTGGTACGCTGTACTTTCGACTAAATTGCATGTTCTAGTGTTTTAGGTTAGCTTGGTGAACAAAGGTCGGTTTTCAATAAGATTGGACACGAAGAATAAAAAATATGTATAAAAACTGTACCACATCCAAAACTCTACTCATGTTTCTTATACAAACTTCCACTCCACTTTACCGGCCAATATCTATTCAAACGACACGTGAAATCCACAAGAGAGATATTCCTAAAACAAGGTCCTCAACCGACTTGCAGGCAAACAAAACAGTCTAGGCTCTTGGGGAATAAGAAATGGCTGAATGGCCACTATTTAGTTCAAAAAGTGGAATGCGAACGTAAGAATTGCTCGTAAACTTAGTTATAAGTTTTTTTTATATCTTAGGAATAAGATAAGCTTTGCGACTCAAGAGAGAGATTAACAAACATATTTCAATATGTTTGTTTATCATCCTCATGACTGAAGGTTGTGACTCCCTCGCAGAATAAATTTGTTAGAAGAGTTATCTTGGAGATTTTAGTTAATATTAGGACGTTATTATTGTTATTTAATTCTGTCGTTAGTATATTATGTGTCATGTTTTTAATTTTTGACGTAAGTGCTAGTCAGCTGTTATACTTAAATTTAATCATGTCTTACGCGAAATTTAGTCCGATATTATTGTAGTTTACCAAATAGGCAAATTGCAATTGTTAGCTTTTTGTTTTATTCACTGTCTGGAGATTTTTTAAACCAAATCAGTGTACAATTGACCACAATTCTACTGCTGATAAATGATAATAATTTGTGGTCTACGGAGGAGCGTGTTAAGGCTGGGATATACTCGTCTATAGCGAACACTGTCACTCTGGGTAGAAAAGAACGAGAAACACTATGGCGCCGAAATCGCTAAAATCTACCACTTTCGTTGGAAATTAATTAATTAATTAGAAATATAATATTGAATCGAAATTTTACTCCAGCAGTGTTGAGTCATAGTTTATTTTACATCACTCAAATTAATTTTAGAAATATGCGTTTGAAATTGTTTAACAAACTAAGTGTGTTAAGGCCAGCTAAAATTCAAAAAAAGACCTAACTTTGTGTTTTTTTTCTATCGAGGAAATTAATAGTCAACGTGTTTCGGAAACAGTAGTGTGATTAAATATATGATCAAGATTAAAAACAAAAAAAAAATGTTCTTTTAACGTAAAGACTTTTGGCTAAAAAATTTTTTATAGTACCCCGTTTTCTGAACTCATAGGTCCTTAATTCAGTAAGGATCAATTCGGAGTCGGTTTGAAGTTATTTTCTAACCACACAACAGACTTTCATACATTTTATGTAATATTATGTAGAAATATGTAGATTTTACATATTTTTATTACATGAAGCTGGTTTAGGTATAAGTATAGTTCGTAAAATAAATCTTCAATATCTGTAAGGGCCCTATTTAGGAGCGTTTTATCAATGATTTATAAATACGGCTAGCTAAATATGTATGACCGTAAATATTGTGCGTTAAATGGAATACTTACGTTTTTCCATTAGGATGAAACATGAGGTCTAATGAAATTCTTGAATGGTTTTATTTGCAAAAATACAGCACTATGAATTTGCTTTCTCTACTTTATCTTATTTAAATTGCAATTTTCAGGACCACAATATTCGAGGACATGTGTCTTCCGTGGAAGAAACTGGGCGCCCACCATGATGTAGATACATATCAGCCCAAGAGAACTCCCCTACCGTATAAATTCTGCGGGGGAGTCACGACCATCAGTCACGAGGAAAACGATTCAAGAGATAAATTCAATTCAAGCAGTACTGTAGTGACTGCTATCAAATGTACCGTTATTTAATTAGGATATTTAAACAAACGACACGTATATTTTATGTCTTAGTGATCTATAGGTTATCCCAAATGTAACGTTTGATTACCATTTAAAGAAAATTGCTGTTGTATTAACCAAATTCTTGACCAATTAATTGGCTGCCATGACTTCTCCGTCAAGAACACGTCACTAAAAGATTAAATCGACTTTTTTTAAGTCAATCTAAAGAGCCCCAAATAAAGTCATACAAGATGATATACCTGAAAAGTTCAAAATAAACCCTATAAGAAGAAGAAGTTTCCAAATAAAATCATACATAAACGTGATAAAATCTCACCCAATCCCTTTCACTAATTCAGAAGTGTTACTACTCCCAAGCAACTAGTACAATCTTGGTTATTGGTTTAATGATGCAGCATCTTCTTAATTGCTATTATGAGAGCTGTGTAAGCCTTATGAGGCACTTTGTTTAGTCTCTTGTTGCTTATTCGCAATTGTATTGCGTGGCTTTGCTAATTGGATATTTGCTAGATAGAACGAAATAGCTTTAGAATTGCGATGTTTGGAAGATTTGGATTGCGATGTTTGGACTGGCCTATTAGCTTAGTTGGTAGTGGCACTGCCTTCTAATCTAGAGGTTGCGGGTTCGATTCCCGTATGACACAAGTATTTATTAATTTTAAAATGTATAATTACTTGTGTTGAGTCTGGTTGTTTGTATGTATAATAAGTATGTATTTACAAAAGAAAAGTATATAAGTATTATATCCGTTATCTAGTACCCACGACACAAGCGTTTGCTTAGTGTGGGGCTAGATGGCGCTGTGTGGAATGTCCCGGAATATTTATTTATTTATTTTAGTAAATATTGAAAAGTGCTGGTAATGAATTCTAATTTGTGTGTTTGTTTATATTATTTAGTGAACAATAAATTAAGTGAGCTTGAAGGGGCTAGTGCTGCATAAGAATGCATTGCACACACACATATTTCAATTTACATGATTAGAGCACTTCATGTGCTCTAATGATTAGAAAATCTCACCAATTTGCTGTTAGAATAGCTAGTCAATCGAAAGGTTTGAAATGTCAAACATCTAAAAACGGTAGCCGTCATTCTTCAAACCCAAATCTATACAGACAAGTCTATAAAACGTCTGTACCAAAAAAACACATTCGCTATCTCCGAAAGGCTTTATGTAGTAACGCGAGGGAAAGTATGCTTGTTTATTGATATCTCGGGTCTAGGATGATTTATTTTACGCCCCATCGCAGCCTGACCGTTTCGGGTGATGTTTGTATTCCGTCGAGGCCTGACCTTGCATATATTTGGGAACTTACGTGTTTGTCTCTATCTGGGAGGTGACAGTTGATAAATTTTTGTAGCATTTCCTGAAGTTGGGACGAATATTATAATATGTTGGATTAAGTACCTATGCAAGGAAACGCAATGAACTCAGTAAATAGACTAATAAGAAACGCGAGCCTACTGTTAGGTAATATGCTTTGTGCTATACTACAAAATATTAACTAATCTAAAATTAATGTCTACAATAGAATAGATTCAATATTTTTGTGAGGAATAGTAGGTACCTATGTGATATAATCATGACATTAATTATGATAAATTACTTCTTTCGGTTGTCATGGTGCCTGGTCTATACTGTGTGTAATTGACTACCTTATATCCAGTTTGTATCAAAACCTATTTTAGAACCTACTTAGCGTTCCATAAAAAAATACATCAAGCCACTATCTTTCGGTAAACGTGATCTGACTAGTTTACACAGCTGTTCTCTATATTACTACGCAGATGAATAAACACTAAGCGAAGTAACCTAATTGTAATGAGTGTTTCAAGATGGAATTCTGTCTCGGCTCAGGCGGAAAGGTATTCTACATTCATGAGGGTTTTATTTACCTACACCTACAATAAAAACGATCGCACTGGATGGAACAGGTTTCATACCAACGAGAAACAAATCAAAACGAAGACTCTTTCATAATATTTTATTTATACAGACAATTTACATAAATACGCTTACAATACTCTTTCTATGTACATTATATAACGAACTAATCTATTTCTAATCTACAATATTGATTTTTACCTGCTCTAGTAGTTTGGACTTACACCTATTGATTTTCTTATATTTAGGATTGGCCTTCACGGACCTTCGGATACTGCTTCGTGTCATGACGCGGTCGAATAACTCTTCACTGGTGTCTTCACTTCCGTCGTCGGAGAAATGATTGTTCATACTGTCATTCATTTTGGTAGGTCTAATTACGACTGGCTCGATACCTCCGTCGGAATATACGGAGTCATCCATGGAGACTGGTCGCCTGTCGTCGTCGCTCAATGATTTCTCGCTGTTCGTTTGCCGAGATAATGTTCTGTGATTTGCGACCGGAACTTGAAGCAGATTTTTCTTTTCCTCCTTCTTTTTGGCCGCGTCACGGTTCGACGGCTTGTATTTCATCGGGGAGAAATCTACTCTGCTGCGGAGAAAACTGATCGTTTCTCCAAACTTCCTGCTGCATTTTCTAGTAGGTTTGCTCGGCGCTTCTGTTTTCGCCTCTGTTTTACGCGTATCGTCGAGGTCGAGTGCCACACCTGAGTCGGAGTTGGAATCGACTAGGATGTTTATTTCTGGCACGCTGCTCCCGAATTCGTTTTGTAAATTCAACTTTTTGTTCAACTCTTTGATCGTATCTGCTTGCTTCTGTATAATAATGTCCTTTTGTGCGAGTTGTTTAGCGACAGCTTCCGTCCGTAGCGCCAAATTCACTTCGTATTTCTGCAGCTCGCTAGAAAGGAATTCCAATTCCTTCTTTCTGTTCGATTCCAATTTCTTTATAACTTCAGTTTGTTTCGTATACGCCTCCTTGAGCCTCGCGATCTCCTGTTTATGTGACGTTTTGAGGAATTTAATAATGTTTATTGCCTCGTGGAGCGACGCCGGTTGTAACATATTGTCTTTTACGCTCTCCGCCATTATACTCGAATCTGAAACAATAAAACGTGTGAATGAGTGAAACGTTAAACCTGCGTCGACATCAAACTTAATGAAGCAGCTTTAGGTACATTTGTTAATCGCGTATTAGTCCAAATTGTGAAACAGTATATCTTAATTGAAATTTCGTTTAATTTCAAATCAATTATTTAACGAGTTTACAAAAGTGGATCGAGTAAAGTTGTGTAATATTGGATGAGTTTTTCTAGAAAGCTATTGAATTGCCACGTGTTATATTTAGTCAATATGAGGGATGTTTTTATACATCGGCGAGTCACATGGGCGTAATAACAATGTTATTGTTCGGGTTTAAATGACCTTCTATGTGAGAGCATCGATCGGTCGGGTTCACGCGGAATGTACCAACATCGAGTGGGTTATGTTTTATTTGTGAGAAAGGAATGCCATTATTGCAACCTCGAGCCGGCCGGTGCTTGGGAAAATATCTTTGTACGAGGGTTTCTAATGACTCAAAACAATAACTTAACACATTTTTTTGCATATTATGTACCTAAGGGCTAGGTGCTAATTCGTAAGAACGTAGATAGATAGATAGATATACACTTTATTAAATACATCAACACAATACAGAAATTTACAAAAAATATTAAAACTTAAGCTTAGTGTCTTAACTGGCGACCTTATACCTTACCTTACTAACGTATTTATTTTATACAAATTTAAACGATTTGAATCACTTGTTTTATTAATTGGTTATTAAGACTTTTGCAATAACATAACGGTCTCATTTTCAATACAAGTACATATTAACTTGATAAACATTGATTGTAGCTACTTAAACTGTATTAACAAACGTAACGAGACATAATAAATATAAACGTAAGTTAAACCTGAAAAAATGAAAAAACCATGAATACCTACTTATTACATATGTACGTAAAAGATTTAAAAAAGATTCAGGCGTAGCAAATGTGTAAGAATAGTATCTGATTCGTATTTGTATACATTATGTTAATCATCGTTGCTATAGTTTCACTTGAAACCAATAATATAAAAAGGAATGAATCAATACATTACTTTATATGAATAATTAAATAAATTGAAATTAACCAATAAGTTAGCGATAGTATACCAACGATTCACTTAAATAAATAAATAATCATTTAAATTAATAAATTAAATAATTACCTGTAACAAAAGATCCAATAACAAAGCACGATCACAACAAAAATCCAATATTCTTCAAAATTTCACAACATTCCCTATTAGAGGAATATTATATAACACAGGTGCTCCTAGTTTCAATGTCAAGCGCTAACTGAATGGTCAAGTCCAACGAAGGCAGATGACAATACGGGCAGGTGTTGGAAATGCCATTCATTGTATTAAAAACTATATTATTAAACCCGACACACCAATTTCAAACTTAACGCATTAACAATACAGGTTATATTACTTGGAATTCGGGACAATGGATGGCAACTTTTGTTTAAATTCTGGTAATTTTATTAGACGACTTTGTGGAAGTGGCGGCATTTTCGTTTAAGGTTGGGATCAAGTATTTTACGGTACTCACATACCTGGGGTAGTTCCTAGGATGTAACTAATCTAGAATGAGTTTCGTAGAGTTTCAGAATATTTAAATTATGTAGTATCCCAAAATAAAACCGTTTGAAAAAGTAAGTACACGTATTTACATGTAAGAGATCACTCAAGGCAATAAGGCTCCTTGTACATATATCTAAGTATAAGTCCTTTTAATGATTTTTTTTTGGTGTGCGATAAAGTTGTATTGTAACAAGTATTCGTGTAATTGTTAGAAGAGCGTAAATACAAAATATTGAATTTCAATACAAATTTATAAGTTATATTATACGTACTTACACTTATTTGTTGACGAGGTTACAATTTATTTTTACTGCTATCGTTTTAAACACATAATATATATTTGTATTTAGCCATTATATAAAATGCTAAAATTGCCGTACATTCAAGTTAAACACAAAATTCCGATCGACCTCATTGTCTAAGTATGCCATTCCTGTCTCCTACTATACCACAAATATTTACAAAAAAAATAATTTAAAATGACAAATTAAGTTAAAAATCAATCTAACCAATTAAAATATACATAAGTAACGAGAAATGCCAAACAATGAGTCATAATATAAAACTTGATACTAAGATGAAGAATGTTAATCAAAATTCTTAATCTAGCGGTTAACCACAAGCCGATATAAATAACTTGCATTGTTTCAATATTTTTTCATCATTATTTAATATCAGCTGAAATTATTACTACACCAAAATATACTCGTGGTTTTTCATCCACGTTACGTTGGGTTAGTCCCATTAACAATTCTATATTGTACACCATATAAACACTATACATAGCCGAACAGTGATCCGTCGCTCCGTAACAAAGTAAAAAATAATCATTCAGACCAAAAAACAAACACATTTCTGGTTTACATGCAATGGGTTTTGCACTTGACCATAGTTCGCCTAATGATAAGCGATTATTACGGATTAGGATGGATTTATACAATGGTATGCTAATCCCATCTGTTTATAGCTAACGAAAGATTATAAAAAGGATTAAACAAAAGCAAACCTCACTGACCAATTTACGTAATACCCTTTGAAGTTGGTAATAAGTAGATCGTAATTCTGGGAAGTTTATACGTGTGTGAAACAGGTAATCTAGGCTTTGGTAACTAAAATAGGCAGAGAGTTATCCGTTGTTCTCAGAACAAAGTTAGGTATGAGCCTAGGGATTTGTGGAAATGATGAAGGGACTGACAGATTGATCGAGTTTTTGGTAACATAATATTTTATCAATATTATCAAATTGGTATTGGAGTGAAATTCTGCTGGGGTTTCTAATTAAAAGTTTTCGTTTTTGGTCTAAAATTGGTTATCCTATTTGGTGAGTAAGGTTTTTGGCTAAGAATAAAATTACATATAAAATACATTTTCAATTAAATAAATTATCTCAAAAACATAGTATTGTGGCTGAGGTGAAGTGATATTTTCAATATTTTGATGGCAAACCTTTTTTAGTGACAGAAAACTTAAATGAGGAAATTTTGTTTTACATTTTTATTTAAAGTTGATATATATGTTACGGCTAATACCCGAAGTGCGGCCACACCTAGTTTTAGCCGGTTAGAACTAGGTGTAGCCACTTAATCTTGGTTAAACCCCGAATCGAGACATGTTTTGAAAGAAGTTGGCTCCTCTTCGCTTCGCTCGTCGTCGCATGTGCGTGGTAGAAAGCAACCTAACGAACCTGATCTACCTTCTGTCACAGACAAGTGACTTCGAGTCCAACACTTGCACTACAACAGGACTTGAGACCTAGTTTTACCCGAAAACAATCGGCTCGTACTAGGTTTAACCAAGACTAAGTGGCTACACCTAGTTCTAACCGGCTAAAACTAGGTGTAGCCGCACTTCGGGTAGTAGCCGTAACATATACATGTACAATATCAATCGATTGGATACTTACTTAAGTAACGAAATATATGTGTCTTCCTTTTCTCAGAAGCCCTAACAGAAAGTCCCCGTCATTGTTAAGCCAGAAAACCAACAAAAGCTTGTTCCGGAGATGAGGGTTGCGGTTTTATCGAAGCTACTTCCCAACTCCACATTCGAAGGATTATCGCGAAGGGAGAAAACTAAAGAAACGCGCACAATTTAGTTTCGCCAAAGTTACTGAGTCCACACCAGATTACTTTGGACGAAGATGATGGCAGCATTTATGCCACATTTTCACTTTCAGTTACATAAACTAATATAAGTTCGTTTGATAATCACTTACACTAGGTAATCAAGAGATTTTACCCAGGCACCCTAGGGTCTCTTATACCACTTCTGTCACAAACTGAGCCGATGTACATTTACAGTTTATTTTACACTATTGGGTGCTCGCGGCTCCGCTCGCATTACGAAGTAAAACTTTCATCCCCTATTTCACCCCTTTAAAAGTGGCATTTCCAAAAATCCTTTCCTAGCAGATGTCAACGTCATAACATCTACCTTTATTCCAAATTTCATCCCAATCCGTGCAGTGGTTTGGGCTGTGCGTCGATAGATCACTATATCAGTCAGTCAGTCAGTCACCTTTGAGTTTTATGTATTTAGATGACATTAGTTAGTTATTACACGACACAAGCGTTTGCTTAGTGTGGGGCTAGATGGCGCTGTGTGCAATGTCCCGGAATATCTATATTTTTTTATTTGTTTATTAGTAAAATTATAGGAAGAGTAATTTATACATTCAGTCACCATAATAAGGACTGTTGAGCTATTTATACTGGCGTTGCAACTTTTAAAATGCAGTAAAACTTTCTTAGTTCTGATTTTGTCCGTAGATCGAATTATTCTGCTTAGAGTTCTAGTCCAGAAGTGAGGTCCGTTCGTGACCACTCTTCGGAAACAAACTTTCTGATATTGCGTCCACATTACTTATGGAAAAGGTTTCTTTTATTATTACCACTTGTACTAATACTTGTTATTACATAATTGTTGATATTTTTCGTGTATTAAGTATTCGTAATATAGTAGTTTTCTTACTTGTTTGATGAGTAGTGTACTTGACGTGTAGGTAGTTAATAAGTTGAAGTATTATGATTGGGTTTAATGAATATAAGAAGATATTTCTAACTTCTTATCAAATGAGAGTGGCTGACTCTGGTGTCGAGAGTTTATCAAGCCGCCCAAAGGGCCTCTGACATGGCTTAACGACTGCCGTACTAGACAAACAGCTGGGACATACAATTTAACGTGTCATTCGACCCACGGAAGCGCCCAAAATGGAATGGATTTTCTAACTAAGATACTTTTAACTATATTTACATAGATTTTAAAAAGCAACATTATAATTACGTAGGTACTGAAAATATAACGAAATTATAGAGAACCCATATGAAACACGCTTTTGCAGGATACCACAAATAGATATCCAAGAAACGGGCATATTTCGAGAACAATATGGTATATATTTAGATAATCTAAAAATTCGTAGTAAGTATCACTTTGTCACCTTTTATAAATAACTGGACAGTATTATAAAATATGTATCATATAAAACAGCTTCAAGCACTTTGCCTCAACCCTTTGAGACCTTCCGTAAAAACAATCACACAAAGAGGAAAATAATTCCTTTTTTTACGATTTATGCCATCCCTAATAGAAAAAGGTTCGGTATAAATCCGAGGAATGCGCGTTACTCTCGCAGACAATACAAATATTTGGTTACAGCACAGAAAACCCACATAAAAATGATGTATCGCCAACCGTCCTCACACAGAAACGCCGAAATTGGGTAATTTTTCCCGAATTTAATCCTGGGAAATATGTATCAGGCTAGAACATACCTACCTAAACGAATTCTAAGTAAGATGTCTATTATCTGCTAATGGTACGGTAAATTAATCGTGTGATCCATGTTTGTATAATAAGTATGTATTTACAAAAGAAAAAGTATATATGTATTATATCCGTTATCTAGTACCCATGATACAAGCGTAAGCTTAGTATGGGGCTAGATGGCGCTGTGTGATATGTCCTGTTTTTTTTTTATGTTTTCTGACAGACTGTATTCAATAGACAGTAACGAAAAATTGGGGTATTAAAGTTGAAATAATCTCAATTCTTATTAGATTTAAGGTTTTTACAGAAAACGAAATATTTAATTGTAAGTTTTTTCTCGAACGTTAATGCCTACAAAAATTGATACTTGGAATCTATACAAATTTTCTAAATGTATAGCAGTCGCTTTCAATTGCCTCAGTATGACTTGCTCTCTGTCCCTAAGAGTTAGAAAATATTACAATTGGCATGTATAACCAGTCATTAAAGAGATTTGTTTGCTTAAACCACCAGTCTTTTATCTACTTTCGTGCAATCAGTTTTATTTGCAAAGTTTTTGGTAAAATTTACTGTAATTGATTTAATTATGTCTGTGGGTTCTGGTCAGCGCTCGTGTTTAGTTATTGCTTTGGCTGGGGCCAAAGATTTTATAACAATTTTTGTTTATTACGAAAACTTTTATCAGTACCTATTGGAAAGTTTACAAGTAATTATAACAAATTTGCAGACTTCATATATATTTACTACATAAAAAAAACGGAAGGTATTCTAATAGTACTAGTAGTATTATTTGTTTCTCTATTTTTAGTCATGTAATTTTTCTACCCACATCACGAAATTCGACATCTCATCCTGTTATTCAACGACAATTCCTATGTCTGTTATCTTGTAAATCCAGTGCAGAAAAGTGCGTAATGGTTTTTTATTTAAATCTTATTTTATTACTTTTTCTATACCGTACATTATTTGCGAAAAAATGCAGCTTAGCTTTAAACTCATAGAACACCGTACCATTTTCTGAGCGTGACTTATTTCCCCACCGTTCAGGTCGGACTGATGTGCGTCGAATAATTGCATTTGCCCACGAGAATTCCAGCGGTGAATTCCACTGTTTCCTGTTTCAACCTGAATTTCTCTGCACCCCGCAGTTGGCGTGAAAAGCGACAGTTGAGAGTGAAAATGTGCCAACTGTCGAATGTTTGTCATGTAAAAAAATTTGGGTAGTGGCTTTTTGTTGAAATTGGGGGATATAATTTTTTAGCCATTTTAAAGGATAGAAAGAGGCTTTTTGTTATAAAATCTAAATAAGTAATGATGGGATGAGCAGAAGCTGTTTAACTTTAACTTAATCTAGGTTTATAATCTGAAATTACTTTAGTCAAATAACAAGACACCAAATGTAATACAAATTCAGACGACAATGTGTAACTATTCCATCTATCATCAATATAAAATACACACACACACACACACCCAAACACACAATCTTACCCGGCTAAAGTGCTTAACATACCTATAGTACCTAATAATAAATCTACCTTACCTTAGCTTAAGCAGCATCTTCATGCGGTAAACTTCAGTCAACTGATTTCAATTTTCAAAATATTGTTTTTGCGACAATGTGTATTAAAATTTTTTGACAAGGTTTTACTACAGTTATCTTATTTAAAAAGAAATTTTATAAACTATGGATGAACATTACTGTAACTAAACTATGTACATAGCCGTGATTATTATTGTTTTATACATCTCTAAATAGTATTGAAATTATTCTTTTACTAGCGTCAACTTCTTTCAGGAAAACAGGATCTTTTATAATTGGACCACCAAGATACAGGCTAACGCCTAGTTTGGGGTCTACTGTTAATACTATTATTGTATTGTAAATTAACTCAAATATGAATATTGTAATATGTAGGTTAAGTTTTCAATTGGCAACAAATTCAATTATCAACCACCAGTTTGCTTCATAACAGCATTATGTTAAAGAAGCGAAGATAGACATGTTTTTAAAACTTTAACGTTCCCATTTCCACAGTTGGAACTTGAGTAAGACAGCATTCACATGTCTTTTGTCCAGCAATTTGCATTTGAATGTGGCACACATGCAAAGGTTGTAGAATTCCCTTCTTTCCGTAGTCCGGAGCGTATCTATTTGGAGTGAAGCCAATCGCTGGCAACTGTACCGGGCTAGATAAGCAATTGGTTAGACTGTACCACTTGTGATAGAACACAGAAGTGTGGGTTGGTACCAACGTGTCTCTTGGTACCAAGCTGCGCTTTAGTACGTTATGCTGGTCAGTAAAACATGCTATTGTGTAAGCTAAGTAACGTTCGATGCGGTCAGTCGTTAGTTAGTTAGACTTGCATAATTTGTTTTCATTCAAAAATTAACTGAGCTTGTTTATTTTTGATCATCAAAAAGCTGAGGCATCGCACCGTAATGATACAAGCGCAATTTGATTTTGATTTGATAAGTTTAAAATAAATTTATTTAATTTATTATTAATTCTATATTGTTTAATCTGTCGTCTTTTTAATTTGTCTTTGTTTGTTTGTTTATGCTCTTAGTTGTATATTCGTGTGTTATATGTGTTTATTGTGTTATTGTTTTGTTTGTTTTACGTAGTTCGAGTCGTCACCCGTCGGTCTCAACGGAAGACCAGCGCTGACTGTTCGCAGTCAGCACATGCTGAGTTGAGGCCGGCTTGTGACAGGAAATTGTGTATGTGCAAAATGTGTTTGTCTTACTTTCCTGAATGTGTTCGTATGTAATTTCTTGTCACAAAATAAATATTTTTCATTTCATTTCGTTGAAGCTAAGACTAAATTGGCATTTTATCTAGGCGCTAAAATTGGCCTGATGATTAATTTACTCGAAAACGTTGATGCTAGTGAAGCAATAGTAAACTTGTTAAAGGATTTTTATAAATTTGATACAATTAAGCAATTAGTGTACCTACCTAATCTAATTGTCGATTGATAGCTTCAATTTCTAGTGAGAACGTTTCTACAACGATTTCACAAAGTCAGTCAAAAGTTAGAGCCTTAACCTTTTAAGATAAATTTGATTTAACGATGTATACCAACACGCTTATATTGATTTACTCTGTGGTTTACGACAGGACTATATTTTACATACTGTCTGCAAATACACGGCCGCTGCTGAATAGCTCTCTCAAGACAATTGGTTTCGATATATTTTAGAGAAATGAAATAAATTGCCTTGCGGAGCCATTCTGTGGCTTCTATGGCCAAATGTATATGTTCGTACGTTTATATTGACGTATACTGTAATAAATATGTTTGCAAAGTGTTCTATTGGTTGTTAAAGTGTTCGCCCGAGATAAAGAGGTCGGGTGTATTGTTTTGAGTTTTTTTGTTGTGGGTGCTTTAGTCTGGACAACATCAAGGTTGTATTGTAAATACTACAATAGTAAGCCACTCTATGGTACCCATGATTGTAGTCGAATAAATACCAAAATATATCAAAACTTCATTTTATCGTCTTCATTTTCCATTTTCATTTGCGGCTTCGTGTGCTTTTTGGCTGCAGGCGACTTACTTTCCCTATCTTTTCTGAAAATATAAAACATTTTTAATTTGAATAATAAAAAAAATATTGAAGCCATTTTGACTACAAATATGTCGGTAAATTTACATCTAAAACTAGCTATAAAAGACGAAGTGTTGTTTAAAACTCCACATGAATCCACAAAAATGCTAAAAAACCGTCTAAACTGTAAATTCGAATTCTTTTTCAAAGCGACACGAGTGCAGTCGGAATTAAAAGGTTAGTTAACGTAACAGTATCCCAAGCTCAGTTTCATACAACTTGTTGAAACAGGAATCAAGAAAATATGATTTATATCTAAAATTATATGCATCCATCCGAAAAACTTCTGCATCAGGATTTTATCATAAAATCATATCGTTACTACTTCTACATGAGTTAGTTTTTTTTTAAATGTGGTAGGCTTACACTTGACTACAACTTGCTTGATGTTAAGCAACGCAGATATTAACGATTTATGTAGCGTCCATACGATAAAATATGTATGTTCACATTGACATAGTTTTTAAGACCATTACAAAATATGTGAGATACATTTTATACAAATAAGCATTTGTTTGAATACCATTTAGCTATAATATAATAACATTCTAAGTCTCAATATTCTTAGTTACATTTCTTAATTTTATAGTCTTATTATAAACTATTTTGTATGAAAGAACCTCGGGCTGCAGTCGCCGCATCCTAAACTGGTAGCCTCCCCGTAAATCAAATGAAATTCGAACTCGCACCTTAAATGCTTGAATCGAGCGTTCGATAAAAGTAGGTTTAATGGAAGTGATTTGGGTTTCATTTCCTAGCAAACTCTAGGTAGGTATAATAGTAGGCAGTTTGCTTGAAACGATTGAAATACTTCCTGATGAAAATGCAACCCATTGTGGGCATTATAAAAAAACTAGTGGGCGCTGGCGGCTTCACCCGAATTAAGGAGTAAAACTTGCATCCCCTTTTTCACCCCTCTAAAAGTGGAATCTTTTATTAGCTGATGCCTGTCTACGACATAACATCTACCTGCATGCCAAATTTCAGCCCGATCCGTCCATTGCTTTGGGCTATGCACTCACTGTGTCAGTCAGTTTTATAAATGTAGATAACTGAAAGTACAAAAAAATCTACAACTCTCTTATACTTTATAGGACCACCTCAGTCAAATAGAAGCTAAATTCAGTTTCTACTATGCTTAAAATCGATTTCGGAAAACGATTCCAAATAATCATCGCGTTCAAATGAACGGTGCAGTTTCGTATATAGATAGGATCTAATTTCGACAATGACAGGGCTGGGGCTAGTGTTGTGGTTTCATTGCTGACCGAGTCGTAGTGATGTGGTATACGTATCGATCATTTACGTTATTTGATCGAATAGAAAGAAAGAAAAGAAAGAAAGAACGAAAATATATTTATTGAGACACACACAAAACTTTAACCTATTTACTTACTAAACTTACATGCTAAGAATGTGATGTCCCAATACAGCCGCAACTCGGCCTAATGCTAATGGGACGCGGCCACCAGCGCTGATAATCTGTTCTGAATAGATGATAGCTTGATAATAGCTGACGATTGCTAGTTATCAGAGAGGTCAGGCATTTCAGCGAGGGCTGGATATTTATCTGCATATACAATTAGAATGCTTTAAGTTAAGCAAGAACTAAGGTTTTTTATATGATTCCTAGATTTATTTTTATGTAAATAACTGATGCCACTTACATTAAATAAATGGATGTTTATTTTTTCTTATGAGCGGTCATGCCAATATATGGATTTGGATTTCAATACAAAACGAATTAGCACAAAGTTAGATTCTTTATTATCAAATACAAAGTATGTTATGTACATGTTATCTGTTCAATCCGAATATAGAAAATAAAGCCATATGGGGAAAAAGGACAAACAAAGAGATCATCCCTTGGATAAATCTCCCAAAACTTTCATGAAATTTGTTCAAGGCCAGTTTTACACGTGTCGGTCGAAAAAATAATGGTCAATTTGCTTTCTATGTATTTAACAAAGCCTTCAAATAACCATGTTTGTTATCTAGTTGTTTGATAAAATGATAATACTTTTACAACAAAAAAGTTGTTTTAATGTAATTATTGTGAGCGTAAATATGTAAAAAAAACTTTTATGATAGATAGATAGATATATTTTATTGACATACAGAATTACAACTAACTTATTACAATGATAATAGGTGATGGCATCAGTCATGTCTCGTCAAAAAAAAATACTATTTAAAATTACATTGAAATAAAATTAAACTTATAGTTATTTTAGCTGTATAGGGGCTAGATTAGATAGTCAGTTTAAAATATGAATCAAAATGTATAAAATTATGTGTCCTTATGAAAAATATACATGGAAGGTCTAAGTTGCTGTATAGTTTTCTATACGGAATGCCATCGAATAGCGTAAAAAAGTCACTGTGCTGTAGTTTCCGTGACGCATTATTTAATTTAATTGTAATAATCGGCTAGCACTTACGTAAATAATTATGTTGAAAATTGGCTCCATATGTTTCGAAAAACTGCAGGTTCCATCTTCAGGAGGACGAGTCAAAAAACGGCGTAAAAAGATAGTTATCATTGCATTTTTTATGATGACTGAAAATACAAGCAAGACTCATGCTTGATATTTTTCTCTTGCCCAGGTGCAGTGTCACTGAGTATTACTAATATTATAAAGCTGAAGAGTTTGTTTGTTTGTTTGTTTGAACACGCTAATCTCAGGAACTACAGGTGCGAATTGAAAAAATCTTTTTTTTGAATAGACCGTTTATCGAGAAAGGCTTTAGGCTATATAACATCACGCTGCAACTAATAGGAGCGAAGAAACAATGAAAAATGTGGAAAAACGGGGAAAATTATTCATCTTTGAGGGCTTCCGTTGCGTGCGCTACGAAAACGGTTCAAGATATGAAAAAAATATGTACAAAAGAATTATTCCTCTTAAAATGGTCTAACAAAATGTCAGCGACAGTATATGCCTATCTTTTAAGATTAACACACTAGAACCATTTTTATGATAATAACTATTCCACGCGGACGAAGTCGCTGGCACAGCTAGTTAAAATAATAAACGTACGGTGTTAATTATGATCTACTGCAAAAAAATAGGTGTAACGTTTCGATGCAGTAATTTTAAATGAATTTTGCTGCATACAATATAAACTATGTAAAAGAGCAACAACATCACAAAATCTTTAAATACTCACTCAATTATGCAAACATTATCTCTTTCATGAAAATAAGTAGATATAGTTATGTGCGTTTTATATACCAAACTATTTAATAATTATGTGCATATATCTGTACAAATATGAATATAACAAGTTTATCCATTCCTACAGACATCTCCGTTCTTCTCCATCACCGACTCCGATAAGGAAAAGTATCAGACAAACGTTTTCAATAACAACATTCAAACATTGAAGCAGTCATTGTTGCAGTAAAATCGTCCCCGAACAAACAGCAAACAAAGCAGGCTCGGAAAAAGATATTAAAATAAAAATAAGCACAAAGCAAATTGAAGCGAAAAACAAAATCGAGGATACCATAAAATGATTTTTACGATCAATTGTATTCCGTGCCGCTCCATATTTGGTCGTTTTCCGAAATAAAGAATGATTTTGCGAAGAAAATTTGGGACGACACGGCGCTCCTAAGGGCTCCAATAAAGGTTTATCACGGTTTTGTTTCAGAATATTCAGGTGGAATAAAAGGCATCCTCTTACACCGAGACAAGGTTGTCTATAGATGTACGTACTCGTAGCGTAGGTAATTAGAAGTATTTCGCTGAGGAATCTTCCGTGTAAAGTCAGTAAGAGTATCGTGTTTTTATTTGCATTGAGTAACAGTCATTTGACCACCGGGACAGACTTTAGTGATTTAAGTTCGATTTTAGACTCTAACATCTTCTAAGAAGATATGACAATGATAACTTTAACTTCCAAATCTGAGCTCGGACAGTTATTTTATGTAGGTACATAAAAATACATTAATAAATTTTAGTATTTAAAAACTATCAATATTATATTACCTTATTATTTCTTAGACAGTCAAACTGATTTTACCTTCCTATGTAAGGGCCAGCCGTCTAGTCGTGTTTTGTTCGCATTGTCCTTCCAAATCCGCAGACCGGGGCTGACAAAAAGGCACCGATTTGATGGAAAAACTCTAAGCAATAAGAAGATGAGGCAGGTCTCCTGAGACTGTGTCTTTGGGCGTGGGCGCAGAGTACATGGATAGCGTTTTAAAAAAAAAGTACCATCATGCCATTTGCATACACCGATGTATTTGTTAAAAACTGTAAAAAGACGTTTCTGAATGACCAACATAACTAATCGGCTAAAATATTTTTTAAGAAACCGTCAACTAAAATATTTTGAATTTTAAAATAGAGAATTTTTTTTTGGTTGCGGTAACCAAAATGATTAAAATAATTAATTTTGTCTGGAACATTACTTAGATGTTTTACAATATATACTTTGCTATTAATATATTATAATGAACCTTTAAAAAAAAGTTAAAACAACATTAAAAAGTTTAATTTTTAAAGGTTTGTATATTGCCCATGTTTGTGAAATATAGTTGAGTGAATGAATGTGCGTATGTATAATAATGTATACGTGCGTGTATATGTGTGTGTGTGTGTGTGTGTATGTGTGTATGCGTACGTGCGTGCGTGGGATTATGAATGCTATGATGATTGCTAAAATCTAGAAATCGAACATTCTTACATTACTTATTTAGTCTAGTCAATACGATACCAATAGGTTACCAATACAAGAATGATACTTGTCAAAGAATTAATTTCTGTTAGCTGAGCTGAGAGGTATTACTAGGAAAGCATAGAATAAAGTTGTAAAATATTTCATTATAGTATACGACAGAAGCTCAACTAGCGGAGGCAATCGCATGCGATTACCAAGATTAAGCAAAGGTAGACGCGGTCAGTCCTTGGATGGGTGACCGAAAAGTGGCATTCCATTTTGGGCACTTCCGTGGGTCGGATGTCACGTTAAATTGAAGGTCCCGACTGTTTGTCTAGTACGGCAGTCGTAAAGAGGCATCACAGGGCAGCTTGATAAACTCTCGACACCAGAGTTGACGACTTTGACGACACCATATTTGATGACAAGAAGACTATCTCGGTAATGAATAGTAGGTAGTCGGTAAACAGTTTGTCATGAATAAACTATGAAAGCATTTTATGTAGAGTTGGCCACTCTCATTCGATAAGAAGAAGAAGATAGTATAATTCAATTTACAAAACCGCCAACAAAAGCACCACCCTTCAGACCTCACCTTGATTCCAGGCAGGTCCTCGGGACCTTTTCACGTGCAGCCAAATCGGAGAAACAAAAACGAAAAAAATTACTCGGTAACAATGTTGTCTTTATCATAGTGGTTTATTTAACGTCTGGGATTTTCCGCACTGTTTTGTCCCGGTACCTTCAGATAAAAGTACATTTATGATGTTACTAGCTGTTGCACGTGGTTTTGCTTGCATTTTAAGGTTTATTTTTTATTTTCTGCCCTTATGTCATTTTGCAGAGGGATAATCAGACAAAATCAATAATAAACTATGGTATTTACTTCTTACTGGAGTCAATTCAATTTCGACTGGAGTGGCAATTTGCCTAAAAGCTTAACGTCGTGTTTTGGCGTCGTTTGTAAGCCAGTTCCTTACAGTATTCTACACCCTTCGATCAATAATGCACTCTACACCCGATTGAATATGCTTTTATATCTCTTCCGGGACCTGTAGGTCAAATGCATCATTGTACAGAGTAAATCAGTTGTTTATAACATTTGCTACCTATGTAAAGATAATGGTTTGTTGCTTTGTAAATGTAAAACTTACATGATTAACTAAATTAAAATAATATATAAAAATTACCTCCATGTCAAATATATGACGATCAATTACTATTTTACGACGTGGGAATAAAAAAAATTGAGAACCGACAGACCAAAAACACTATTCCTTTTTCACATAGGTGTATAATCTGGATTTTTCCGCACAGTTTTTGTCCTACTTGCAGTTAAAGGTACATTTATGGGGTTATGTTGTAGAGGGAGAAAATTACGGACTTTTTTGTTCGCTTCAGGAGGAAAGTGCCAGACGTAATGTTGTTTATGTAATACCTAAATGTAAGGGTTGTAGATTAGTGAGAAGAGAACTGCTTGTGACCTACTTTATCAGACGTAGAGAAATTGTTTACGTTTCTTTTTTATAGTTACTTACCTTTGCTGTTTGAGCACGGTTTATAATAACGTGTTAAAATACCTAACATTTTGTAAATAAACTATACAAATACAAATTATTTATTCATAGCTCCATAGTTACAAGTCAGAAGTAGATACATGTACATGTATTGTTTACAATAGTAAACTTAATAAAAATTGAAATGTATTGTATATAAAAATATTAATTAATTATTAGATTATGTCAAAATTCTAAATGTCAATATGGTCAAGTGCCAACCTATTTTAGTTTAAAAATATATTACCATTAACAGCGTCATCTTCATCATAATGTCAGCCTGTGTTCTCCCACTGCTGAGTATAAGCCTCCTCTCTAACGCGTTAACGACGTACTTTAATTCACAGTTTACATATAATATATTTTCTATAATTACGTTAATCTATTTTCTGTTATGTGTGTATTTGTATTATAAACTAGCTAAATAAGGCCTTTTCCAAGCAATTGTACTAAAGCGCTAGATAATTCAGCCATAAAGGAAGTCATTATAATAAACTAGGCCTGCCCAAGGGTCTGACGTTTATTACTTAAAGCTTAATTAAATTAAGCACAGACCTCATAATTTGCGGGTAGATAAACTGTTTTCATTTGGCTTGAGACGGCTTTGTTTGCAATTAATGTGATCTACCTTTGACACCATCACCATTACAGCTGAGATCACTCTGATCTCTCTCTATCAGAAAGTTAGTCTTTGTGCGTATTTGCTTTTACAATTCAAAACTTGATGTTTCACTATGACTATTATGCGGTGTTTTTTGTCGGGCAATACAGAAATAAGAAAATCTTGTCGAATTTGAATGAATGATTAGGTACCTACTTTGTTACAGCTTTTATTTTCATTGAAAGTAATTAAAGCAACCGCACGGACCCACTAACACAACATTACAAAACCAACTTAATGAAAGCTGCTGAAAATAAAGCTCTCAAAAAAAATAGTTAATTAACTTAGAAATTCCTAAAAAACAGCACTTCACATCTTTTATTCCCGGCTTCAGCCTTAGAATCGCGGGTTTTATGCACAAAATGTAATAGCTAGAAAAAGTTTTAATAGCTTTTAAAATAAACGGTTTAAATAACCATGCACCTGTTATATTCGGAATGAATGGTGTGGGTTTATTTTATTCAGCTTTCAAAGCATTTAAAATGGAGTTTGAATGAATATATCTAATAAAGTCATATTACTTGGCTTTTATTTTCAATTCCACGAAGGCTATTTTATTATCGTGCCTGAATTTAGAATACAAACAAAAATTGTTCATGTTTTTGCATGTCTCTTCTTACGTTCTGTACAATATTAACTTGGATTTAATGATATCTTGATGTCTTGTCAGTTTCCCTTTTAGTGATTAACTCTAATTGATTGATTACTATTACTCTCGGTAAACAGAAATATCACTCAAGAAGCAAGAATATACACATCTATGTATTTATAACACTAATTAGTAGCATTCTAAAATCTAATTACTCATAACAAAAAAATACCATAGCAATGTTACATAGAGTACCTAAAAGTAGTGAAACTGTTAGGCGTTATTTTTCCTTCGATTGAAAGGCAAGTGGATCGGAGTGACAAACGTTCACCTTATTATCTGAGGTTGGAACTGATTGCAGCTTTTCAAAAGTTTATAAACAGATATATTAAGTTAAAATCGTATTGAAGTACCCACTTTATTAATACCTATGTGAAACAATGGCTGCCCATTCGCTGAAAAGCTATTTAACCGACTGAAATCCTAATGGGTTCGATATGGTCTGGATTGCGTTGAAACCGCGAATAAACGATTCCATAGAATTGTAACAACTCACAAATATTGCGTTGAAATTGCTTATATATTTTCATCTCTCCTACACATCATTCGCATACAAAATTACGATGCCAGAAATAGCCGAATGCTTTCAGTTGGTCACTAACGGGGTAACTAAACCGCTGCGGCGATGGTTGACCATAACGTTTAATAAAATTATCTCTTGATTGGCCCAGTTACATTTCCATAATTTCAAATATTACTAGGGTTGAAAGGATTAAAACATCATTTGGTTCTACGCGTGTGGTCTGCAACAGTAATGCATATTAACGATAATTATTTTCGCAGATCCATTTTATGAGGCCATTTAACACCAAATACTTGGTAAAACTAATTAAAATTATGCGTTTAGGGCTTACATTAGGGAATTAGTATGTAACGTTAATTTGCGTAAATTATAGTTATCATAATGACATGGTAATTCATAATTCCCATAACCATTTATGTTGTCAGTTCTGGATAATACAGTTCTAAAAAGTTACTGTTGAAGTAGGTAGTAACAGTAAATGATATGAAATAACTATGAATCCTCTACTTAGCTTAATAATTCATATAATTATTCTCTTATGGTAATGGTGAGGCAACGAGAACTTTCAAACTAACCTTGAAATGTTGGATTCATCACAAAATCTTTATAAATAAAAATTAATTGTGGTTCGTTTGATTAAAACTCGAGAACGGCTGAACGGATTTATCTTATCTTAGTCTTGAAATGTTCGTGGAGGTCTAGGGAAGGTTTAAAAGGAAAAAAAATGACATTCATTTATACAAACGTTTAGGTATTTTTTTTATCGATTGAGGCAGTACGAAGTCTGCCGGGACAGCTAGTGTTGAATAAAATTAAGGATTAGACAAAACGATTCAAAAAAATCCTGAACAAAATCTTGTTATGTATGAGTTTAACTTCTTATAGGCAGTCGTTAAGCCATGTCAGAGGCTCTCAGGGCGGCTTGATAAACTCTCGACACTAGATTTGGCCACTCTCATTCGATATGAAGAAGAAGACTTCTTTATCTTTAGTGAGTTAATTTCTAGTATTTGACAAACAATCCTGGTTTCCTTCCTAATCTGACCACCATACCTTGAGCCATGGGTCTCAATTTAATGCCTACAATATGGGACACAACATGGTTTAATAAAGACCCCTGAGGGCTTTAATCACACTCGTAAACAAGGACCTGAGTAGGTTGGTAGTAAACCTACTGAGGTGAATTGAGCCCGTAATCAACGTTAAGGTGAGGATATACTGAATGACCTATATCCTAAAGCAACTTAAAAAAAAACGAGGAGATCTAGTTGGAGATGGTTGGAGCCAGTGTTACAGTGGTTGTGTATTACTTGTGTTTACTGAATTTTTTTTTATCAAGATTTTGAAAATTAACAGTTTGATTGTTCATTTGATTAGTACATTTTCTTGGTAACAAGTTTTTTTTTTGCTGTACCTAATATTTGAGTTAAAATATTCATCGTATGGCAAAAACGTTAAACTATAAAGCATATCAAAGATTAAGTACCAACCTTAAAGTTTATTGTCTTCTCAAGATAACAGACAACGAATAAATTTAATTATTATAGCTGGTATTTTATGCTGAAAGCAAAATTAATATTATGACAGTCAGACAAAGTCACGTATATACGTTCTTGTATCACCAACAATAAAATACGGCGAACTGGCAATATAACCACATGATGCTAAAATTATACCAGGTAATGTGTTTTTTTTTTGGTTTTGCAACATATTTGAATTTTATGGTATAATATATTTGATTGTTTCAAATTAGCGCTATAAGTATTCCTATATAAAATCTCAGCCAGCAATTGAGTACCATCTTGCTTAAATTTAGTCATGAAAACTGAGGATTTTTCTGAATTCTTTCATTGGCTGCTATTGTGTTTAAAGCTAGGAAAAAGAATGTTTAGTATTTTTAAGAAATACATAAAGTGCCTATAAATACTCTATCTATATATATACATGTTTTATAGAAATTTCTAGGTACACATACGTACATACGTACAACTACTATGTTATTAGGTACTCCTACAATCTATATAATATGACTCCATTCTGTAAGCATATACTCAGACCAAAGTATAATCCAGCAGACCAATTTGATATCAGAATGAGATCTAGTAGAGTTGGTTGTGGGTGCATAACACTCAGACGTGAGTACAACGTATGCAGATGTACTAGACAACGTGACGTGGGTAAAAGTTAGGGACTGTTTCCACATAGATGATGAACTCTTTAGTTGTTGTAGATAATAAAATGTGTAAATTACTTGGAAAGCAAGGTGACGAATTTACAGCAGCAAAATATATATAATTCGAAAAAAAAGTATGTGTAAATTTAAACATACCTATTTTTTATCACAAATGAACATTGTGGTGAATAAACAACTCTATTTACCAACAATGTACATTTTACAATGTTTAACTCCGTAGCTAGCTACAGAAAAAAGGAAGATTTTTGTGAGTGACATAAATTTATCGTTGTCATGTTTGGATGTCTGTCTGTGATATAAGGATAAACCAAGTTTAATTTAGATTTTTGTTTAATGTTTTAAGTCATGAAAAACATCGCAGATTGAATAAAACAGATAATAAAAATGCAACCACTCACAATAATTAATAACAATTCAAATTCAAAATAAAAGTTATAAGGTTAAGGTAATACAGTATTTCTGAAAACGTTAACAGAAACAATAAACTTAGGCAGTCTGTTAAAAAAAATGTATAAACCCATCCTCATTATAATTTATTTTTGTTTTCAACAATCTTTCCTACAAACGCTGACTACACCAAGCGTCGAACTCGACAGTCCACAGATGTTTGGGGCAACGTTCTTTCTCCCAGAGATTGCATTTCACGGATCAAAATAATGTTGCGATTATATCGACTGTCGCCAGTGTTACAGTAAATTTCGATTGCTTTCTATTAGATCTGTGGATTGCTGTTTGCCTTTTGTTGTTGAAGTGGTGAAAACAAGTTTATTGCATTATGAGGGAGTATGGGTTTTGCCTATGTTAAAACAGTCTGAACATCTTTACAAAAGAAGACGTACCTATGTACATATTATGTTACTCTATGGCTTACGCTTGACTACAATCGGCCTGATATTGCTGTTATATTTGCTAAAACTTTATATATCAAAAATATTATTTGATATAAAAAAAAATACTAGATATTCAAATAACTACATCACAATAATCATGTTTGCAGAAGTACTACAGGAAAAACCCTTTTTCTTCTGGGCAATTGCGCAAGAGATGCGCACTAGTAAAATTGCTTATTATATTATATCAGGAGTTTTGCAAAAAACGTCCATCTTCTTCTTATCGAATGAGACTGGCCAACTCTGGTGTCGAGAGTTTATCAAGCCGCCCTTAAGGCCTCTGACATGGCTTTACGACTGCCGAACTAGACAAACAGCCAGGACCTACAATTTAACGTATCAAAAAACGGTGATTAGGTATAATACTTATGCCTTAAAACGCAGACTCATAAATTTTGCAATAATGGAAAGATAAACTTCACAATTTCAACGTGTGAATAAACAAACAATAATTTGAAGAGTTTTAACAATAGATATGTTAATGTAATTAAATAACTTGTTCTAATAAAGCCAGAGGAATAATTGCCAAAGCCCTTTATTTGAACTCTTAACACAGACTTTAAAAATCAAAGACCACTATGTATGTAGTTTCCATAATATAATAATCGATTCTGATAAACTGTAAAATGGTCACATTTATTACAAGCCATTAAACATTTTTATATCTAACTATCATATTGTAAAGATTCTTTAAACAACAACCTCACACTTAGATCGGTTCAACAAATTTTACTTCTTCATTGCAGTGGTATATAGTAAATAAATAATCATGATTTATCGTACGCCTAAAGTGCCATATCAATCATCATTCAGACATCATAATAATAGTTTATGCAACTGTCATATAATGAAGGGTATTAAAACATGAGTGTGAGTTTATGAAACGAGCGCAGCGAGTTTCATAATATTAACGAGTGTTTTAATACCCGTGTTATATGCAGTTGCATACACTACTTTATCTTCACTAATGCAATTAATTAACGATCTATTTTCGTTTTTGTTTTCGAAACTTACACCATGATTGTACTGTCGTCTATGTTAGAGACTTCATCGAACTGGATCTTGTATTGCTCTTGCCTTCGGCATGCCCCCATTATGCCGAAGATTAGTGCAACCTGTAACAATAAACGATATAATAAGCTTGAGGTACATAGTTAAGGCAAAAACTATGATTTATGAAGTAGTAAAGTGTAGGTACCTACTACCAAATTTATACACAAAGCTCTTAAACGGAGTGTCTAGATAACTTGCGTGTGTAGTACGTAAGTACTAGGTAGATTAAATAACAGAACTAAAATACACTTACCTTTTCAAAGAGATACAAAATATCTGGTGAATCTTCCAGGAACATCTTTATTTGACCTGATGTAAACGTCAAGGACTTTTTTTCCTTGTGTCCATCTCAACTGCGTTTCAGGAACGCTATGACTTTTGAATAGATTAGTTAGATAAGTAGATACTCAGTGTGGACTTGAGCATAGAATATTTAGCCCACATAGAAGATGGCTTGAATTTGTCGGAGAGGTCTTTGAGATACGCAAGAATGACATTTTCAGAAAATGATGTAGTTTTCTTTTCGATCTTCCATGCCAAAAAGTTATTATATTCTTTTTCATATAGGTAATTTTCTAGATTTTTCTGACAAAAGATTGTGAGTTACTTTTGTTGCCAATTCTAGAATATCCGGAGGCGTACAAATATTATCGTCGCTATCCATTTTTAACTTTTAATTTATTAAATTAAAATTCACGCGTACGTGTATTGTCACAGTGATTTTGCCGCCATTAAAATCTAACCAATGAGAGCGCAGCTGCGCGCATCAATAAAACGCGACCAACCTGATTGGCCCTGCAATCAGGTTGGTCGCGTTTTATTGATGTTATAATGAGATATTACGATATCGATGTGGATATTATACCATCATGTGAAATTGCTTAAATTGAGTGTTTTGTTGTCAGCGCTATAACAGTAGTAATTATAAGTCAAGTATTGGAAACATAAGTAGAATGTTACAACATTAGTGTAGATAAAGATTATTATAACATGTGTGTGTATAAAGCATACATAAATTTTTTCATTCGACATAAATATGAGTCTATAGGATGTGCTGCCGTTATTTGAACTTGTGTCAGGTCGAGGTCAAAACTCGTGTTACCTTACTGAATACACTGTTTGGATGGATGATGGAACAAATATGGCAATTAGCTAATGAACGCACAAGCTATATAAAAAAGGTATAAAAATAAATTACTTTGACGATAAAAATAATACCTTCACATTCAATTTTCAACTGATCTCTGACTTGTAATTTTTTTTCTGTGTTTAGACAAAAGCCTAATTTACCTGGTTACACAGGTCACATTTCAAATAAAAAAACGTTTGATAGACGTTTCAATTGCCTGAATTTTTTAACATATTAACAAACTTTATAGTTAGTAATGACTATCGAGATTAATCGTATTTTCTTATTATATTATACTGTCCGACAACTATTCATAATGAAATCTGTCACGAAGTCTCTCTCTGTATTTCACCCACATGCAGACCAGAACTCCCTGGAGCCCGCTCTCTTACCGGATGTAAGAACGGTATTTGCCTCCCGTCTTCCTCCATATATTAATCTCTTTGTGTTCAACAACGTACTAGACTCTATCAAAACTACTAAAATCTCGCACAGGAAAGCCCGTGCTAAGATAAAACGGTGGCTTTTAACCAAATCTTATGATGACACTGAAAAACTGGTGAGAGTCTACAACCTAGATTCTAGGCTGAATACAGAAGTAGAACTTCTATTCTAGCTAACTGGTGTTCGTTCTTAAGCGTAGATAGATCAAAATTACTCAGACAGTTTGCACACAATATGCACACAACATTCCCACATACACACACACACATACACACACACAAACACATAATTACCCTACGTAATACGTAATCTTTATAAACCCGCAAAAATCCTTGCATCCCTTTCAGATCCATGTAATGTCCACACATTATCTTTTTATTATTTTTTCTTGATGCAGCTTCAGTTTGTACATTACTGTTCTGTAACACTAACACTACCTGTACTTTTGTTGAATTGGTTTTTGTGTTGTATATTATTTAATGTAATTAAGCCTGTAATCATTTAAAATCATTGTATTGTTATAGAAAGCGCGAATGTTTACTTCAAATATGTAATTCTTTCCTGGGCCTCCGAGATACAGGCATTGCCTAGTTCGGGGTCCGCTAGGAACGCACATGTATGTACTTAGTATGTAAAATTAAAATAAGGTTATTTTTGTATTATTATGTACCTTGTATGTGCATGTATGTATTTCATTTCTTTAGTTAATAAAAACATTTGAATTTGAATTTGATTTGAATATTATAATATCTGACTAATTGCGGTGGCGTGAACTTTAGGTTTTAGCATAACTTTTGTAATAATCAAAACTAACTCCATTGACAGCTCCTTTGTTTTATACAAAGTTAAAGGAATATTATTTTAAACTATTTTAATCAAGTCGATGAGACTCAGTGGAACTATTTAAAACTTTGCAGCTAATCATGATTTTAAAATGTATTTGAATGGTTATGCTTGCAGTTAAATTTAAAATAAATATAGTAAACTTAGTGCTATAAACATAAGATACTCCATAACTTATATTTTATATTATCATATCGTAAATCTACAGGCACTATAATAAAAAAATCGGATTGTTCAAGGGAAGCTCCATCATAATGTCTTCTTGGTGACGATAAAAAACCGCACTCAAAAGCATGTTCTTGCGTCCTTTTAACTATAATGAATCAAATCCATATTCAGGTTTCAACTGTGATTAACACACACACACACATACATACGAGTACATTTAACATCAGTGTTATTACATTCGACATTGCTACGCGACTGGAATGCAAATTAATATTAGTTGGATTCCACAACTTTGATGAAATATTTTAATATTTGATATTAAAATTACAAATTCGATTACCAAGGCCCTAATTTGAAAATTATGCAGGATTACTGAGTGAATCATAGAACTTGCAAAGTCAATTATTGAGCTAAGCTGTTTTTAATTGTGATGGTAATATGAGCTTTGAAAGCTCCTAAGGTATAACGAGCGATTGAAATTAATAAAACTTTATATACCTATTTAAAAACTGACTATAGAATGCTAATGGCGTCGCCCACATGTTATCGGTTAAAAAGTATTCCGTGCCAGTTTCGGAACCCTAAATGTGCAATATGTTCATACAAAAAAAACACGATAATCGATTTCTCCGTTGATCGGATCGATGTCGATCATATTGGAGGGACAGAGATCACCAAACCAATAAAATCATTTACAAAGACTTTTTTTATACGTTGTCTCTTGTTTTAAAGAGCGTGTAGCTCAGCGGTTCCAGTGTCTGCTTTTCATCCCGACGCACCCTGGTTCGAATCCGGCCCTAACCTAAGACTAGTATTTTCAAGTTATATGTGGTTGGCACTCGCTTAGCGGTGAAGGGAAACATCGTGAGGACATGACATGTGTCTTCTGTGGAAGGACCTGGCCTATCACGATGAATCTGCCCAAGAAAACTCCCCTAACGAATTAATTCTGCGGCGGAGTCACGACCCGCAGTCATGAGGAAATACGACTCAAGAGAGAGACTCTTTTTAAGAAGTTGATTAAAAAGGACGATACCTAACGTCACGTTGTCTTTTTAATCCGACAAGTTGAAGCAAAGTAGTCGAAGTCCTTTTACATGGAAGTACCCATTTTGCGAGGCGTCACACCTGGGTTTTACGATTATGAATATTGCTGTACGCTGGCGGGTCATATATTTACTGGGATATTAGCTTTCTTACTAAGATGAGGTGGGTAATTATGATTGTGTTTTGTGGTTGGTCATATCAAAGTCACAGGTCTTTTTTGGGATGGTTTAAGATAAAGGACTCGGCCGATGCTATTATAGCATCGCCGAGTATCCTTAGGTTGCGTTTATGTCCTGAAGTGGATGGATGCAAGCTGATGATGATGATGACTTTCATATGATTGTCATTAGGTACTATTATGAAGATGGCTGTGAAAGATGATGCATTTTTTTATTTCTGTCAATAGTTTATTTTAATAGCTTTGATTGCGAGGCAGTAAGTTTCTAATTAATATTTCGTAAACATTCAGTGGTTTTTCGTGAGGTTTTAGGAAATATATTTAGGTATACTACCATATAGTTACATGGTTTCAAATCTGTACACGAAATCAAAGATCTAAAACTGTAAAACGGCTTCGGGTAAACGGGTTCGCTTGAAATAGTTAAATCCTTTGACTACAACGCAAACACAAAACCGCACGGTCGCAGTGTCACCAAACGAACGTGGTCACCAACATATATATAGGTAGGTAGATATAGGTGTACATATGTAACTAAAGGTCCAATAGTACTATATACTTCAGGTATATAAACGAATTTATAAAAACACTAAATCAAACCAGTACTCTTTTAAAAAAATTAAAACACTAAATATAAGATGGTGTTGACACAGACATATTTTTTTAATAAAACCAATCAAATATACTCGTAAGGCATAAAACCATGATGCTCCGTTGCTTTAGGTATTTTTATATTTTTTTCAGATTTTTGGTTCGTAATTAATTAAACTTATTCCTGTACATATTATATTGAATTACATAAAAGTATACCACGATGTATGTGCCCAAGAGAACTCCCCTAACGAATTAATTCTGCGGGGGAGTCACGGCCCTCAGTCATGAGGAAATACGACTCAAAGATAGAGAGAGAGACATAAAAGTGATTGATAAAATAGGTGTTAAACATTTTCTTATAACATGTTTGTAACTGTATGTAATATAGGGCTTTATAATATCTACATCTTATCACAGCGAGAGAGACTCTGTGAAATGCGTGTCGAATTAGCGCGTCAACGCTCCGTACGTACATTTTCCTCAATAATGACTCTTGGCCTGATTTTTTGCGTTTCCGCAGTCTTCTTCATTAGGACGAGGTTGTGCGTCGTGCAGATAACGATGTGAGTTGGTAGTGATAACGTAACCTCGAGACATCTCTTTACAAGATATTGAATTAGGCGTTACTTTGCGGAAATTAATTGTAGAAAGTTTGGAGTTACATCTTATAAACGTATTTTCTTGTAAGTCTTAAGAAAATACGTTTTTCAGCATAAAAAATACGGTATAAATATATAAACGGTTTTTCATTTAGTTTCGTATCGTATTCTGTATTGCTGAGGGTTGGTATCTACTCGAGAGTACTTTGTAGTATTATGTGTGTACGAGTATGTACCTATTGCTTCTGTACATTATGTGGTAGATGTTCAGATTTTTTTCGTAAGGTCAATAAAATTACGAGTCAAAACCGACATCAGAGCAAGAAAGAAAAGAATTAATGATAGATAAAGTTAGTAATATTAGAATTAATTATTACAAAGACGTAATAATACCTGCTTTAAGCGCTTTTTCAGCTTTACGACTAGTTAGATCAGAGATAAACTTTTTTATTACATCTAGAATCAAAGTTTTGTAATAATAAGCTATGTACTAGTAGGTACAGTGGCTATTCAAAGCAATATTAACATACCGCTGGCAGTATTTTTATTTTCATTATCATCATTATCATCATCAGCCTAACGAGACCCCTGCAGGGTATAGGCCTCCTCCCTCTTACGCCTATACTCCCTGTCTTGCGCTGTTCTTGCCCAGATATGTAATTAATTTGATTTTTAATTTGCTTGATGTAATATCTGAATCTATATTCCAAGGATTATGAGGTGTCTTTTAGATGTAATATTGTGCGGATGTCGACACTCTGTTTTACTGATATTACATTACTATGTTTGTTAACGTCTGCGGTGATGGTTGTTGGTAATATCGAGGTATACCGTGTGATGCCTTAAGTAATTGTGTTTTAGGATTAGGTGATGTTGTATTCTTAATTAATTATCAGGCGAATGTGAAACTGTCATCGTATACCTATGTGATAAGGAGTTATATATAATTGTATGTTTATTTGTAGCGTAAGTTTTGTACCTGTGACTTTAGGGTGCTCTTACATTTTATTACATGGTATAATCACTAATCAGAAATTGTTAAAAAGATCTCCTAATATAATATCTATTAAGTATATCATTCTATTTATATAAAACTAAAAGTGACTGACTGACTGACATAGTGGTCTATCAACGCACAGCATAAACCACTGGACGAATCAGGTTCAGATTTGACATGCAGGTAGATGTTATGCCTCCGCTTAGAAAGGATTTAAACGCGACTTTCAAAGGGATGAAAAAAGAGAAGCAAGTTTTACTTCTTACTGCGAGCGAAGCCGCGTGCACCCACTAGTTCAAAATAAAATCTATTCACCATTCCAGAACCCATGACTGACACATAACTAAAAACCAAATAAATAAAATGCTCCCCGTGCTCCATCGAACGCACCAATTTGCGCCTACGACCCTCTCTAACAGACCCCTATGTGAAAAACAAAAAGCCACTCGTTTTTTCGTTTTTCCACATCCGTTCTCTTTACAAATTCCACAGCGCAACTAGAATTTATATTGCAAAAAAGATAAAACGATAAATAAAATACGAATAGAATACTTTAATAATTCTCCCTTTTTCGCGGTCGAATGAACGATTTGAGGACAGGCTCTGGATTTTTCAAGGTAATTGTATTTGTATTGTGTGAGAGGATTCTTTTTTTTTTCAAATTTAACGTTGATTTTTTCATGAGCAGGTATTTCAAATGATTATATGAGTAAATGGGACGAGAGAGTGTGGATCAGTTGATCTAATATATTTTTTTAAGACATTGCACACACCGCCATCTTGCCCCACACTAAGCAAACGCTTGTGTCGTGGGTACTAGATAACGGGTATAATACATATATACTTTTCTTTTGTAAATACATACTTATTATACAATTTATTAATAAAACGGTAATTTTCATAAAATAAAGAAAAAAATACGAAATAGGTGTACGTAAGGTTAAGGGTAAATGCGGTATTTTAAATATTTGTGTATTTATTACAAAAAATCCGGAGTTAGTCTTTAAATACTATGGTTTACATATTTTATTCATACTTGTGTTCTTTTGCTATTGGTGTACCTACAATAAATAATTCTTGATTGATTGATTGAGTTAAAAAATAAGTAACTACTACATTTAAGCACATGGGTACGTAAATTTTCAATGCTTACGTTAACATTTCTGGTTCCATACACCAACAAATTTTATTTCTTAGTGTTAGTATGTACCTATATTCATTGTTATAGCATAGCATTACAACAATTTGAAATACACATACAAAATGCAAGAACCTGTCATAGGAACTAAAATGAAATAAAACAATCCCGTTGTTACTTACGTAAGTAAATGCATTGATTTTTAGTATTAGCACAGTATATAATATATTTACTTATATTTAGCTAAATTACAAATATAATCAGCAAATGTTTTCACAGCAGAAAAAAAACAGCAAATATCTTCCAGTAAAACTAGCTTTCATATTTTTAATCCGGAGCATTAGCACTTTCAATATTATACGAGTACATATCAAAGTGTATTTTGACAGAGCAGCAAAAGTATAAAAAAAACTCTTCAAATAAAAATTGGTAAGTTTAATTCCTAAGTTTGTTCGTTGTGCGTGTATCATCCACCATTCTTAACGGAAAAACAAGCGCTGGCTGTTCGCAGTCAGCGGTTCATACAGGCTTGCTTCAGGAAAAGAGAATATTCTATTTTCTTTTAATTCATTTACTTTCGTGTCACAGAATGTGATATTTTCAATGTCTCTTTCGTAAATAGTATTAGGAAAAAATTATATCATAGGAACTAAGCTAGCTAACGATGGAGCGTAGAAGTCAGGTTTCATTGGATGTGCCATCATTGCGTCTTCTGGAATGTTCGTGAGGACTAGAAGGGTCTTGAAACCGGTAGCTTTGCCCAGACCCACGTCTTGGTCAATCCTGGAAAAAGGTTGTGGAAAATTAATAAAATGATGTTCCGAACTAAATGAAGCTGTATAATATTATATTATGCCGTAAATTACCCTGCCTGACTCCTTGTCCCCACGCGCTATAATCCAGCTATCTTCAAAGCGAGAGTGAATCGGTTCTTATCGGGTAAGCACGTTCCAAGTTAGGCCATAGCCTTTGCTTACCATCAGGCCAACTATGGTTAGGTGAAAACCCATTATAGTTTAAAAAATTATGGTCAAATAAAAAATAAGGTAGCAGTTTAGTTTAGCTTGCTTTCATAAGCAATACTTAGAATAAAAACTTGAAAGATAGGGTCTCGCTAAACTACCTACTACTTGCCTGATGTTACCAAAACAACGTTGCAATCTACGTCAACTGGTAGGGGTACTAGCAGTAGCAACGCTAGCCACAACGTTATCAGAGAAAGAACTAGAACAATGTCCATAAATTAGCTTCTACTGAGAATGCTGATAGTTGTGGCATTAGAAAAAGTTCTTATACTAAGTAGATTTATCTGTTTTTTAATGCGTGTCACAACAAAGAGTTATCTACGAGAATCTAGCAAAATATTAGTAAAACTAAATCCACTCACATATCACCAATAAACAGAACTCGGCTCGGGTCAGTGACCCCGGCGTTCTTCATGGCAACCTCACCGAAGGCTTTACCAGGCTTCCCTAACTGGATGGGTTCTCTCTTCACTTGTTCCTTTACGATGTCTGCGAAAACTCCAACGCCTGCAACAATATGGATAGTAAAGGTTTTAAACATTGCTATTCAATTTTTATCAGGCGAAGTATGTAAATCCTTTAGTATAATTACCTATAAGAAAAAAATTATAAGGAATTTTTTATTTTATTGAGATTGCTTTACTAAAATGTAAAGTGGAATTTCACTTATTAAAAATCTTCAAAGGTATCTAACATTGCTTGTACAAATAATTTTAGTGTCGTTCTCAATTTACTGTTCTGTTGTAATGCCTTTAGATTTTACGATAGCAACTGTATCAAAAGCGTCATTTACTTTCAAAACGCTTGAATTAGTTGCGGTGAAAAGACAAAAGCTATTAAATTGTCTGATTGGATTTTAATGACTTGCAAATTACAAATTAGATCGGCCACAGCAGTAATAATACGCGGAACTAGATTTTTTTACTCTGGGAAATTACTTAGATACTAATAGTATAATTGTGATCAAGGCTAGCAAAATAGCTATAGGATCTACCTACCAAAATTTCAAATTAATTTGATGGCAAAAGTATCTACTTTAAAATTGGAATTAAATTAAAAGTTACTTGAATTTTTAATTTCATTTACAATGGCTGTAACGATTACTCGCAAACAGAGATTGATGTTACGCCTTTGTTTCAGATACATAGTTTAAAAGAGACGCAAATAATAAAAACATTGATAGAATACAAAAAAAATAAAAAATTAAAATTAGTGTCATATCCTACCGTTATGATGAGTTTAAACGGGCATTAGTTTAGCTTTTGGTTAACTTAAACTTAAGCCTTACCTAGATCCAACTGCCCAGCCTTCAGCCCTAAATATTTATCCGTGGCTCCATTCACAAACAAGCAGTCCGGTCGGCTCAAATACGTCTTGGCTTTATACATCTTTCCCAGGTTGATCTTGAAGTCGCTGTCAAATACCACGGCTCCAATACTATCATCATCGTTCAGATATTGGACGAAATCCCCGTAGTATGCAGGTACTTCCTCGGGCTGGGAAAGAGATTATTTGGTTAAATATATAAAAATGAACAATATCGATAAAATATTGAAGTTCCCGCAGCTCAGCTAGCACAGGTATTTGCATGCTTACTGTCGATGCGGTCAGAGCTGGGATGGGTGATCAAAAATTGGAATTCTATTTGAGCGCTTCTGTAGGATGACACGTTACTTTGTAGGTGACATAGTACGGCAACCGTCAAGTCAAGTTAGTTATGGTGGTTCGAAAACTCTCGGCCAGGCCAAATCAATAACTCAAACGAAAAAGAAATTGGTTAAGTAATTTTTTGTTGAGGTTCGACGTCAGAATGATCATAGTCAATGGGCCTTATTACAAAACGTGGTTTAAATATAAGTCTAGACCAAGTCCGTTTTAGTTATTCGAAAATTGTCTGTCTACTGTCATAATTATCAAACTGTCAAAATGTACCAATGTTAAATCAAAGTTCCAATTTTTGTTGACATTTTGATTGCTTGTATGTGATGTTTGAACAACAAGAACACATTTTTTTATTTTCAAAATCCTGGTCTAATATTTAAACCGCGTTTTGTAATAAGACGGATTACGTTTAGTCAATAATATTAAGAGAAAGTTTGTGCGTGTGTGTATATATTTGTTAACTTAACACGCTCAGACTAAACCGATTTAATTTGAATGAAATTAATTATGCCGGTAGATTGACTCTGGATTAGCACTTATAGACTACTTTAAGCCCGGATTAATGGAGTAATTAAGTTATGTAGTTATTACTATATTTCATACTCACACCACTTTGACATTCAAATCCGTTCCCTTCCAACACCCTGATTGTCTCCGAGCAAGCCACGCAGTAGATTTTCTTATTAAAATTCACTGATTTCAGATACTCTGCTATCGCCTTAGATGGTATTGTTAGCTTTTCCTAAAAATAAACAAAATTATTGGCATTATTTAATTGTCTGTTTTCCCAGAAAAGTAGGTATAAATGAAAATAATGGATCACTCGGTATCTAAAATTAGTAGAAAATGCTAGGTACACTATTGTGTAATTTTTTGATACAATTTGCAACAGTAAATTTCGAATTAACGAATTTTGCAATGCAATACGAGAAGATTAGCTTAAGACAAATCTCAAACTATTAGTTAGCTGACGATAGTTTCTAAGTAAAAACTAACTTACGAATCCATTTTCTATTCCTGAAGCTTCAAATAGATTTTCATAATTTTCTCTCGTCCGTAGACTGTTGTTTGACACAAAATGTACAGTTTTTCCGTGTTTTTTCATTAGTTTCAAAAATTCTCCCGCACCCGCTAGAGGCTTTTTTGACCATATTACTCCTGAAAATAATCAAAACGATAAAAATAGGATGAACAAAAGAAACAAACATACAAAGTCCCTGTATGAATCTAAATATACATATATAAAACTAAAGGTGACTGAATAACATAGTGATCTATTAACGCACAGCTCAAACCACTGGACGGACCGGGCTGAAATTTAGCATGCAGGTAGATGTTATAACGTAGACACCCGCTAAGGATTTTTGGAAATGCCACTTATAAAGAGGTGAAATAGGTGATGCAAATTTTAATTCTTAATACAAGCGAAGCTGCGAGCTCCCACTAGTATTCGTATAGGAGCAAATCTTATGAATAGTTCATTAACAACAAATTACAAGCGTAAACTTAGTATGAGACTAGATGGCGCTGTTTGATATGTCATGAAATATTTATTTATTTATTTTATTTATTTATTCAATTTTAAATTTATTCATACTCTTAGTCTGTTTTGGCAACCTCATTTGAGAGGCAATTTTATTCCAGCACATACAAGCTATATCTTTGACAAAATCCCAAATTATAAATGTTGTTCAACACGATTCATCACAATTGCTAAAACTTCTTTCGAAGGAAAATTTTCCGAATTGCAAGTAGTGACTGATTTTAAAACCCTCACGTAACTTACCTTCTTGGTTCAATTGCGGAAAAAACAATTAACAGTTACTTGGGCTCAATAAATCTTTATTTTATACTACCTAGTGGTAATTGGTAATGTTAAATAACCCAAATATTAAGTAATCTTTGAGTGTAACAGATAAGGATTTAATAACTTCAATAACAGTTCGTAAAGAGTTATCTTCAAAGTGTTAGATAATTCAATTTTCGGTAAACAATACACTCTAGTACCTACATATTGTAAAACTGCTTATGTGCATAGTATTTAAATAAGCATAATTCAATTTATGCCTTCACACAAAAGCGAAGAATTCATTTGTTAATTGACTTTTATTCCTTCTTACACAGTTACGGAGCAAAAGGGCACGGCGCGATGGTGAATATAAGGATAGTTGCTTAGGTTTCCAAATGTGACGTAAAACTTATTTATTATCCCGGTTTTTTTTTGTATGTTCGTCGATCAATCCACCAACATATAGAAGTCGGAGATGTTGTCCAACAAACACTGATCACATCAAAAAATTTGAAGCGAAGTTTAGTCTATAAGTAAATTTTTTAATTATTATAATTATTTTTTAAAAAAATTATCCTGGTATTACGCGATCTGACCCGCCATCAATTCACATAGCAACAGAAACCGGCTATCGAATCTTCATATTTATATCAAACCGAATAATATTAACACAACATACCATCACAATCCGAAAACACATGATCGAATGAATCCAAGAACTGTTTCAGTTCATTCGATTTCAAATCTAGCAGATTCACTGGTGCCATTTCACTGGTTTCTTTACTTTTATCTAATGCCAATGAATATTGTTTTTTCTTTAATACTTTAATGAATACAAAACACTCTAAACACGTGTGGTATTAACCTAGACGGGTTTAGCACTGCGCTGGCGTCATTCCGTGCGTAAATGAAAGCAGCCACTCGGGATTTGTATCCAATGTATGATGTCATATTAATTTATCGTCTGTGGTGTTATGAGTTATTACACTATCAAACCGCATTTAAGTACTTATTATGTTATAATGAATTGGGCGAATGAGTAACAATCACTCACTCATTCGCCGTCTCGATTGAAAGCTCCGGAATGGAAATAATTAAAAAAAATGAGAACAATAAGATAAATACATTAATAGAATTTTACATCGTAAATTAATTCAATAAAAAAATCTTCTGTTAGTTATGAAAAACTAAGCAAACAACCGTACCTACGCAAATTTACACATTTCCGCTGTGATAATGAGTAAATATGTGTCTATGACAATGATAATTTGACTATCAAATTATGACGATTGTTATTATAAAAACCGGTGACTTTAGTCAAGGAAGTAATTACAATCATTTATTAAATCCGTATCATCATCCATCATCATCAGCCTACAGTCCACTTCTGGACATAGGCCTCTCCCAAGGCACGCCTCGCAGCCCGATATCTGTCACCCCATAGGGACAGAGCAGGGTGACAGATCGGAATATTTCATTTTGTGCTTCTCGTCTCCACCTGTTCTTTGCTATCTTCATGATTTCCTCGCTCCACCTTAAAACCGTATAATCTTAAATCCGTATAAATTGAGTATAATGGAGACGTACGCCCATATTATCGATCAGCTGTTCGTTGCTCGGGTGATAACCTTGGATTGATTGCTGCCACCATCAAATTACGGGAATTAAAAAAGGTATAACTAGCAGTACAATTCTGTCTTTTTTAAGTCTTTAGGTAAGACTCTTTAGAAGAGAATATTGTTACTTAACATGCATTCGCCTGTTTGTAATTACTGACATAATTTTAAACTATTGTTGTATACCTAAGTTAATAGCACAGTAAAAATATGTTTTGATTCTAAGTTTTAGCTGGTTTTAGTTAAAAAATGGTTTCATAAGAAAATACGCAACATCTAGAACTAACCTATACGGGGTTGGTTTCTAGAGGCAAGAGCCCACAGATACCTACAAATATATAAAACTCAAAGATGAATGACTGACATAATAATCTATCAACGCACAGCCCAAACCAATAGATGGATTGGGCTGAAATTTGCATATAGCATTAAGGTACTTGGTAGGTAGGTAGCACAATTATTTTATTTTAGTGTTAACTACTATTTCACTCATGGTTCAGGTATTTCTTAATTTGCAATTTAAATTATTTATTATATTTAGTTTTATCAAGTTGGCAAACTCCAAGAAATGTCAACAGAAATTCATACACTACTTAAATCAAATTATCCAAATAGCTGAGCAATGAAATTATGCACGTGATAAGCAAGAATTGTTCGGGCGTTTATAAGCAAAGACATAATTAAATTATGTAGGTAGTAGGTACGCCCGCTTCAAACCCTAATATTTTAGAAAATACTTTACTGAAACAAAACAGCAGAAAATAACCCCGGGCACCATTAGTGCGTCAGCATTTGGAAAGTAGAAGCATTGTCTTTAAAAAAAAAACAGAAAATAAATAATTGTAGCATGGCGTCTCTGATAAATAACTGCGTTCTTAAGAAGCATGCATACCGATCAATTATGGCTTATAGTATGTACCTAAGAAACCTAGAACAACTTTGTTTTAAGACTTTTTGGGGCTTATTACAAAACGTGGTTTAACTATTAGTCCAGAACTTTGAAAATATGCAGTCCGTTTTTGCTGTTTGAAATTAGTCTGTCTACTGTCATACATACATAATAATCAAACTGACAAAATGTAACCAATGATAAATCAACGTCCCGATTTGAAGTTGACATTCGACTTTTTGTATGTGGCGCTTGAACAACAAGAACCGACTTTTTATTTTCGAAGTCCTAGACTTATATTTGAACCGCGTTTTGTAATACATATGTCGGTAGTTTTTCAATTAGTCACACGAAATTATGATTAAAGATATTATTATCGTTTTGCTCAGCTGTGAGTCATACCTTCATAGTTACTAGATTGTATTCTGTAGAATTAGAAAGAAGGAAGTTTATGGTCCATTGTTTCATGGCTTATTTCATGGTGTTTTTTCATTGGAACTAAAGCAATCTCTTTGCTGTTACTAAAGTGATAAAAAATATTGGTACTTACTATATTATACTAGCAGTATTTTGTGAGTTTACTTGTGCTGATAAACATAGTGCTAACTAGTTACTTATGAAAGTATATTGCTTAAAGCACCTTAAAGTAACGTATAGGTAAAACATAGTAAAAAAAAATATGAAAAGAAAATTAAAAAAATCTTTTATTTTTAATTTTTTTTTTCATTCGAAATCTTGTTTTACGTCAATTCTGTGATTATGTAACTAATAATAAAGGCAAAAGAATAAAAATAAAAATCTACTAAACTATTGTATAAGTAGGTAGGTATGTGAGTAATAAAAAATATGATATTTCGGGAAAGACAAACAAATTGATTATTTCATGTTTTTATTCAACAACATTCGAAACGTTCTTGTAACTTTCAGTTACTTACTAAATACTAAATTTATGACACTAAATAAATAATATTCATGTATTTCCACTGTTTCTATGTAAAATTACGTATTTTATACGTCTCCTACATTAATAAAAAGAGTTAAATTTAACTTTACTAGAAGTGGCACTAAAACTTTGAAACTAAACTCCCTAACGATGGGGTGTAGTAATCAGGTTTCACTGGATGTGCCCTCATGGTCTCTTCTGATATGTTTGTTAGCACCAACATTGTTTTGAATCCTGACGCTTTTCCCAAACCAAGGTCTTGTTCGATCCTGAAAATGAAAAAAAAATAACTTGTTGAGTACAAGATTTTATCATACCCAATATTTAGAAAAAGTAGAGGAGATATACCTATACATATAAGGCGGAAAAATGAAAGAGGACAAAAGTCGGAAAATTTGCTGTGTAAAGGCTTTTTTTAAGTGGCAATTAGGTCGACGGCCCGGCAGTCACCGTCGCCGCGTCGCCTATTGACATTTGCATCGCCAGGGCTTTGTTGCTTTGATCTCAGATTCTCCGATCTGATACATATTAAATGACATGACATAACAGTGTTTTCTACTGGATTGCAATATTATTACTTATATCCCTAGATCGTTTTTTACTTAATTGAATTTAGTGAAGTTTAGTTGCAGTAAAAAATCAATGCAGTCTTATTTCTTACCTAAAGGCCAGATAAACAAAAAAAAACGACATCTGCAAACTTTTCCAGCTCACTTGGATTAAAATGTTTAACTGAAACAATCACACGAATCCCCATCTCTAGCACCCTGGAAGAGAACTAGTTCTCGCAACACAGGGAATCCTAGTGCGAGAACTAGGGACCTCAAACTTACTAGAATTATATAAAATATTTAAATTTCGCTTTTGCTCCAAATTTATTTGAAAAAAAAAAAAATGTTATTAATGTACAATTGTTTAATGTTTTCATAAATATAGCATACACCGAGTTTGAATCATATAAATATGTACAACACTGGAAGAGCCCTGTCTGCTGCAACTCAGCAGTCAACATCCCCAAAAGGAAAATTGTTCTGTTATTAATTTGTAAGATGCAACATATTATTTGATTTCAATAAATTTTCCAATGGTTAACAAGAAATAAATTTATACTTTATGGCATCAATGAAACTCACATATCTCCTATAAACAGCACTCGACTAGGATCAGTAACTACAGCTCGTCTCATGGCCAGGTCTCCGAACACCTTCGCTGGTTTACCAATCGTCATCACTTTCCGACCGACCTGCTCCTCTACCATTGGTATGAAAATTGCTGAAGCTGGAAAGATAAGTACTACTTAGCGTAATATTTAACAAGCAGGATCATTTAAGCTGTTTTTGATGAGTCTTTTGGTCTCTATCCGTCTTATTACGAAACGCGGTTTAAATTATTAGTCCAGGACTTTGAAAATAAAAAGTGGGTTCTTGTTATTCAGACATCACATACAAGCAATCAAAATGTCGACAAAAAATGGAACTTTGATTTAACATTGACTCCTATATGAACTGAGGTTTAGGAAAACTTTAGTCACCTCAGTGGATGGAGCACTTATACCATCTTTTCTAAGTGCTTTTTTTATTTTGTAGTACCTAGATTAGAAAAAGTATACTTTTATTTAGTTTTATTTCTGATTCATCAATTATTTATATATTATTATTTAAAATAAATATTTTAATACTAGGTACGTAACCGAAGAATGCCAAGGACCCATGGCATCTACTGTCATGCCAAAGCTTAGTTTGTACTATAATCTCCCATTCAGGAAACTATGAAAGTTTCACTAAAACCGGCTTATAGGTTTGTAGAACGTATGTTTTGCTGAAATTTATTCAGCAGAATGCTGATTACTGAGCATGCATGGGTATTTTAGTCATGGCCATTAAAACAGTTTTATAAACGTCCACTAATAGAATAAGAATAAAGAATAAAATACATTAATCGAGACACGAAACAACACGAGAAACCGAACACATTAAAATAGAAAGATAGAAATACACGTTTCGTGTCACAATGCGGCCCCAACTCAGCATGTGCTAAAAGGTAAAACAATTACTACTTACTCATATCAGCACGCCCTGGTACATAAATCACTGTTTTATCTGAGGCTCCAGCGATGAACAGAACATCTGGGCTGGAGAGATATGTTATAGCTCTGTATATCTTAGCCAGGTTGACCCAAAGATCGCTGTCGAATACAACCGCGCCAATTTCTTCATTATCTTCTAGGAATTGGAGGAAGTAGTTTTCGTAGTCTTCTGTTATTAGGTTTAGAGGCTGTGAAAAAAAGTATTATATAGTTCTTAGGTATATGTTTTTATTAATGGCTTATAAGATCTGAATCTTGTAATTAATAAGTGCGTCAAAATATGGGACAGACAACAGACACAGACAGGTAAGTTAAAACTAGTACAATTCTACCTATTTTTTTAATTATTTTGTGAATGAGGCCACCAATTTTCGATTATTGCATGTTGGTATGGTAGGCCTCAAATCCAATAGCAATAATAAATAAAGAGAACCAAATTTTTCGAAACTCAGAAATCTGTTTTCTGTTTCATCAAAACCAATTATCAAGTGAATGAAGTGGCAAGGAAAATTTCCAAGGAATTATTATTATCATTTATGATTACTGCCAATAATTACTTAATAATTACTTTATTAGTCAGCTTTAGTATCCAAAATTATATATTATATAACTATGATGATTATATAGATAACGCCGGATGTGAGATAACATAAATTGGATATCATAATTGTATATATATATCACACGATGAACGAGCATGTTCATCTATGTGTTCAATAATCTAGTCTTAAGATTTTATATTTATTTGACTACGTATTATGTTTTAACTATGTTTGAAAATGCAATGTAAACGTCATATATTATGAAAATAAATGAACATAATCTGTTGAACAGTCGTTGGTTTTCAGACTAGACTTTACCGTCTTATTACAAAACGCGGTTTAACTATTAGTCCAGAACTTTGAAAATATGTCAGTTATCGTTGTTCGAAATTTGTTTTCTTCTGTCATAATAATCAAATTGTCAAAACTTTACCAATGATAAATCAACGTTCTAATTTAAAGTTGGCATTTTTATTGTTTGTGTGTGATGTTTGAACAACAAGAACCAAATTTTTATTTTCAAAGTCCTAGACTAACAATTTAACCACGTTTTGTAATAATCTATTCTTCTTACCTACGATGGAAGTTAATTGTGAATTTAATAACTGCTATAAAAATTAAGTACTTACGCCATATTCACACTTGAATCCATTCGATTCTAATACTTTGACAGTTTCCGGGCATGTGACGCAGTACACTGTTTTGTTGAAATTAACCGACTTCAAGTACTCTGCTATCGCAATCGACGGGATTGTTAAGTTTTCCTGAAAGAATTGAGTATTTTTAATAGATTTTAAAGCGACAATTGGTAAAAATATATTTTGTTCTCACTGTGAAATAAGACAATGACAAATTAACATACTTAATATTTACATAGTATCTTAAATAATATAAAAAACGTGGTAAAAATCACATTAAAATTTGGTAGCCAAGGTTTGGCATTGCAAACTCATTTTACGCAATATGTAGTTAATACTACATTTACTTAATCTGACTTTATTTTGCTTGATTAGACAAGAGTAGTAAAAACATGATCTATTTGTTCTCAAATTATGGAGCCAACTTCTGATCCACCTATTTGACAAAAGACCAGTGCTTTACAAAGCGACTACCATCTGCAGGCCTACCATAACGTTTTTAAAAGCAGTGTCATTGCCGCTCCGCTGCGATTCCGCTGAAATTCAATGCTGCTAATATTCGTACCACAAGCTTATGACGTAATATCGCGTTCCAGCGGATTTCAAGCGGATTAGGGATGAGACACTGAACGAATGATTTCGCTACAACTGCATAAAATGAAAGAGTTTGTGATAAAATATAGCACAACCTATAGTAGTTTTGCTTTCAAAATTTGTCACTGTCACTGATTCGAAAACAGTTCAATATTTTCTTTGAAACTATCGTACTTGCGTGTTGCCAGATATCGGCTTCAACCGTATTTAGCTCTTTTCAAATACATAATGTAGTAAAAAAGCACAATAACAATTATAAATAATCATGCAAGTATGCAGTATGCAAGGGGTACATGCAGTATGCAAGGAATATTTTTTTATTTTTTTATTTATTAAATTTCGTAACATGTACATAGCTATTGCGACTGGAGTTGGTATACATTGTTTTGTGTACATTTTATGCCGAAAAAAGTATCCTGTATTATTTTCCTAACCATTTATTTTATTTAAATTTGAGCCCGGCTTTCAGCTGGTGTACATTTTCAAACTTTTTTCCAAAGAGTTCGTGCTTATTTGTATACAGAAGTGGTACGAACTGCCAGATCACTATGTCTTATTCTCTTTTTTGCTTGTGTGTGTATAAAAAATGTCATGTACGGTATAAAAAAATATTCTGGTAGCACTGAATGATTTTGTAAACCAACTACCATAACAAACTGCCTATAAATTATAACTGTTTTATATATAGAAATGCATTGGGTCCCCGATTTAGAGGTGATACATTTTGTGCTGTATGAATACTACACAGTATGATGGACAGAATACCGCATGAATGTGTTCATGCACAGTGAAAAACTTATCTAGATAAACCAAACACTTTGGATACGCTTCTTAACAAAAAGTTGATTTCTTCAAGCGGCTTTTTGTTCTCGATACAAGCTGATGGAACGTGGTGGATCACCATGACTGTGATCACGATACCAAGACGGTGACAAACCATCATCAACTTCTTACGAGCAAGCAAGGCTGCAGTCGGATATACTCCATCTATTGGAGCTGGAAGATGATCAAATTCCTCTGCAAGCAGTATAACCACTTCGTAGACGAACGTTTACTCGTGTAAATTACTTTTCTGTGTGAATACTCTAAACATACGATGTGGATACATAAACTTAAAAGTTTTTTTCAATAAATTGATGTTATAAGCTTGAATTTATTTTTACTGGACGACAGTTATTATGTTGGGGAACATAAACATATAACACAGAAGTTAGCTCTAATTAATCATCCTTTTTAACTCTAAGATATCATTTAGGTTGTTAGCTTATGCGTTCTATATTGTGTCTCAACTATACTAATTTATAAAATAGGTTTGTGTGGTGTAGGCATAGTGTGTCGTACATAGTCTAACTATACTGCTACTTTATACCTTTAAGCACAAGATGGGACCTATTTAAGATTTATGTTTAAATTAAACAAATAGTTATTGTACATTTTGTCTTATTAACAGTTAATTTAATACCCTATTCACAATAGTATATATAGAAGGGCACTGAGCAAGTCACTGTTCTCAAAGCTAGGGTACACCAACATTCTGCATAACGATGCCCTGCTGCGGTACTGAATCATCGTTATATTGCCACCTCATCTGCTGTGGCGGTAGTGTGATCTCGAACTGGGTCCCTGCTGTAGTTTTGGGTCGTGATAGTTGGCTCTTTAGCTTGCTGTTGGCTGATGAATAATAAATAGCTGCAGCTTGAGATTTATTTTCGTTGCTCCACATATTCACTGGTGTTCGGTATTTTCGCAAAAATTGTGCCGAACCACACACACATAACCATTGTATATCAATTAAATTCAGTTTTCTTTCATATTTTCAATAATTCAAAGGATTTAAATGGAAAAATATCTCAAATACGCAAGCAGATAGCAGCGTTTTTAGCATCTCAAAATAATGTCAAATTGACAGCTCAGCGATAATGATTCCGCTGGCAATTAGACGTTATGGTACCGATTTAGGCAAAACGCCTAGGAAATGAATGAACAAAATCGCGTGACGTCATCAAAACCTCGACGCGCCGCGACACTGATTCCACCTTATTTAAACGTCAGAAACTAGACGTTGTAGTACCGATTATCGCAGCAGCACTGCTGCAGTACTGCTATAAGACGTTGTGGTAGGCCTGCTGATCTCGTCAACCGTAAAGGGATAACAGAAAAAGCACTAATTTATAAAACACTAATAGTTTCTAATAGTGTTTTATAAATCTATGATACATATAGTATGGAGGTCAAGGTTGAAGACCATGAAGGATGACGTATTATCTGCAAATAACGGCCTCGCACTTAAACATTTAATGAATGGATCACGAATTGGGTACCGTAAATCGTGAAATCTTAATAATTCTACAATAAGTACATACGACAATTAAGTTACGACTGGTGACTCCCGCTCTGGATCGTTTCTGGTGCAACGGCTTGCTATTTCCATTCAGCGCGGAAACGCAGCTAGCTTGATGGGCATTGGGCACATTTGCACCGGGAACGATAAAGGGCGGGTTAAGTTGACATGTAAGTTTGAGTTACAATTAGTTGTTTATATCAAACAAATTCTCTCATCAAAAAATAAACTGTACTTACAAATCCATTCTCGATCCCTGCAGCTTCAAATAGTTCTTGATAGTTCTCTTTAGATCTGAGACTGTTGTTTGACACGAAGTTGACTGTTTTGCCATGTTTCTTCATTTGCTTGTAGAATTCGCCGACACCGGGTAGTATTTTCGGATTGCATATTACACCTGAAAATATTCGAAAAATATATTCTATGAAATTGCACTTGGCAATTTCGAAACACTGAGGTGAGGTACAAACCTAAAACAATTAGAAACCTTTATATTTATTTTGTACCTAATCAATTAAGCAAACGTAACAAATTCTAAACTTAATCCCAACGAAAAATCGGTAACTTTGAGATAAGAGAACGATGTAAACAAACCATTAACCAAACATAACCTCAACACACCATCACAACCCGAAAATACATGATCAAACGAATCCAAGAACGCTTTCCATTCGTCTGGACTCATATTTAACGCATCCACCGGAGCCATTTCACTAAAGTTACTTTAACAATTCACTAAAACATATAACTTTAAAGATATTTACTCTGAACGTAGAGTATTGGAATAATTTTCCATTGGACAAGGTTAAATGTACACACGTTTATATTATGAGCACATACAGAAACGATCTGAGCATGCGCCAGCGTGGTACAAGCCGCACAGGCGCTTCAGTAAGATTACGATAAATTTACACGTGAATAAAATGGGAACTAAAGCCTTCCGAACAAGATTTGGTACTAAAATTCAGTTGATGAAGGAGTGCTGCCCTCAGTGAAATCAGATTATATATTATCTTGGGAGAGTTACTTCCTGTTACATCCACCATGGCAATGTTTCATCATTGTTTTATGAATGAACGTCTCATAGTTTTGGATGCGTTTCAATTTTGTACCATTATACTATATTGTTGGTGTATTTTTATCGTTTTTCTATTTGTGTGATGCTAATTATTAATTTACACTAGATAGTAAGTAAATAGAAAAACGAGCAAGCAGGCTACTAAATAGAAAATGTTCTCTCTTGAGTCGTATTTCCTCAAGACTGGGGGTCGTGCCTCCCCGCAGAATTAATTCATAAGGGGAGTTCTCTAGCGCAGATATATCGTGGTGGGCGCCCAGGTTCTTGATATATTTGTTATTTTTTACAAGAAGACAAAACATGGCTTTATCTTTAGTATTTCGATACAGGTACATTTGCATCACTACTAACACAAATATTGGGAAAGCAACCGTTGCACTGTTGCTATACCACAGTCTAAGCAGCAGTTGCTAAGCGTTAGCAGTTTGCACAGGGAAATGCCATGGAATAATAAACCTTACGCACAGAAAATTCAAGTGCACTTCAGTATTAGATTTTATTAGAACATGTCTCATGGAGGCTTCCAGGGAATAATATTTTCTGTGGTTTTAAAACAAAGAAATCTTCCATTTTATCATCACTATTCTCCTGGTACACGAATGATACTGTAATAAAAATTATCTCAAATTTCTTACACGAGATTCCAGTTTACGGCCCTTTTGAGTGTTAGGAACAAAATAAAAACCCGTTTGGTATCTAATAAAAGGTCCCCGATGCCTTACAAAACTTGCAAAAAAGTATAAATAGCTTTTGCAATAGTGTTGTGTTGTCAGCTCGAAACAAATCCCTCGTGGTTAGTTCTATTGGCCTTTTATAGTTAACTAGCGACCTGACCTGGTTTTGTTCGTGGGAATCAACTACACTGGTAGTGGGGCACCGTTTCAGCGGATAAATCTTTATTATTTAATCTTTATTTCATTTACATATACTATGGTCACCTTACAAATCGATTTAGCCAAGCATGGCCTGGCAAATCATCAAACGTAATGCTTTGAACTATATTCCGTGAGTCAGATTCATCATCAGGCGTATCGTGATGCGCCCAGCCAGTATTCGATCGGCCATATCAAACGATTAGCCCACGACATATACATTAACTCCTCCCCAGCACACTAAGAAGTCACAAAGAGTTACATTTAACTTTATTAGCTGATTATTATAATACTTATATCTATTTCAAGCGAAGTTTTATACTTTTGAATGCCCAATCTTTATGTTTTATAACATAACAAATTTATTACAATAACTTCTACAACTTACCCATTATCTTGTGAAGTGAATAGATTAAATGTTACAAATCAAAAACTTGATGTGCCTACGAGTATGTCTAGGATTTCTCGTAGTTTGTGATCAATACCAGACGAGAGAAAACTCAGCTCTGGCTCCTTCTTATCCTTCAGTGTTTTTAGCCTAAAAGTCCGTTTCTAGATGAATCTTCCAACTGATCGTCACGTACGTTATTATCTGCTTGGCTATCACAGTTCTATTTCTACCCAAGACGTGCTCTAATTCCCGATTTGTACTAGAATCAATAATGATAGAATATAACGTCTTGGACAAAATAGTAGAAAGGTTTCTATCATCAAAATATCTAGCTAGGATCTTCAGTATAATAAATACGCCAATGAATAGCTTATCATTAATAAAATTAATAGCCTATGTGTTAATCATCGACATACTTACCAGCGTTTGAGCATGGAGCAAGAACAAACTCATAAAATTTTGTCTATTCCGTTAATGTATTTATCACTAGTGGACGCCCGCGGCTTCACTAGCATAATTTTTGAGATAAAAAGGTTTAAAATGAACATAACTTTTTTATTTACGAACCGATTCAAATAAAATAAACACTAAATGTTAAGTTAAAAATGCACCAACATGTTAGTGAAAACCGTAGACAAATCGGTTCAGCCGTTTTTGAGTCTATAACGAACAAACATACCGCAGACAAACAGTTTTTTTTGGAACTGGATTTTTGTGTTCTATTGCATCAATAAAGACCCCACAACAATTTTTTTTTCATTTATCTTTAATGTACAGACACCGACCTGTTACATACAGCTTTATTATACGAGTATGTATGTATAGATTTACGCAGATCCCACATCGTGAATTATTGTAAATTTGTAGCTGGCCAAGGCAAGATGGCACCTCAATGCATCATGTATAATTTTACGATTTGTACTTTAGGTCCAAATTCGAAATTTTGTGTTGTGGCAGAACACCAACTTTTGTTGTTTTTCTCGTAAAACCCTTGGCTAGACGTTTGCAAAATAATCAGTCGCTTCGCAAATATCAGTATTTAAACTCAGAGAAAGAATTCCCGACTCGTAACAGGGCCATCTCTTAAAGTGAGTTTGCTATTACGAAAACATAAGGCGTTTCGCCGATTCCGACTTCGATTTTTCATCCAAAACGCTTTTATGTTAGGTCATCAAACTACTTATAGGCGGGCCATATTTCTCACACAATCCTTTCAGAGCGCTAGTCTCGTTTTTCATCGTAACGAATCTCCTTGATACCGTTCAGAGCACAGATGATATATAAGCAGATACCTAATCTTTTAATTATCTTGTATTACCGAGCCACTTGGATAGACATATGATGATGATGAACCAAATCACTTTAGTAGTGATACTATATCTTTTAGCGTCATTTGGATCACCAACATATCAGTATTTCCCTTTTATCACTTACTTAGTGTGTTTTTTGGCTTCTCCTACAATTTTTTCGATCTCATTTTATAAACGAATTATTTATTTGACCGAAGTATGGTCTATCACTTTGCACACTTGCTTTCGAAATCAGATCATTGTGACATAAAACCCCAGTAGATTTTAAGTGTTTAGTGAACCTGATTAGAATAGCCTAATATAGCCATCTGCATTTTTATATTCTTTGTTGATACTGAGCATGATTTACGACGACTGTTAGCCTTCCGACCCTCGGCCACCTTTGCCTGCTATCAAACGTGATATCTGAGAACTAAGCTTGTTTAAATTATTTAACTAGAACACTCTGCTATCCGTAACGTAAATTATGCAAGCGAAATAAATAGGCTAAGTAAGTTTCACCGATGCAAAACCGGAAAGTTACTTGTTGGGCGGTAAATATTGAGCAGATTAGCTTTTTGAACCAAGTTACTCTGTGCATGTAAAATGAAAAAAAGGTTTTAGAAAAATGCTATACATTAAACTCGTATATATGTAAATATAATGTTTCATGATATAAATCATGTACTATAATATATTTCAAATGGGGCACCATCAAATTTGCCCATAGATAAATCAATATGTATATCTTTACTAAGAAATTATATTTTTAATCTGAAATTTTATGAAATCTATAGTTACTCGAGTAGATAAAAATAGTCCAGACCTGACTTTAGGTATGAATAGGCAAGGCAAGACCATTGAAAAAATCCTTTTAGGCAACATCATTGAAACCTTTTTCTGGCTTGACAATCACACTAAACATAAAAAAGCATTTTCACAATAATCTCGAAAGATTTATGTATTCAAGATGAATTTTCAATTGAAATCTGATCGTAGCTTTTACAAGAAAGGCATTATTGAAAGGCTTTCGGGATACATCGCAAACCGAATCCATTTGGGCAACAAAGTCGCGAATTCGCGAATCAAATGGTCGAACCGCAGAGGCATAGCATGTTTGCATCAAGTTTCATTTCATGATTCTGTTTTTGAATTCAGGCTTTCATATTAAGTACCTTTTCCCTTAGAAAATCATAAATCACTTGAGTATAGGCGATTCTAGCGATAATTTATAAGACAAATACTGCCTTATATGTTTTGAATAGGTAAATTTACATTCAAAACATTGTGTTAATTCATTGATAAAAATAGATGAGTACCTAATTTTTGGAAATAATTGATATTTATTCATTACAATTTAGTAATAAGAAATAGTTACAAGCAAGATGATACTAACAGTTTAAACCACCTTGAAGGCATATGATACACCTTAGTGATTGTAAAAAATATTTCATTATTTGTATCTTTTAAAGTAGATAAAACTATTGACTGTGTATGTGCTAAGGCTAGACCGCAGGATTCAGTATTCAGATCAGGTAAGGGTATATATTCACAACCCTTATGGCCTTTTATTATCAAACGTCATTGCCAACTTTTACAAGCATTTTGTTGGCGATATTTAAGGGTTGGCCACATTTATGCTGATGTGTAATTAAATTTTAGTTTGGATGCTTTTAAAAATCCTTGATTGTTATAGGTATTGCTCCTAGTTAACAAATTCCTCTTTAGGTTAATTATTTTAATCAACAGAGTAATTAAATTTTAATATCATTTATAATGCTGCATTGACTTTCTTTTTTTAGACATGGATATGGTCAGTAATGTGATGTATTCGTAATTTTTATTTGAAATTCTCATAATTTAGTAAGATAAAATTTGTAAGTTTTTATTTTACTATTGTTTAAGAAGACTAGAAAAGGTTCTGTGTTCAATATTCATAATCGAGACATTCAGGCTTGATTCATTCATCAGAATATTTTTTAATCAATTAAAATTTATTTATTGGGACATCTACAAATGATCCATGAGTAATATTGAGTAAGTAATAAAAACACAATAAATATTGTTATTATAAATTAATATTAATTAAAGAAGAGGAATAAAATACATTTATTGAGACACGAAACAACGCAAAAACAAAAGACAATATAATAGAAAGATAGAAGTACACGTTTCGTGTCACAATCCGGCCCCAACTCAGCATGTGCTGGATGCAAACATCCAGCGCTGGTCTTCTGTTGGAACCGGCAGGTGATATTGAGTATTTTTGCTACAATTGCACCTTTTATCCCTCACTTTATAATAGTACTAACACATCGGTGTAACAGCGACAATATTTTTACTTTCAAAAAAGGGAAATTGCCTTCGGTGAGTGGTTTCATTCCAATATGTATGCGAGAAATGTCAAATGACTTTTGGATTTTTTTTTATTAAACGCTAGAGCAGAATGGACGATTCTAATAATTTATAGAGGCATAACTTTTTTGCTATTTCACAGGGGCTAATGGATATTTATATGTTTGCTTTGAGCGTATAAAGTGAGAAGTCGATGTTAGTTTATGCAGGTTTAATTGGCTTTGGCAAAAATGTTCAGATATAATTGATTGGTTTAGAAATAGCGTATTTTAAATTTAAAGTTTTATTTTGTTATTATACCAACAAATTGACAACAAGAGTATTTATAAAAAAAAATAGTAACATATAGTAAAAATGGATGTTGGGTTGCGATATTGGTATTTTCCTGTGAGCGCTTAAATTAATAATAATACGAGTACACTGTGAATGGATGGTGATGATGGTTTTCGACTGTTCAAAGGTTTTTTCATAACAAAGGTGCAATTGAATAAGTTACAACAGTCATAAACTATGCTCATACTTTAACATTAATAATAACAAATAATTATATTTTAGCTGGATTTGTTGTTTTGTCTTTCTTAGTCCTCTCGCAACGGAGCGTAAGATCATTTCTATTACTTAATATGGAGGTAGTTTGAGGTCAACATAATAGCATAATTTTTTCCTGTAATTGTTTACCTAAGTCGCTAGTTTCAATTAGTATTTTCTAAGCTCAATATCATAGTGACAATGCAAACTAGCTTCCCAATAAGCTCCTTGCGCTAAAGGTCGGACAACAACCCCAATTTGCGTTTGGCGCCCTCTATTGTCTCAGTCGCTTTGAATAGGAAGCGCCTTTGGCCCGTCTCTGATGCCCAATGACATTAAATTTAACGGACTACGAAAAAAAAAGTATTGAGGCACACACAAATTACTTAATAAATAGTTTATAATATATATTCAAATAAGCACTACAATTGTTTAACTGTGATTAACTAATCAAAGTACTATCATTCTTTCGCTGAAAATGCAATGTTAACCATTATATTATACAACAGAGTACTTGATCTATCGAAATCAACATCATTTTGAAATTCAAGAAAAAAGGTATTGCATATGTGTATAAGTTCTCATGTAAGTTTTTAATTTGTAACAAAAAGTTTAGAAGTATTTCTTTCAATGAAGTTTTAAAGCAATGTTTTAAAAGTTTATTACATGTTATCAGTATTAATCACAAGATATTATAGTTTACTGGTATCTTGTTATAGCCGCGTGATAAATTTGTTTACCGGTCACAGATTGGACTTACACGAAAATTTAGGGGATATATTTAGGTGTCTCTAAGTTATTTTATCTGTTCTCTTTTGGTTCCATCTCTGACATCAAAGGCTTCCGGCGCATGTCCGCTGGTCTTATACTCACAGATTAATTGGTTCCAAGTTATTAGGAGAATTATGACGACGAAGATAATATTGTGTGCCAGTATGTGTAAATTCGGGATAGGTATAAAATATGTAATTTCAAAATTTTACCATTTCAAATAATTGAGTTTTACTTGTGACTGTGTTACTTACCTACATAAATTTATCAAAAGTAGATTAGCTATTAAAAATGTAAAGATGTCACAAATTCCTATAGGTACTTAGTTTCAAAGAATTTTGTCAATATAACCGTACATAGAACATAAGGATATCGTAGATATCTTTTAGGCTTTTCCAAAGATTTTCTAAGTGCCCCCCCCCCCCATTTTTATGTTGTACTCGTAGTTAGAGGTAATATGTTTAGTTTTTCTTCCATTGTTTTTATGTTTCATTTTTGTTAATAATGATACAGGATATCGTTATTAATCATGTTCATTACTTTGTAGCTTATTATTACTTTATATACTGGCAGTTATTTAATAGTTTTTGTCACAGTTCCCTATGTTTCCAACAGCAATTAGAGCTGTTGAAAACTCTACCCCTAACCTTTTTACCGTAGCTCCTATATTCACAGCAAACGTAGTACTTGCATCGACATACTGCAGCAAAATATAGGCCTTGTCAATCAATATCTTTCCTTTAAAAATATTAAGTCAATATTGGATGTTACTATTGGAAGTCTGAGTAACAAACATTTTTTTTAACTAGATAGGCTCACTCTTGAATACATTTCGCCTGATGTTAAGCGACCTTATAATCTACGTTTTAGCGCGCTCGCCTAGAAGAAACCGATTAACTCTAGACTTATTATTTTTATTTTCTTCGACATTATACTGAGTGGCTGTATTGGGGATAAACCAATGAACTTAGATAAATTTAATAAATAAATATTCCGGGACATTGCACACAGCGCCATCTAGCCCCACACTAAGCAAACATGATGTAGGCATGTTTTAAATTTGTTTGTTTTATTGGACAAGAAATTAATGTTTATTAGTCTAAGATAGTTTAATGTATGTTTAGATACATTTATCGCATCATCTGTATCGCGACAAGCTTCTACACACTTGGAATATTTTGTTCTGTAAATTCATGGATTTTCGATATTTTTTTCAACTTGTACATTTTGTTTAAATTATTTGTAAGATAGTGTCGCCGCATTCATTTGAAGACAATATGTCGATATTATATGGCTAATATTTAAGCGTGTGTAAACAAAACACACTTTAGAACTGAGAATATTGTGTTAAGTGCCTTACTATGTCGATATATCCACATTTTTGAGTTTTTTTCACACTGCATCGTGCAATGTAAAAAGAAAAGTATGTCACGGTCTGACAAGTCCCCCGGTATGGGACATGTTTGATGAAGGTAGCTTATTTACGTACCAGGAAATGGTCAAATGTTATGTTTGACGTTGGGTTTTTAATCTTTCTTTTTATGGTGGAATTTTGTCGAAGCCAAACGTGCAAGCCAAATTCATTGAACGCGCCCAGACGAAAGACACATGCAAACGGTTTAGTTTTAGGTTTTGTTTGAACGAAATTGGAATAATTTATATATGTATATTGAGATTGACGAGAAGGTGGATTGTCATATAGGATAATTTTAATATTGGGTGAACTCAAGTAAAACCACGTGGCACTGCCGCTGCAGTTTAAAAGTATTATTTAATACAGTTAGATGCTACGAATGACTGAGTGTCTACGAAATGCTATGCCTTATAAAAGACTTAAACGCATGCTCGTCTACGCGGATATGTTTTCTCGTACATTTGTTTTGTTTTTTTAATGCAACATGTGCTGTTTGTAAGTTTTTTATACTTTAAACTGATTTAAAGGCTGAGGGCTTGGACGCAAAAGTTATATCGAAAAGGGCCTGAATTGCTTCGAGAAAAGGATGGACGGCCGTGCCGCGAAGATCTAAAAAAACATTCTTACATTCAAAATACGGAAATAATAATACCATAAAATAATACCATTAACCATAAGTAATACCATTTAAGTTTTATGTGTAATACGACCGCTACAGCTTATAAATCAACCCATCTTCGATACCGGATATAAAACATCCGGGCCGGTTACGCCGGACGTTTTAACAATGTTTAGCGATTGTTGCCATTCAGTCAGGCAACCGGTTACATTGTTAACTTAGTCGATCTTTGAATCAGCTTGTATCGGGTAGCAATTCAGTTTATTGGGAAAACTTAATGAATTAGGAAAGAAGATTAAAAGAAACAACAACAACAAGCAAATGATTTTAAGTTTAGGGCGTTTCTATAAAATAAGAAACTCACTTCATTTCAAGAATTTCACTTTAGTATGTATTTGTAGGATATATTTGTTATTAAATTTTATTTGTAGCAAATATATTTTTACAAGGCATATTATTCTGTATTTACAATAATAAAATATAAAAACAAGGGAAGAAAAACTAAACATACTACTTCTAACTACTACAAAAAGGGGCACTTAGAAAATCTTTAGAAAAGCCTAAATATAATCTAAGTGCTCCAGCCCACTACCAGAGGGCAGCGTGCCCAGCATACTGGCCGCATTACCACGCTGGATGGCAATGCTGATACGTTGAGCCAGAAAAAGGCCAGCATTTTGGTCATGCGTCGCGTCAACCAAGGGCTCCGAGAGGTTTTGGAAAATAGTATGGGCTCCCGGACCCCACGGCCCCAAAGTCTCGACTCCAAAAGGCTCAAATATGTAACCTCGGCCGAGGTTAGCATATTTGCATCTCTTGTGATGCTCGGCAATAATAGCCGCCGCTCCAGCCCGACACCGTGTCAAAGACAGATGAGACGGCGCCAATGTGTCGACGCAAGTTGCGTCCCACACAAGAGACATGCTACATGCTTTTGAAAACCAATAACTTCTGTTAATCATCGTTACCAGCAATTTTGCTTTTTTGTTGATGGATTCTTCCACGATGATGTACTTGTCTAAAATAAAATACGTATTGCGTCATTTTTTTTTGTCTAAAACAAATTCCATAACACACTAATTTTAAGAGGATGTTACGACCCTCGGTAATTAGGAATACGCCTTAAAGAACATGTTTTATTCTGACAGAGAAAAAAGCAAATAGCATTCTTAACCAATTTGCCTCATAACCTTATTAATGAAGTTCATTACTACACTTGACAAGAGTATCAAGGAACACTAACTACGAGTAAGATAATTCTATCGGAAGTTGACAAGCCATCCCCAGACAGTTATTGGCACGTACGGATAAATTATGTAGTGTCAGGACCCTTCGATAGAACCCAACTTGTTAAATTAGTGAACAGAGATAGAGAAATTTCGGACGAATAGATAGAATGGTTTCAGTGTTTTTGATGTATACCTAATGTGAGCAATACGTCTATGATATATTTTAGTCCTATCATTTTAGTTGTGTGTAGTATCGATGTAACGTTTATCACGTAAATACGGCCAGACGGATCATCATGATTATTGGTATGTAGGTAGTATGAGGTCTCAGGAGTGTCATAGGCTACCTTTTATCCTGAAATAATGCGATCGAAGCTTTGGGCGTTCTCTAGTCATTTCATAAAGATTCTTAATGTTTGTTCCTATCTATATATGAATTTAGATATCAATTAATCAATTTAGTTATATTATATATTTTAATATTATGTTTAAGACTTGTAAATATATACTACTAGTCAGTTACTTTATATTTAATAAGTTGTGAATAAATATTTAGATATCTACAAATCTATGTCAGCAAGTAATGCAGTTGGTTCCTGGCCACTTTGCAACTATGAAGTGACAGCCCGGAGGGAATAACTACTCCTTATTAATTTAAGATGAAGCTGGGAACTAGTTCTCATTCACGCCGCCAGAGGGCGACTTGGTAACGTGTTCAATTAATAGTAAGTATACCTACTACTACTCTGAATTTTTTTCTCGCTTATTCAACGTCTTAGTAAGAGTTACAGTTTAGTTAGTATGTAGTTTGACGTGTACAAAAACACAAAAGTGTAAAACATATGTATAAGTATATACATAGATTAGGTACCTATATATTAATTTTAAAAACACATTATTTAAAAAATCTCGTTTCGTATATCAAGTAGGTACTATTTTTATTTTTAATGTGTCAGCCATATTTATTTATTAGAATTAATTTAATAATTTAATTTATGTAATTAATTATAATTTATCCAAGCGCAGAAAACATTGTTCTTAATACCTATTGAATAAACTTTAAAGATTAACAATAATGCAAACTCTTCAAGTTTCATTTGAGTAAGCGAAATGTTATTAAGTTTTTAATTAGCGTTTCGTTTTAAATCGACTGTTTGCCAGTTTTATATTGCAAGTTCTCATTTCCTGATAGTTCTGTGAAGTAATTGGCTAAGAAAAGATCTGGATGCAATACTGAAAGCTTAGACATTTAATAGATTTACAAAAGTTGTTTGTTCACAACACAACTTTGAAAGTTTAACTTAAATTGTTCAGTTACTTAAGCTAAGTAGCTTAACTTAGATATACATATATTATATAGGTATGAACTTTTGGCATTTTTAAAAATAATATGTTAGTTACTAAACCTTGTTTTTTTATTATAGACTAGTGGGTGCTCGCGGCTTTGCTCGCATAAAGAAGTAAAACTTGCATCCCCTATTTCACCCCTTTAAAAGTGTCATTTCCAAAAATCCTTTCTTAGCAGATGCCAACGTCATAACATCTACCTGCATGCCAAATTTCAGCCCGATCCGTCCACTGGTTTGGGCTGTGCGTTGATAAATCACTATATCAGTCAGTCAGTCAGTCAATCAGTCAGTCACCTTTGAGTTTTATACATATAGATAGATTAGTTTGAAAGTTATAAAGATTTTGTTTTTTAAATATTGTTACAGTTTTGCGCCCGATAAATACCTAGCTTTGTATGCTATCTATTCATATCATAGTTATCTAGATGATTAAAAATAAAACTAACTCACTTTCCTCATGATATCACATTTAATTTCAATACATAATATTATCGAACACAGCCACATCAACTGTTAAGATTAGGTACAAAACTCTTCTACACAGAAGTTAGTTACTCATGAATCTTCTATTGGATATCAGCGGTTGGTGCAATCTTGCCCTGGACCAGATTCTTGAAAGGCCATTCGACTTCACTCTGCTCGAAGGTGATATGGGTCTTCTGTCTGGTCAGAGTCCTGCTGTTATCCATGGCATGTTCTACCAGGCTCAGAAGCTCGTAAGTTCCACTCATGGAAGAGGGAGAATTTAGGAAGAACATTCCACAGCTTGGGAATGTGGCGTCTCCGCCAGCGGCAGCAGAAGACGCAGAGGCATGGGGTAGGGTTTGTTCATTGGGGTAGAGCTCGTACATAAGGCCGTTAGGGAAGATCACGTGGCAAGAGATTAGTTTGTCGAGGAACAGGATTCCGATGCCGATTGGCTTCGCGATCATTGGGTTGCTGAGGTGGGTGACTGTCACGTCGTTCAGGTAGACCTCTGTGACGGCTGGAATAAAATAATAAAAATAAAATATTCCGGGACATTGCACACAGCGCCATCTAGCCCCACACTAAGCAGACGCTTGTGTTTATCCGATTAAAGAGAAGTTTTAAGATCAAAACTAAATACTTTATTGTACACCAATTACATATGAACAAAAGTATAAGGAATATGAGCTGAGCACATAAGATTGGGACAGAGGACGGCCTTATCAATGGGAGTAATATCTTCAAGGTAACCTAGCTTGGACAATTTCGTCAGGAACTATTTGTTATTACTTTGTTTATTAGCTTATTTTGTACCTATATTAGCTTAATTATACGATAATATCGTTTCTAAAAAATATGAAGGAAATAGTATATATTATATATTTTTTATTATAGTTTTGTAGTTAACATTTTATCCATTCTCTACAATAAAGCGCCATAACATAATAATGATTATTAGGTAATATTGCATTGGTTAAATTTTCAAAACACTATCACATACAACTTACAGATAATCAACTTGAAATAATTATACATTACAACAAAAATAATTTTTCAAGATTTTTTTGTGAACTTGCTTTGAAAAAAAAATACACAAATGGCTAGTATTCTAATCACATATTGGAAATATTTTATACCATACCTACTCTGAAAAGCATATGTTATTCACGCAAAACAGTGAATAAAAAGGCCTTTTATTCACTGTTTTGTTTTTATTCACTATTTTGGTGTTTGAATTTGGAACACAAAAATATATCCGGTCTCTATTTCAATGCTTACACAAACTCCTTGCGCTAAGATTCGAAATTCAAAACTCTTTGGTGCAAATAAATTCTCAAGATTTGATTGGTCGATATTTGCGACAAGGAGTTTGGCATTACATTAAAAACTTTTTTGTGTTCTTTTGCTGGTGGCTGAGGGTTATATCGAAAATAAATCGAAACGCAGCCTTCATAGCAAGCAGCATAAACCTAAAGAAACCTGAAGACCCATGGACTCCACGCTCTTCGACGTCCAAAGATGCCCCAGAGTTTCCTCCAGCAGAAAGTTCTGACCATCGACATGAAATAAATATTGTTTCACAAGTTGACCACCCTAATGATAATAATAAGAAAATTACGCTTAATTTCAGTCTTTGCTCTAATTTTAATGTCCATTTCAATTAATGTAACAATTCTTATTTCTTGATTAAATTTCTATTTTCGCTTAAATTATGTCTTTTCTCGTAGTCATGGTATAAAGTATAGTATGCAACTCCTGAATAAAGCACGAATTTATATCGAGGGCCATGAATCACTCGCGTCGCTCAGGATTCTAATGATTGAATCACGAGCGCAGCGAGTGATTAGAATCCTTCACTTGCTCGTGACTCATCTACGGCCCTCGCTTTAAATCCGTCCTTTATTCACTAGGTAGTTGCATAATATACTATTGTCAATACCGTTATTAAAAACTCAATTATGTAATTTTTATGTTTGGATGGTTCTATCAATCGTTGGAAAGAAAATACTTCTTAACTATATCATCTGATTGATTCCTTTTTTTACAAAGTATGGAAGTTGGTACCTTGAGAGCCGACCACGGCCAAAGCGAGGATCATGAAAATTTTCACAGACATCTTTACACAGCTCAGATTTGACACTACACCGAAAATAATCATCACTCCTTAGTTTTTATATACGCCATAATCACAATCAACCAATCACATTATGCTATACGATTACCCTGATTAAAATCTATGATAAAGCTTTATCGGTAGTACAAAATCAGTTCTTTTTTGTGTCTGAATATCCTGAACTGATAAATGGGACGTGATTGAGCTTGGAAATTTTTCAAGTGCCCTTTTGAGTGATTTCATTGCAGAAAAGTGAGTGCAGCGTTCGATGTTGCATTTTATGTATCGAACACTGATGGCTTTAAAAAAATGGGTGCTTTTATAGCTAAATAAAATTTACACGTTTTATTTAAAAGGGTACATGTTTTTAGCTACTTTCTTAGGTTAGATCTGGATAGTTTCTGTAGAATTTTGTATATTACCTACTCAATTAAGAAAAAAGAGTGTGGCTCAGCGGTTCCGGTGTCTGCTTTTCATCCAGACGGACCCTGGTTCTAATCCACCAATGACTTGTATTTTCAAGTTATGTGTGGATTTGCAGTCTCCAAACGGTGAAGAAAAAACATTGGGAGGAAGCCGGCATGTTTGAGGACTACAATATCCGAGGACATTGTCTTCCGTGGAAGGACCTGGCCGCCTACCGCGATGAATCAGCCTAAGGCAACTCACCTAACGAATCACCACCTAATTCTGCGGTGGAGTCACGACACTTAGTCATGAGGAAATGCGACTCAAGAAAGAGATTAATCAATTCAAATATCATATTGCTCAATAATATAACAATAAATTAAGGAAAATTCCACAACACTGGATTACTTTTAACTAACGGTTTTAACCTTAAATGGGCGGCTTTTATTAACTACGTCAATAGCAACAGCTATGATTCTACGCATTTTGGGAATCCAAGAACTAATAAATAGTTTGCTATAAATTTTGTCTATGGCAATGTTTATTTTTCGGTTTTTTGACGATTTATTATTAGGAGTTAGATTGCGTTAAATTCTAATGTCAAAATAATGTAAGTAATTGAAAATGTTGTCATTTATCTGATTTATAATTGAGTGTATTAGTTTCTTGTCGGCTTAGCTGAACATGTAAATTCATGCAAAATTGTAAAATATATGTCGATACATGGTCGAACTTGACTTTTATGAATCATAATAGTTGCTACGCCCGTAGCTCAGCTAGCGGAGGCAATCGCATGCGATTATGAATGTTAAGGTCGACGCGGTCAGTCCTTGGGTGGGTGACCGAAAAGTGGCATTCCATTCTGGGCGCTTCCGTAAGTTGGATGACTCGTTAAATTGTAGGTCTCGGCTATTTGTCTAGTACGGCAGTCGTTAAGCCATTTCTGAACCCCTTAGGGCGGCTTCATAAGCTCTCGACACCAGAGATGGCCACTCTCATTCAATGAGAAGAAGAACTACGCTACGATCGTAGTCCAACCATAACTTTCTTACAAACTGTAGTATAGTTAGACTAGAGTTATATTGAGTAAAGAATTATAACCTCAATTACTTTGTTGATATATATCCTAACAGAGAGACTTATTGTAGTATTATAAAAAATACCTATCTTCCAATGTATTAAAATGACTATAACACCAACCAATTTGGTTGGTTTTCAATTCACAAGCTCAGTGCTTGAATTTATTTATGAATCGTATGGCATTTTTAACCGACTTCCAAAAAAAAGGAGGTTAAAAAGTCTTCTGATAGTTTTATTTGTAATCTCTACTCCTTAGACTGTTAGTGTTTTGTTAGTTTGAGGTCTTACTTTTTTATCCTGCAATAATACGAGCGAAGCCGCGGGCGTCTACTAGTATACAGTATAAGTACGTAAATCTGGTTATTGAATACGCCGTACTGAAACTATTACAGCTATGTACGAGTATAAGCCTGTGACCGCAGGTGTGGATTCTGCGCCCAGCCACCGCAAGTCCGCTACCCACCTGCGGTCACTACACTATTAATATAATAAATAAATAAATAAATAAATATTCGGGACATTGAATGTATGTTATTTATGTTTATTACATATATCTACGCATGTATGTAACTACTAATATTGTACTTACAACTCAAAGGCGACTAACTGACATCGTGATCTAACAATGCACAGCCCCAACCACTGGACGGATTGGGCTGAAACTTGGCATGCAGGCAAATGTTATGACGTAGGCATCCGATAAGACAGGATTTTTGGAAATATGTACCGTTTTTAAATGGATCAAATGGGGGACGCAAGTTCAATTCATAATGCGAGCGAAGCCGCGAGCACCCACAATGTATAATATAAAGACTATTCCTATATTCCTTTCAGGACCGTGATACCTACATATATAAGTCCGTAGATACAAAAAATCCGTTACGCTTTTGCGACGTGAGAGAAAATCAACAAGTGAACAAACGCATTTTCGCTACTTCGCTGTGGTACAGTATGAGTTTGTTTAATGATTTAGAGTGAAGTTCTCTCACTATCTATAAGTCTTCTATCTATAGTGACTAAAAGTGGGATTCCATTTTGAACGCTTCCGTGGGTCGGGTGACACAATACAGTTGACGGTAGTCGTTGAGCCATGTCGGAGGCCCTTAGCGTGGTTAGAAAACTTTGCCACCGGAGTAGCCCACTCTCCTACGAAGTTACTTATATGACGATCTTCATCAGTGTGGAATAATCTACCATTTGAGATCTTTCCGCAGGGCAACGATATGAAGTGATTTATTAGCTGTACTCGTACTAAGTTGGCACGCGACGATTACTGATTACCATTTCTGTAATATTGAAGCAATAATGCTTAGTGATTGTGAGGCTTAAATCTGCTATTTCTGTTAAAAGAAATATTGTATTTTTCTTACATAAGTTTAGTTGGAAAATTAATGAAAATAATCACAGCAGTGTTTTTGTAGACTTTAAGCCTAAAGTTTGGAAATGTGTTAAGATTATCGGGCTGTGAGTCGATCGTGGTCTGACGTTTTAGGTAACATGAGTATGGTTCAAGGTTCATAGATTCAGGGGAAAGTCCTGTCGATAAAAAAAATGTAGTTGAAATATACGAGTATGTACTGTTTTGTCTCATTCTCATAATTATCATCATCATTGAGTGCCATTTTCATATAGAAGTTCGGAGGTCAATTGGCAAAATTTTCTGCGGTCCCATGCAGCTTCTTTTAGATGCGGGTAGCTCAGTTTCGTCCACTTTTTAATGTCATAATTTTATTATAGTATTAACAATTAATTCGTTACATCAGATTGAAATATCTATTAATTTTGATTAATTTTAACCACCTGCACAAAGATAAACATTGACATAATAATTTCAATAATTTAATTTGCGTATAGTAACTAATAAAATTAATTAATCTCGGGAATAATAAGAGTACTAATACCATTTCTTATCAAATTATTAAAAATCACGTACTTCTGATAGCAATCTAAAATTGATTATCAATTTTAATGGCTTTTTTAATGGCTGGGTTTATCTTGTTATATCTATTCATAATAAAGCTGAAGAGGGTCGAAAGTCTGAACATTGAAGATGTGTAAAAAATAATAATAATAGAAAATAATAATACTTAGAATTGCTAACAGGACACGTTCCAACAATATATAGATTTTTTGTCTGTTTCTCGGTTTATCTGTTTGTCTATTTATTTATAAGCGCTCATCACGCAGTGAACGACTACACGGATCATCATGATTTTTGGTATGTAGGTAGTATGAGATCTTAGGAGTGTCATAGGCTACTTTTTATCCTGAAATAATGCGAGCGAAGCCACGGGCGTCCACTAGTGATTATATAAGTCTTCTTGTCAGTTATGTTACGTAGCAGCCCTACGAACGAGCCCTTATTTAATTCTACTATATGTACCTATACTCTAAACTGACCATATTTTATTGATTCGTATGCATAGTTTGTGTTAACACAAATAAAAACATCATACTGCATTATACAAAACAAAATATTATCATTCAAAATTGTCGCATCAACCACCGATGAGATGTACAAATCACCAACATAATTTGACCCATCATCGTTTTACATCGACCTTATTAGAGCACAGTCTCACGTCTCAACATTATCTGGTTCTTCTTGAATCGTCTGTATTGTATTCTGTACCAGGTTTCGGATAAGGACTGTGGAAATTGTTTTACGTGACACATTACGTAACGAGCTTGCAGGAGCATAGCATGAGTTGTTTATATAATCCACTTTGTGATTCATAATGTAAATGGGGCTTAAAATAATGCCAATATAAAACTCTAGTTTCTGTTCCATAAAATACTACCTATATGTATGTGTTTTGGTCAAAATATTTAAAAAAAGATTAGTGAGATCCAATTTAACCATATCAGATCGTTAGTTTGTTTTACGTAAATGAACAAAAGGCTCAATACCAGAAGACCACATTTTCTAGTCACCACTTTCATGATTTGTTAACCTTCCATTATTGTTTGTATTGGATACTTGTAAGATTTACCGTTAAGAATGAATCATTTTTTTTACAAGGAATGGGTTTGCACTTGACCGTAATTCGCCTGATGGTAAGCAATCATTACGGTCTAGGATGGAACGTGCTTACCCAGTACGAACCGATTCACTCTCGCTTTGAAGATCGCAAGAAAACAACAATGGGATTCATTGTTAACAGTGCTAAGGACAAAGTTCCGCGAGTACGAGATTCGAATCGTAAGCTACGTGCGATTCCGGGGGAGTGAGGTTGTTAAATTTTATTAAGACTTTTTTTATGAAAATTGAGAACGACGCGACGAGGGTTATGTTTTTTTTACTTCGCAGTCAGACTTGTTAGCATTTGATGATTATTATTATTCAGAGAATAATAAAATTATAATAGCCTTTTTGAACAAGCTGCGTAGAATTCGAGCACAATATTTCAGTTGAATTTACAAAAAATATCTTACGTTATTTCTAGTCAAAAGGTCAACGAAAACATGTAGGTATTGTGTTTAGAAATAACTTTCTCGTATATTGAGTCTGAAATATTATGTAATGTGACGATACTTATTTCGCTCTTAGTAGGAATCAATCCAATAAACCAACAAGTTCAAAATATCACCACCTTTATACTTAATACATAAAGTCAGACCGAATTCTATTTGCAAAGTGATTGGAGTGCGTAATATAGGTGGATATTTTGGACACCAGAGCTAGCTACTTTTATACAAAATTCCTTTTTTGAACGGGTGTTCTAATAATAAATGTAATGATTAAATGTAATTCATGAATGCCTCCTATGTGATAAAAAAATCTTTTCCACATATTTCCTAAATTTAAAATATTATTTTTAATTCAAATTCAAAATCATTTATTTCAGACATTGGTCCATATTCACAATAATATTAATTCACATTAAAATATCATATTTATATAAAGTCACAGGTCACAATCCATAACAAAAATAAGAAAAAAAAAATACATGTAGATAAAATTACTGTCGCATTGATATACCTACTTATTCAATAAAATATTGCATGTTTCATGTATTTTTAATTTTTATTTCTATAGTGATTTACAAACTCCGTGACATACGCAAAATTGAGGCATCGAATTAATTTGATATATAATATGTATGTACCTATATCCAATAGTAGGTTAATGAAGATGACATAAAAATATAAATGGAAATCCTAGTTTTCTTTACTACAAGTAAAGATTATCGTCTAATTGCTCGCCTTTGTTGTTTCTGCCTTTCAAGTTCAACTACGCCTACGTTAATTTGTTGGTTTGTTGAAACTTACGTAAAATACCAAAATAGCGTCTACTCCCAGTTAAATCTAACAATAAAAGGTACAGATGAATTTAGACCACACTTATCCGCGTTGAAATCATTTGCTGATTTCAGATGTTTTTTTTGAACATGCTAAATTATGTATTAATTTTTACAACAATATTGTATTCATTAATTATTGGAAGAAATCACTTAAGGTAATAAGGCCACCCACTTGTACATATATTTATAGTTAAGTCGTCTTGGTATGTTTATTTTTGTACAGTAAATATATATTGATTTAAATTGAATCGTCTGCTCGCTCACGTTACAGTTTTTAACTAAAGCAGAAGGCAGAACATATTACTTACATATTACGTACATAACACTTAGTATCTCTTGAGTCGTATTTTCTCATGACTGAGAGTCGTGACTCCCCCGCAGAATTATTTCGTTAGGGGAGTTTTCTTGGGCAGATACATCGTGGTGGGCACCCAGGTCCTCCCACGGAAACGGGTACTTATGTAATATATAGCAATAAATATGTTAATGTTAATAAATAAAATAAAAACTACTGCAATTGTTCCACTATTCATACTTACTGCACTACTACGAGTAAACATGATCATTTACTTTTACGTGATTGAAATTATAGCCAGTTTTTTTTTAGTGAAACTTTTCCTTTCCATATTTCATTACAAATCTTATAATTTCTTGCATACTTCTGCTAGGTGTCAAACAGCTTGTTTTATTTAACCCAACAATGTTACAGTCTAAAATCAGATCTACCTCCTGATTCTACTTATGTGTAAGCTATTTTGTATATCAAAGGAACAGAATACAGTATGCCCGCATCACGTTACTGTTGCTTATCAAACTGTCAGTTACAATTCCATCCCTAAGCGACTTCAGGGAACAGTAGCATATATTTTATCATACGTGTCAGAGTAAAGCCACTGCAATCACAGTCAGAACAGAAATTAGGTAACCTGAAAATATCTCTCTCTGCGAGTCGTGTTTCTTCATGACTGAGGGTCGTTACTCCCCGTAGAATTATTTCGTTAGGGGAGTTCTCTTGAGCCGATCGATCGTGGTGGGCGTCCAGGTCCATCCACGGAAGACACATGTCCTCGGATATCGTGGTCCTCAAATATGTCGGTTTTCTCACGATGTTTACCTTCACCGCTAAGCGACTGCACATCCACACATAATTTGAAAAAAAAAACAAGTCATTCGTTTAGGGCCAGATTCGAACCAGAGTGCGTCTGGATGAAAAGCAGACATTGGAACCCCTAAGCCACACTCGCTTACAATCATACGTATCAGAGTTCTGTTAAGCTACTGAGATCACAGTCAAAACATAAATTAGCTAACCCAAAAAATATAACATAAAAAAGTGACGTTTAAATGTTTTATCTCATCAATAAATGTTGGTGACACTTGCAGCCGTTTGAAAACTCTCGACTACACTTTGTCATACTTTACTTACTAACTGATATTTTTATCTTAGTCGTGGAAATTAAAAAAAATCGTCTTTACCCAGACATTAAAAGAAGTAGACAAAAGTAGGCATTGAAATTGCTATTCAAATATTTAAACTATCGCTAGATTTACTTACAACGATATCAAGCGTCATTCACAAAGAAACAGACTAAATTATACCTACAACTTAGATCGTTAATACTTTTAGTTCCGTCCCGCCATGTTTGTCCAATAATAGGCCACAAATGGAAATCCAATAAAAACCTGTGCACGCCTATGGAGCATGACAATCGATTAATAAATTTATTTTTGTTTTCCGCGCGGCATAAGCTTTTAATTTGATTACCGACGGTTTTGCGGTCCGCCTGATACAAATTACCCGCTTGGTTGGGCAATGTTGGATTTTTCATTAGATAAATAGTAAGAGTATGCTCGCCTTTTTTATTATTAATGAGTAGTACTAAGATCAGGATTAATAAAAAAACAGGACATATCACACAGCGCCATCTAGCCCCATACTAAGCTTACGCTTGTATCATGGGTACTAGATAACGGATATAATACATATATATACTTTTTTATTAGATTAGTACTAACATTACATTAGACAATCATCATTGGTCACCGACGAGTTGATTTTGCGGGGGAGTTACGACCATAAGTAAAGAGAAATATAACTAAAGACACATACTACACATACATTTGTGTTGAAGGCTGTGAATTACTTTAAAAATAAAAGGTGGACGACATAATTATGTTGTGCCGTAAGTCGATAAAACTTTTCTACAAAGCAGCTGTTATTTCTATTTTTTAAGCAAGTAGTAATTAAAGGTGCAAATCGATTTCAAAATCAAGAGTACACAGGTTTCTTCTAAGCAAGTTTCAGGCAGGTTGCTACCAAATATGCGAGCCGATTTAGCAAAAAATAACTATGTGGATGGACAGACAACTGGACAAGTCAACTTTATTGTACCTATATATTAAAAAATAAAACTTGCATCCCCTTTTGCACCCTTTTAAAGTGGCATTTCCAAAAATCTTTTCTTAGCGGATGCCTACGTCATAACATCTACCTTCATTCCAAATTTCAGCCCAATCCGTCCAGTGGTTTGGGCTGTGCTTTGATAGATCACTATATCAGTCAGTCAGTCAGTCACCTTTGAGTTTTATATATTAAGATATAATTGTAATTAGTTTAGTACATACAACGGGATATAAAATTCTCTAAATAAAAAATAATACATCTTTACAAGTTGCTTAGTAAGAGCTCATACTGTTATTTCAATCCCTGTAGCCGCATGATCGGACATGACGGTTGCGCCCGTGATTGGATGTAATCTTTATTGTACGGTGTAATGTCAAGCCTTTTGATGTACACCTTGTAAACATAAACAATACTACGTATTTCATGTTAAGTAAGTATTTAAAGTAGACATTTGGTTGCAAACGAAATCATTCGTTAGAAAAATGTGAATGTTTTACGTTGTGTGCAATATAATCTTGACATTATGGCATGAAAGAACCACTGATTACTTAATCAACCAAATTAAGTTACAAATATATATTTTTGCGACGAATATAACTATACTTGTTTAATAGTGACGCCCGCGGCTTCGCTCGCATTATTTCGGTTTAAAAAGAAGCACATGACACTTCTGGGACCTTATACCTACTTCTTCTTCTTCTTATCGAATGAGAGTGGCCAACTCTAGTGTCGAGAGTTAATCAAGCCGCCCTAAGGGCCTCTGACATGGCTTAACGACTGCCGTACTAGACAAACAGCCGGGACCTACAATTTAACGTGTCAAACCATTATTATTGTCATTTTATACCTACTACCTACAAACCAAAAAAAGATTCGTTGAGCCGTTTTTGCATGATGTGTGTTTAAATACAACAAACCGACAAACAGAAACAGATAAATAGACAAAAAATCTATAAATTGTTGAAACGAGTTCTGTTATAAATTCTTAGTATCTCCAACCATATCTTTTTTTTTAGATAATTTCAATGTTTACTTTATGGGACTAACAGAGAAATCAACCAAGTTCATGTTATTTTGTTATAGATACATAATATCAAAGATTAATTTATGTGATCTAGCAACAAAAGAACACGGTATACGTTTGTACCGATGCGGTAATGTCTCTGGAGAAATGACACAGAGCTGAGAGCGGCAACAGTTTTGTATCTCGACAGTTTAAAATCAAGGAACATAGAAAACATTGAGGCTCTACTTTGATGCCTCTTATCGTACCATTATATAAAACCGAAAAGGATTTGTGGATTTGTTGGTCCATTTGTTACCTTTTTAGGCCTCACGAAGCGACGGATCGTTAAAATTGGGTACGCTGGTAGTATAAATGTAATATATTAAGCAATTAATTATTATCATGAGAGGTTGTGGGTTATCCAATAGTTCTTATTATAAAAGTATTATCGAATATTCAAATCAAATCAAAACACTATAGGTATTGTACACTAATTACATAAGAACACAAGTATAAAGAAATTAAGAACATGAGATTAGGACAGAGGTTAGAGAGAGAGTATTGTTTTTATCTTTACTATAATATTATAAAGCTGAAGAGTTTGTTTGTTTGTTTATTTGAACGCGCTAATCTCTGGAACTACTGGTGCGAATTGAAAAATTCGTTTTGTGTTGAATAGACCATTTATCGAGGGAGGCTTTAGGCTATATAACATCACGCTGCAACTAATAGGAGCGAAGAAACAATGGAAAATGTAAAAAATACGGGGAAAATTATTCATCTTTGAGGGCTTCCCTTGCGTGCGCTGCGAAAACGGTTCAAGTCGTGGGTAACAGCTATAATTTATAAAGCTAAAGAGGTTGTTTGCAAAAATAAAATATGATTTCCACGCGGACGAAGTCGCTGGCACAGCTAGTTTGAGATAAGGTCATTCAATGTTCCATTTTTGTCTGCAGAAGGGTGACTAAACAAAAAGAGATTTTTTGTCTATTGTCAATTTAAAGTTTCATTACACTTGTTTATTTTTATTTAATAAATATATAGGTATTGTATAATCTCCTTGCATTGAACTCTCAGTTGACTACCATATTACGTTCAAAAGTCCACTTCCTAGTACAGAATGAATGATTTGACATGTCACCCCAACGTAATTCCATAGAAAAACTTAATTATGCCAAAGCTGATTGGACTAAATTTCGTAAACTACTTAACAATAACATAAACCTTTCTCTCAAAACTTACCTATCTGTAGCCGAAGTTGATAACGCTATACTCAATCTTCACCGGGTGCTCATTGAATCTAGGGATGCATGTGTACCCGTTATGACCTTAAAACCTTGGTCTACCACTGCCTTACCGAGACGCATCAAACGGCTTATTCGCAAAAAGAACCGACTACAGAGATATGTTGCTGCAGAAACAAGCGCGTATGTTCGTAAAGCATTACGAATTAGCATTAACGCTGTTAAGGTAGAAATAAAATTATCTATCCAGCAGCATGATGATACCGTTTGGAATGCAAAATTGAAGCGTGTTGACAACCCAAGCGCTGACATATGGCGGCTGGTTAAGTCATTACGGACTAGTGACCAGCCCACTATACCAGCTTTAAAAAAGGTAAATGGCTCCCTAACCACAGCTCAAAATGAGCAATGTGAGGTATTAGCTAACGCCTTCCTCAATAACATGTTGCTCACCAAGGATTGGAACAGCTCCGTTACGACTAATGTCGATCAAACTCTGTCAAATTTAGATAATTACCCAAGTTATGATAGTTCTTTACTTGTTAGACCAGCTGAAATTAAAAAAGTCATTGTTTCTCTGAAACCACGTAAAGCCCCTGGACCTGATGAAATTTCTAACATTCTTTTAAAAAATATTCCTCAGAAGTGCTTAATACTAATAACAAAACTTTTTAACGCGTGCCTTACTTTAAACTACTTTCCATCTGCATGGAAACTAGCCAAAGTAATAGCAATACATAAACCAGGAAAGGATACCACAGATCCCACGTCCTACCGGCCTATCAGCCTCTTACCTTGCCTGGGAAAGCTATTCGAGAAAATTCTCTATAGACGCCTGTCACGCGCATCTACCAACCTGCTTATTAATGAGCAATTTGGCTTCCGCCAAAGTCACTCGACAGTGCAGCAGTTAGCCAGAGTAGCGGAGTCCGTGTCACATGACCTGAATCTGAAAAAAACAACTGGAATGTTGCTATTAGATTTAGAAAAGGCGTTCGACACCGTTTGGCTCAAGGCCCTTATCTTTAAGCTCTTGACACTAAATATACCCTTACCTTTAGTAAAAATCATAAGATCCTACTTACTTGACAGAAGCTTCCAAGTTCACATCAAAAATAATGTGTCAGATTTCAAACCAGTTCCCGCAGGCGTGCCTCAAGGCTCCATTTTAGGACCGTATTTATTCTTGATCTACTTGAACGACATACCCAAGCAGCCACGCACCCATTTGGCCTGTTTCGCCGACGACACGGCGTGCTATACGTCGTGCACGGACACTGACATCGTAATAAGCCGTCTCCAACTTGCTATTGAGCTCTTAATGGAGTACTTCACTAAATGGAAGCTTAAAATTAACGAAGCTAAGACTGAAGCTATCCTTTTTACGAGGAAACGTACCTTACCAACACGCAGCCTCAAAATTGGTAATAACTGCATCCCATGGAGTCGATCAGTAAAGTACCTCGGGACTTTCCTCGATAATAAACTTAATTGGTCAATAAATACTAGCAAACTTCATTTAAAAGGCATCAAAGCCATCAATGCTTTAATCCCTCTCTTAAATAGACGTTCTCGGCTGAGCAGTCGCACTAAACTCAGAATATATTGCACCCTGGTCCGGCCCTGCATAACCTACGCATGTCCTGTGTGGGGCAACACTTGTAAAAGTAATATCGATAAATTGCAATTGATTCAAAACAAAGCTATTAAATATGCCTTCAGCACTCCATTCCGCACGAACTTACAAAAACTTCACCGACAAATAAGATTACCACGTATAGACGCTTATGTCTATAAACTATCTGAAAAGTTTTATTTGCACACAAATCCTATCAACGATAACCCACTTATCAATAATATTGGTAAAAGTCGAGTCAACAATATCTCATTTATCGATAAATATAATCGATATAAACTCCCGCATCACTATTTCTTATCTGACTGATGAACTGACAGAACAAAGATAAGGCTTCGTCTCCTAGCATAGGCGGAAGCGATCTGACGGCCGCGGGGCGCGCGCGCGGGCGCCGCGCCCGACCTCTCTCGTGTTACACTCGGTATCGCGTGGGGACGGGCCTCGCGCGTCGCCGCGTCGGCCCGCTGGCGCCTATGACTGCGACCTATACACGTTTGAAACTGGTTTCGCGCTGCTTGCTGCGGACGGCCACTCGGCGAGTAATATTCATATCTACCGTCTTTTAGGCATTATTTTATTATTGTAAATAATTCTAACAGTATGTTATTAATAGCCAAGCTATAACTAAAGCTTGCTAAGTCTAAGATTAAGGTCGTTATATTGTAAACTGCATTTTTATTAAACATAATATTTCTTTAACTTAACTCCAACATGTTATAAGTTTATGCATAAGTAGTGACTTGATAAACAATAATGTAAATATAAATTGAACGTTACTAGGATTAATACTTACACTAGTAATTGTACATAGTTTAATCATTGTTATTCTAATAAAGATATTTTGAAATTGAAAAATTGAAAATCAACATGGATATTTCGTTCGTTTATCTAGGATAAACTATAAATTCCATTGATTTATTTTGACATAAATCTTACCTCAAAGCTTGCAAATGATATCGATTTTACTCGTATCCGTTTTTGGGCTTGATAAAGAATAGGTACATTACGAATATACGAACTAAATAAAAATAATTAACGATGTGTCTTCGTTAGTCAGTTAGTTCCTTTACATGTTGCAAGGAAAGAGCAGATCGCGTTTTTTGGTATGGTTTGTAGTATGGGTTCTGTCACTTTGAAGATCTGTCTTACGCCTTGGTCTTGAAAGTGACATAAGCTTTATCCCCGTACAATTTGAGCAAAGCCGTGAACATTTACTAGTTCATCACACGTAAAATGATGAAAACAAATCCATAACTCAACGAGTCATGCAAAAAGTTTACAAGAACTCTTCGAAAAAGATTCGAAATGGCGCATTCACCGCACGCCAAAACAATTTACGAGCAGAATTACGAATCGCCAAAGTTCGCAAAAGAAATAAGCAAGGATCGATGAGTGGCAATTCGCGTACATTCGTGCTAACAACAAATTACCTAAGTTGTGCCGTTAAGAAAACCCGCCTTATATTTACAGCCGCTTGTAAATGTTTTATTTCTGGACGCATATGTTTTCTTGCGTTTGTGGGATACGCTACAGAAACTCTGGAACTGACAATGTCATTTATAATTTTAAAAAGACGTTCCGAGATATAATTCAACTGAACAGTTATTTTCTTTTCTGTTTTTTTTTAAGAATGACGATCAATTTTTTTCTCCCAAATTAATATCTATATGCTGTCATTGGATGAAATCGGCCAATGACAGCGCGTAGAAATTGATTTGGTAGGAATATTGCGACGAATTTACATTTTGACAGATAATACTCACGCACACACACTCACTCATGCGCGCACACACTCACAAACATACGTAAATTTAAATTATAGTAAATCTCTTGCAAGGCAGAATATATATAGGTATGTATATTAATCGAGAATATTAAGTAGACAAATATCAAATACTTGGTAGAAATTGTAGCTGTCGGCCAATTCCACGTAAATCTATATCTGAGCATGTATTCCTTAGAACGTCTGTTGCTAGTTTCGGGTAATTTCATTAAAACTTCATTGTTTCAACCGTTTTATTGTCTACAGAGTTTGGTGATAAAAGTATATCTGTGTGAACATATATGTACGTAGGTATTTACTACTTTGTATAAATAATTAATAAATAAATAAATATTTCAGGACATATCACACAGCGCCATCTAGTCCCATACTAAGCTTACGCTTGTATCATGGGTACTAGATAACGGATATAATACATATATACTTTTATTTTGTAAATACATACTTATTATACATACAAACGACCAGACTTAACACAAATAGTTACAAATTTTAAAATTCATAATTACTTGTGTCATGCGGGAATCGAACCCGCACCCCTAGATTAGAAGGCAGAGCCACTACCAACTAAGCTAACAGGCCAGTCAAATAGTATAGTCTTATAGGGAGCTTTAAAAGCTCATTTGACAGAGATATTCACACGCGAACACTAAAATTAAGAAGAATTTGTATTGACTGAGTGCTTTTTTGGCTTGGATGAAATTAACATTCTATTTGTAGAGAGCTTTATAGAAATAAAAATTAATAGGATACCATTATCACTACCCCTAGTTACAATTATACATGTTAATCGCTCAATTTTTAATTACGGGTTCGACTACTATCATCATTAATCACAAATTCATTTATATCATCTGCATACTGAAAACATCACAAAAATAGCAAAATTATTTTCAAATGATTTCCCATTTCCCCTACGATTTACCCAAACGCCGCCGTTATGTCGTTATGGCATAACGCACCGAGTGCAACGGAAAGGCTTTAGTAATTATTTTTAATGCGATACCGAGTTTACGGTGCACTACACGACGCTTTTGAATACTTACTCACTGTTTCCGATGCTATCATAATTCAAAAATAATAACAGCTTGTATCTCCAAGTAGTTGTTTTTGTATATTTTTTTTGTAAAATTTGCAAATTCTAAGTTTATATTTGTCTGCAATTTCAGTTGAAAACTCGAGGTTCCATTGAAAGAGGAAAGGATTAAGAACTACCATGGCGCATTTCATCACGATACTATACTAAATTAATTAATCATTTTCAAATAGATAACAATTACAAAAAACGTCAAAAATTCGACCATACCTTAGTGTTAAAAATGCCCATTTTATCGCTCTTCCACATTAATTGATACTAAACCATATGGCTAGTTTTCATTGTAACACGAGTTTAAAAAGGTCCATAAAATAACATTATAATATACTTTTTTTTTTACATGATATAGGCTTACGCTTGACTACAACTTGCCTGATGTTAAGCAACGTTATAGTCTACGCGCAATGTAAATTAATCTTGAGTGAGTATTAAAATCTCTCCTAGTAAGTAAAAGTACTAACATACGTATAGCCTGAACACAGCGCGTTAGGCACTTCAGACTTCAATCATAATTTGTAGCAAGCAATGTGTTTGCGTATTTTCGCCGTATTTCTACAGTTTTGTTGCAAGCAACCAGGTGGAATTTTTCAAGGGTCTTTTCGTGGAAGTTTTGTATTTAATTTCTATAGACGTCTGCTTTAGTTCAAGTGTTGGGGATATGAACATTTTCATATTATGAGGAGCTTTTACTAGGTTGTAACATGTGGTATTACGAGTAACAAGCGAAGCAGTTTTGTTAATTGAGTCACTGGCTGTTAAAATTGATGATGATTATTATTTGGGACGTGATTTAATTGTTTATCTAACAATAACAACAGTAGTGTATTTGTTAATATTTTTATGATCTAAATATGTTCGGACGAAATTTTAAATTAATAAACAAACGGCCACGATAACAATGGCTTACACTTTAAAAACTGCTAGCTATTAAACTTACTAGATATATACATATTTTTAACCTGATTTATGAGGAATAATGTGGACCCATAGTGTCACCTGCATTCATATGGGATAAAAAAATGGGGCTCTAATCATTCTTATACTAAATTTTATAAAAATCGGTACCATTATTTAATTATGAATAAGTAACAACCCATTTACACACTCACAAACTTTCCTCTTACTACTATTGTAATTAATGCTTCCCTGCCAAACCCCATCAATACCTTTATATACCACATTCCGCCATAGAATACCCCTCATCAAATCGGCCCAGTAACCTAATAGTTAAAACAATAGGTGCTCAAAACATATCACTCATGTCCTCACCAAAATACGTTCCACATTCACACAAAACGGTTAACTAGAGTTGCAAATATCCGAAATCAAAATGGAAGAATTATCTTCCGGCCTATTTTCCAATCAAACCAAAAGAAAATTTAAACAAAAAAAAACAAAGTTCAGTAGAACGCAAGTTGATAGATCAACCGGGCAAATATGATACATTTTATTTAAGGTACGCTTTGTATAACATTACGTATATGTGGAAATCTGATAGCAGATCGACAGTATTTTTACATTTTAGTTTATATTACCATAGACATTTTCACAAATCGGCCATAGAAGCAAATCCAGAAGTAAAATATTGTGTTCCATTTTTAAAATGCATATAATTTTATGTCAACATTTATATCTCAAGATATCTCCGGAAAACTAACCACCAATACTTCAACTATCCGGCAAATCACCAGCCATCAACACTACCAACATTTCAACACTGATTAGGGATCCGCAAATAGTTAAGGACCATCGATCACGCTGTCAAAATATGTACCCTTGCCTTTGTCTCAGGGGAATTTGAACCAAAACTAAGGTACAGTGAACTAAACTCTGCGCTTGATGTATTGTGCTAGGTTTTGAGGACATACGGGATAGTTTGCGGTATTCGTAGACATAGAAAGAATATTTATTGTAACAGGGAACAAAACTCATAATAAAAAATATACAAAATATCTAAAACTGACGTAGAAAGGGCAAACAATTACGACTGACAGGAATCAACCCTGCATTTTCCGCGCATGCCATGGAGTAAGGCCACGGTCAACTCCTTGCCAGGCGCAAAAATCCACACTCTTTCTACTCGGACATAACAGACGATGGCGCCATTTGTGCTGTTAGAATTTGTTGATAATAACACTTCGATCAAATATATAGGTTGTATTTGATCGAAGATATAACATATTGATGTCAATACGAACAACGGTATGACGAGGAATGGCTTTGATATTATTGACATTTATAGTTTTGACATAATCTACATTATATTTAATTATGATAACGTAAATTTTATACCACATTTTTTTTATTGTGTTTACTATTGTAAACAACAAAATATGTAGGTACATCAAATTGACTTGTAACTATGGAGTAATTAATAAATTAATTTGTATTTGCTTATGTTTAATGATAAACATGCACTATGGTTGTCATCATAAACCGATGTACATATGAATAAGTTTTTCAAAGTTCAGGAACATAATATGTACATTATGTACAGATTCAAGATGCTGATTGATTACCACGACGTATTATTGCCATACAGGCAACTTCTACCAACAAAATATATAAAGAGTTATATAAAAGTTTATTATAAAATTACAAAAACTGTCAAGTGAAGCGTAAAAAGTAATCATATTATATTAAGTAATCGAGTCATTTTGTAGTAGTAGAAATAAAAGCTATTTTATTTTATTTTATTTTATTTTATTTTATTTTATTTTATTTTATTTTATTTTATTTTATTTTATTTTATTTTATTTTATTTTATTTTATTTTATTTTATTTTATTTTATTTTATTTTATTTTATTTTATTTTATTTTATTTTATTTTATTTTATTTTATTTTATTTTATTTTATTTTATTTTATTTTATTTTATTTTATTTTATTTTATTTTATTTTATTTTATTTTATTTTATTTTATTTTATTTTATTTTATTTTATTTTATTTTATTTTATTTTATTTTATTTTATTTTATTTTATTTTATTTTATTTTATTTTATTTTATTTTATTTTATTTTATTTTATTTTATTTTATTTTATTTTATTTTATTTTATTTTATTTTATTTTATTTTATTTTATTTTATTTTATTTTATTTTATTTTATTTTATTTTATTTTATTTTATTTTATTTTATTTTATTTTATTTTATTTTATTTTATTTTATTTTATTTTATTAACATAACATAGTAAGTCATATCTTATTATGCAAATACTAGTGTTGTAAATATCCGTACGTACACAGGCATCGATATTTGAACCAATAGCCTAATGTTTGTTGTTGTTGTTCTACAACGTAACCTAGCCGCAGGTACGCAAACGTTACACTTTGTTAGTACGGGTAAGTATAATACTGGTGTTTAGAAACTTGTACTTGTTCCTTGCGTTAATACATGTTAGCTTTGGTTTCATGACTAGAGCCAACCGTTCCGTATACATTTTTCTGGGGGTTTTTTATGAGGATATCCAGGAATCGCAATACAAAAGTACTACGGTTAACAATTAACATGCAAATTGTAAAGAAATGTTATTGTTTTTCGAAGATCATTCTAATATACTAGTATACAGATAAAGCAGTAGAATTCAAATTCAAAATACTTTTATGAACATTAGTTCATAATAGATGTAATAGCCAAAATTCAAAAAACACTTCCAAACTTCAATCCCCCATCAAACGGGCGCTGTAAGCCAGCCATTTCGTAAATAGCTTTCAATCTATAAAACCTGTACCTAAACGTAATAAACGCATTAAAATTAACGCGAGAACCCTTCCGCTGCACTCGCTAACTGGCTGCGCCATAATGACGTCATTTCCGTAACGATATTACCGGGAACTTGGCGGGGATCAATGACAATACACCCCATAGACAACATAGATGTAGTTTGTTTTTTCATAGCTATAAATTAGCCATATAAGCCAAAAGGATGCTATCCTCCACAATATTTAAAAAAAAAAACATTGTCGCCATTAGCGAAATCGGCATAGATAACATCTTATTTTCTTTTTAAAAAGTTCAATATAAAATATATTAGTAAGTATAGTTTAAATAAAATACAATAGTGATATAGAATGTTCTTCCAAACTAAAAAACAATCAATTCAATTCAATCAATTAATCTGTTTAATTTCAAATTAAACTCTGTTGTGTATTTTTTATACCTTCTTAAAGGCCTGACATAACTGGGCTAATGCGCCCAGCTATGTCAGACTTAGTCTGTAAGGCTTGTACTTATGTAGTGAATACATAAATCAATAATTAAATAGCTACATGAATGCTGTTCAAATAGGCGGTACCTAAAATTTTAACTTATAACTTGTAAACTAAACTTTAAACAATTAACTGTTTCTTTTTAAATCAGCCATGTGACAAGGATAATTTATTCTGTCAAAAAAGATAACCTAACAAGTGTCACTCGATATTATGCATTTAATTGGGTCTGTCACCTTAAAGGCAAAACTAGACTTAATGAAACTCAACGTTTTAAACCACAAAGTATCTGAGTTTAACTGATTGAGAACATAAAATTGGCATATAGGAGGGTATTTAAAAATTACTTTATCTATGTTAGATATCCACGTTCGAAAACGGTGCTTAGCTAATTATTTCAAACAAGCGAAGCAGTTTTGTTAATTGAGTCACTGGCTGTTAAATTTGATGATGATTATTATTTGGGACGTGATTTAATTGTTTATCTAACAATAACAACAGTTGTGGATTGTTATGGGTATACTATACATTACCTAAGTACATGTTTGAATGTATGTTAAATTTATTCTTGTGGAGATGAGGTGCATAGATCAATGTTACATATTTATGTAAGACTTTATTCATTTGCACAAACGGCGCAATGGAGCTGTCGCTTTAAGGTGATCATAATAGCAGAATGACATCATTCGTAATAATACAGTGAAAAACATGAAGCTGTGAAGAAATATGTAGTGTTTTTCCGCTGCGACTGCTCTTTAACCAACAATACTAGGTGCGGTTGGTAAGATCTTAAGAGGAATGAAGGCCACTTTGGTTAGAAGGAGAGGGTGTGGCGGTGGTACATGAAGGAACACACCTTAAAACCACCAACTTTGTTGTTTGAAGAAACGCAGGCGCAGAGAAAAACACTATACATATTTCGTCAGAGTTTTCATTTACTATTGATTAAAGCAAAGTAACGCCTAATTCAATATCTTTGTGAAAAAAATAATTGTTTTCTTTATTTTATCAATACAAAATTACATCCAGTGGTCTGCGTATCCAATCCAAAAGTATTCAATTCTCTAGTAAAATATAAGTAACGATATTGTAGTTCAAGTCTTATTTATTAAATAGCTAACGTGTTTTCAAATTTAACTCATACAAAGTCACATGTGAAAATACACGAATATCTAAAGAACTTAAATTACTAACAAGCTTCAAGTTTACAATCTATTTTACATGTCAAAAGCGCATTGAAGTAACTAGAAACTAGTTTACTAGTAGGTACAGTCAAACCAAAAAGTATAGTTATGTTCCAACTAAATATATAAAAAACTCAAAGGTGACTGACTGACTGACAAAGTGATCTATCAACGCACAGCCCAAACCACTGGACAGATCGGGCTCAAAATTTGGCATACAGGTAGATGTAAAGACGTAGGCATCCTCTAAGAAAGGATTTTTTAAATGCCACTTTTAGAGGGGTGAAATAGGGGATGCATTTTTTTTTAACTAATACAGGTATGCACTTGACCCTAGTTTGCCTGATGGTAAGCAAAGGCTATGGCCTAAATGGAGCGTGCTTACCCGATAAAAACCATTTTACTAATGCGAGCGTAACCGCGAGCACCCACTAGTGTCTTAGTAAAATCATTTTCCAGTCTAAAAGTAACTATGCTGTTGTGAAATAAAAAAAGTGGATCATGGATATATTTTTATTTTACACTGAAAGTCAGGCATTCGATCGCTAGGTCACCTGAAGTGATACCTGAACAAACGAATACTGTGGCCTATTATGTATAGTGGAGCATACCTTTACGAAAATATATGTCATAGTAAGCCAATCCAGCATATTATTATTTTTTTTTTTTTTTTACGTGGGATAGGTTTACGTTTGACTACAGCCTGCCTGATGTTAAGTATTGCTGCAGCCTAGGATGTAACACGCTTACCTATTTATACATAATAGTTTCGTAATCACAACAATGTAATAATCAGGAAGAGAACAAATATATAAAAAAGCGCTACAAGTGGTGCCGCCATATTTTCTACACTTATTGGTCGAGGTATATTATTCGTAGCTCACATTTGAAATATTCGGTTTGCAAGGCGCTCTCATATTATTACCCATTTGAAGTGCATTGTAGTTACTAACTTTAGCCTGTTGTTGAGTAGTTGCAATTATGGACCGTAATTGGTAACTTGTGTGACATGTGTAGGTGAAATTAGAAGTTTTGTGTTGTAGAATTAAGTTTAAGTTGGCTTGTTTAGTTTGTAGTTCTTTTAAGTTTTTTTTTTGTATCGACGGCCCGTCTTCTGAAATAAGGTTATTCTGAGATTCTGTTTTATGCCTTTCTCGTTTTTGCTACTGATCATTCTTTAATTGTTCCTAATATGGATGTAGGTACATGACATTAGGTAGATTCTCAAAACGTAAATGACGTTTTTTTAGAAGTCTATTAAAGTTATGAATAACATCATTTTATCACAGTAGGCCTTGATACAATTTTCATAATAGGTAGGTATCATTTCTAGTGCTTACATAATTTATTAAATTCATTAAAATTTTAGTCCCAAATTAGTCACCTATCAAAATCGATTGATTTAAGTTTTGCCAAGTATTTAGAAACACAAACGAAATTCTCAGATGTCTGAAATAAACTTAGCAAAAGCAATATTATGAAGAAAGTTACAAATGTCTCTTCAAATTGAAATACAGCTCGGCAATAAATCAAATATTTAACTGTTGTCAAATTCTAAATATTATATCATGATTCTCAAAATTGGAGGCTTTAAAATAATCAATCAATGTAGCTTTAACAAATTAATTATGTAAATACAGCTTCGATTAATGATTTTAAGATTTAATTTCATTTATAGTTCTGTTGTTTTATATTCCGAGTATTTTTGAACAAACTAATATATTTCACACAAAACCTTTTTATTTTGAATACCAGCAAGTGAAATAAAATTACATTAAATGTAAAGCAAAAAATGGTGAAAAAAAATGGCATTGTTTTCAAGCTCAACATAATTTAAGAAAATATATCATTTTTATCTATTAACAGACGAAACATCCTTTTAAACTACACGGTACCACGTTATAGACTTTTAAAAGAAGTTACAAATTAAATAATTCTGTTACAGTTAACTTCATTTCTCATTCACCCTTCATCGAAGTTTCTAACATAACCACGTCAAAATACTCGTATTTATTCTTAACAAACCTCTCGCCCACACAAAATTAGCCCACGAAAATAACCTCAAATTCATAATCATACATTCTGCGTGCATACACAAGGAAACAAAGCATCAAAGTAACTTAATTAAGCCTAATTAACAAACGTACAAGTTTTGTACCCCTACATTGTCTTTAGATGTGTATAAAGACGACGGCGTCTCAATGTGGTTTGTCGCAAAGGTGTGAAGTATACCGTAATTGCAATTAAAATGTAGGTATGTGTATTTAAACAATATTTAATAAGGCTAAATTATTTCCATGTTAATAATTTTATAAAAAATATATGATTTTAAAAACAGTATATATATAAATATTCCGGGACATTGCACACATCGCCATCTAGCCCCACACTGAGCAAACGCTTGTGTCGTGGGTACTAGATAACGGATATGATACTTACATATATACTTTTTTTTGTAAATACATGCTTATTATACATACAAACAACCAGACTCAACACGAGTAATTATAAATTTTAAAATTCATAAATACTTGTGTCACGCGAGAATCAAACCTGCAACCACTAGATTAGAATGCAGAGCCACTACCAACTACGCAAACAGGCTAAGTAGTGCAAAATTTAAACAGTATTATTTTGTAAAACAGAATTGAACCTGAAGATCATGAATTGCGATTTAACTGAATGTACATTAGCTATATAATAACGATATTCGTCCTCAAAAAATCAGAGAAACATAATATAAACAAGAGTAGTGTCTATTAAAAAAAATTAAAGAGAGTTCATAGGTACAATGTGAATGCATGGAATTAATATATAATACCTAAGAGAGGGATGAAAATCCTTGTGTGAATGTCTCAGTGAAAAGTATTTATTGACATGTCAAATGCAGCCAGAAAATTGGTTAACATTCCACATCTGTTTTCCAGCAGTGACTGTCGTGGAAATGGTATTAGTGAGTACACTCCGACTTACCTGAATGCCAGGTGTTCATGTGTCGACGCAATTCTTAACATTTCTCACAGCAATGCTAGGCGTGAAGGCAAGAAAACACAACCATAAAATTAATCTTAGAACAACTGAAAATCAAACAAATGTAAACTCTATTGCAAGGTACTAAAGTTTATAAGCTTACATGCAATAGTAGAATAACTTGGTGTGTCCTGGCATGGAAAATTAATGTTGTCATCCGAAAGCCTACTTTCGATTCGGCACGATTTTGAGGTGGAACTGAGATATATATTTTCGGGACAAATCAATCGAAACGAATACTGATGTATATTTTGTTCCCTATTTCGGTTGGAAAATGTGGAGATTCAATTAATATTTTCCCCAACTTTTGCGTTGATATTTTTTCATTAAAGTTGACGTGATTTTAATTATAACTTCGTTGTTGGTCATTATTTTTGATTACAAATAGGTTCCGGCAGGAACCTGTAGGTGAATTGAATATAAAGAAAAAGTTTTAAATATGTTGTCAACGTCATGTAACTGTCACTGTCAGTGTCATATCCACGATCTACGTGGGAAAAGATCGAGTGTCTAGTCAGAAAGAAGTATCGAAACAAAAACTTAAAGTTTAAGGAGAAATATCAATTTAAACAAGTAATAGTGCAACAAAACGATAATAACAAACATAATTGTCGTTTCTTTGTTATTTCAGGTGAGGTTTACCATTACAAATTTACCTGAAAAGAATTATGTTTTTATGCAATGCATGTAATACTATAAAAATAAATCTTTGTTTTTTCAGAGCAACCAAATTATGTTTGATTTCTTCTTATATGAATATTAATATTATTAAACCGTGGAAAACGTGTTTTAATTATGAATGATTATTTTCTGTCTAGATATCAAGAAGTTTGACTTCCCCGGAGTACAACAAAGCTGTTAACACATAGAAACCGTGAAAAAAATGTCTAAAATTGTTTCGCAAATCAAGGTCAAGAGTAATATATATTGTACAGGCATAATGCCATTTAAAATGGGTTGACAAGAAGTCACTTAATGAATGTCATTATTTTTTTCTATTTACCTACATATATAAAAACTTCACTTCACTAATATTAACCTAATATCTAATATATGACTCTCTAAACTACTTTATTATTAAATCCTCGAGCATAATTCAAACTGTGGTGACTATTAATCTGGATCAGTAATCAGATATTGCCAAAGTTTGGCATCGCTGAAATAGCTCTAGCGAAAATTACACGCTTCAGCAGGTCTAGACAAGTGGCAACCAACCGTAAGCGTATCGAACGAATAGAAAGACAAATGTATGGGATTGACATTTCGATTCGCTACGTAATTTGATCTGACGAATAGAATATAAAATTCACAGCCAAGTGGCAATGTATTCTATTCGATGAAACGTCTAACTAGAATCGAACGTTTATGTCCATACAAATTGAAGCCAAGTGGCACATTTTTACTGTTGTTCGTTCGCTATAGCGTTCGAATCGCATCTTCCGCAAGCGTACGGCAGCACCTTGTAGTTTGCGCTACAAAATGGCGTATATTTCATTCCTTTAACTTGGGTTTGAGAGAGTTTTTGCTAGATAGTGTGGTTTGTCTTTATTTTGTGCCGGAAAATCGAGAAAAATGTATAAATTATTACTTTTGGTAGCTGCGCACAACGAAGAAGTCTGGCTCAGGCGTCAGCAAAGAAATTTGTCCAGACAAAGTTTGGAGAAAATCGGTGATATGCCGGAGTCACTTTTTATCGAAAGATTTCGTATAAATAAGACCACATTCTTTCAACTAGGTATGTGAGGATTTGCGTTGCCATATTCAATTACGGGGCACAGCCGATATTTCATTGGAAATAAAGGTACATAACTAGGTCAAATGATCTTTTTCACGTTACCTATTGTTTAAATGCAATGTTATGAAGATAATTTATTACCTACCTTGATTCAAAAGGACCATGTTTGTTCTTTTGCAGGTCCTTTGTTTTCTAGAGTCCGTGCAACATAACTCTGCGCGCGACTGGCAGCAGCACTTATTCTTAGAATTGGCCTCTGATCAAATTGCAATCAGAACATTTTAGTTCCAATTTTATCCGCACGTAGAGTTATCTTGCTTGAACTCTATCATAATATGAAATATCAGTTGAAAGTGACGTTTAAAACGCTCAGCACCATAGACAAAATATAGATTAGCGTATTAAACGAATAGAGGCAGCGTGCGCAAACTATTTGTACGTTTGGCTTCCAAATTCTTAGCGAAAACGCTGCAGCGTGAACCGTGATAGAAAGAGAATAGATACGGACTGGTTGACACTTGTCTAGGCCTGCAGGAATTAATTAGCAAAGTACGTGTACTTAAAGTCACTTTCAGGCTTGTTTTAGGGATGTTTGCTGCGTCGGATTGATCCGGACTAAATAAAATGGTAATTTGTTTATGCAAAATAAGATTTCGTAAACTAATAACCCACTCGAAGACATTCGAAGCGATCGTCCATTTTTAGTGGAAATAATAAGTTTTATAGCTTATGCTTAAGTATAAGCTTAATGTAATTAAGCTTATGCATAAGTCCTTATATATTTGTTTATAATGCATACTTTAAGACATAGTCTTAATATATTTTTATCAACATACAAACTCTATAATTTCATTATTATTTACCTGCTCACTAAACGTGGATGTCCGCAGCATTGCTTAAGTTATTACATGGGTTATAGGTTCAGTGGTTCAGTTTTCTAGCCGCAACGCGCAGCACATCATGTATAATTGATGAAAATAAGCTACTTAAAAAAATAAGCTGATCATAAGAAAATCAATAAATACTCTTTAGTTTTAAGCTTGCTATAATTCAGAGATTTAATCACATTTACCCATCAGCAAACCAGGATACTAATGCAAAGCTATCATAGAGAAATAAATGTAGAGGTGTCAAAGTAGACAAATCAATGCTCAATCAATAAAGCTTTTAATGTCCTATACTGTTATATTATACATTGCATTGCACATTTATTATTATTTTTTATATTTTAAGTGATATCACCCAAACTAATTCTAGTGTGCTTCACTTAAGACTTGGCCGAACAATTTTCATTCTGTCAAAAAAAATGGCCGGACTTTTGCATCCCTATTCGTGCTTCTTGTTCGTTCAAATGTGGTACCTACCCCTGGCATGCCTCCAACTCCGGCAAACTTTTTATTAACGCGTCTCACTGGTAATTTCGTTTCGCTTCTGCGTGTGATATAAGTGCAAGGGTTTGTAAAATGATCGAGATGTCACGATGTAGGTATGATCAAAATTGTATTTTTGTATGTTAAAAACGACTTGTCAGTCATAATTTTATAGGAAAGAAAGATAAAAATTATCATTTAATTTTATATATCGTTCATCACTAACAATTATGACGATTAACGACGTTGCTCATACAAATCATCCAAACAGGCAATGATACATGTTTGATATCGTATTTTAAATCTATGGTACTAATGAATTTCACAGCCATACTTTTTCCTGATCTTAAGCCGCCAATCGAAGTTTTCTCGTTTCCGATGATGTATACCAGGCCAAGATAAAAACTCACAAATTTCGATAAATGTCTTTTACGTATCAATTTTCCCTATCGACACTTTTTTCCAAATTGGTGAGGTTAGCCAGAAACTTTTTCCAGACATTTTTCTTAGTAAAAAGGAATATTTTTTCACGAAAAGTTTTCATGGGTCAAATTCAATTTCTGTATAAATGCAAAGAGATAAATTTATTGTATATTTAAAAGACCGTGTTGCAGGAACGAATTTTAATTATCATGCCAAACCTTTAATTAAAAGTGCAATATCTAGAGATACCAGATATGGATCCAGAAACAATTATTGACACGTAATGATACAGATACCTATCAATCATAGATAGTTTTCTTTTTAAGTAGTTTGACAAGATGTGTGAACTTCGCGGTTCTTATTTTAATTACAGTTACTTTTAAATGCGCATGGCCGATAATTATAGATTGTTTGTTTTTGTTTTAGATTAATAGTTTAAATATGTAATGCGTGTATTTTCCCCATGGAATGTACAATTTATTTCAAAAATGTATTATTTACAAGCTCTTTACAGAGGAAACTAATATTTTAAAACGTCTGAACGTTTCGCCCCGAAGTATTTTGTTTACCAGTCGCGGTCTTATTTGAATAACAGCTTTGCGGTGTATCATACTTATGTAGACTACTCGAATCCCCATCTCATTTTGTTACTAACATTTATTTCAAATACAATAATGTAAACACACATAATATGCTGTTAGTTTAGAGCGTTTGAACCAAATTATAATTAATTGTAACTTCTGAAAAAAATTAATTTTGAAAATAAATTTTAAGGTGTAGTAGCCATACAAATAATAAAATAGTCTCAAAGTAAAGAACACCGCGTTGAAACTAAATATGACGTCACTCGATGGGTCAGACATATAATAAAATGCCTTTATTACATTTCATTCATTCACTTCATACTTAGATTGTTACAAATTCTGTTTAATATTTAATTATGAAGACTTTTATTGCTGCTATGACATTAGGACACCCAAACGCGGGTAAAGGCCTCCTGCTCGCTGGCCCATGCGTTCTGGTCCTGGGCTAGTCTGGTCCACGTGACTCCAGCCACTTCCACGATGTCGTCTCTCCATCTCTTCTTCTGTCTAAGAACTCTCTTTCTCATAGCGAGAGAAAGAGAGGTATTAAATTCCTTGATTTGAAAACGAAAAGAAGTACTGTCAAAGTCAAAATTTAATTGTTATTTGAAGATCACTCAGATGTCCAACAAAGAAAAATACTCAAGAAAACTGCCTCATTCGCTGTCCTCTGATCCTAAATTTCAGCCCAGCCATAAATCAAATTAAGTTAAAAAAAGTTCTAAATAACCTGGACCTATTGTGGTTTTGCGCACGTTCACAGTTTTCAACATTTTGCTGTTGATTTAAACAAATATTGACTTTTTTACTTGTTAGCCGCATTCAGTTTGTTCAGATTATTTAGCTACGTTCTAGAATCGAATTGGCTGTATTGATTTGAACAAATTGGCCTTGATTTTTATTTACAGGTTTTTTAGAACAAATCAAACGTACATAATTTTTTTGTGTGACAAATCTCAACTTCTATCTTCTGACGTACGTATTAAATAAAATAATTAATTCCATAATTTCTTTTACGGAAACAGTTTCAGCATTTAACAATTTGTATTAATTGTAAGGGAAATTATACAGATCCTGAAAAATGCTGAAAGCAAAAGTTCTAACGAGCATATTTTGTGAGAGATGAGGTGACACGGTGATTTCGTTGATCGTGGATAATATTATAAACTAGTACCTTATAATATGGTTAAAATTGTAATATTTTAATATCAGTAATGATATAAAAATAAAGTATGGTAAAAAAGGCTTTTTCTTTTTTAATTTTATATGTATGCTTATTTGTTATGTTAAAAGGTATGTCAAATTTAAAATGCCTTTTTGCTTACAATTCACAAAATTTCAAAAATTTTTAAGATCTTCTGTAAACGTTTACGTTTGACTTCGAAAAATTACATACATCTACAAGTACAATGTTGCATCACCAAGCAGAGCAATTACCCTCAAAACTAATTACCCTACAGCACTAAAACCACCTAGAGGTCAGTAATTAATACCTTATAATCCCGACCATACCGGAACCCTATTTGGGTGACCTCCCATTATGAGGACAATTAACATCTGATGTCCTTTATAATCTGACCCCAACTGAGAACTTAAAGCGGCTGGTCAGTTTAGTTTGGTCCGATGAATTTTAGGGTTCAAGGAAAGATGGTCGGAAAATATGCTTGAATTTTTGGGTTGGATTGGTTCCATAAAAGTTTTGTCTTTCTCATGACGAGTTAAGGCTTTTCAAATGTTTAAAAAACAAAAATTATGCGCAATAAACAAAGTTACTGATTGGCAAAATCTGGTAACATGTAATTAAGATTTTACTGCTGAAAATAACTTTCAGATGAAAATTAAAGGGGCCCTGAAGTTAATTTTTTTCATTTTGCGTAAAAAATAAATAAACTGCAACCAAACATTAAATAGTTTGCTTTAAAAAATTTTGCTCATAAAATCCAAATACTTGCCTTTTCTACATCATGGAAAATTCAATTTACAGAATCATCACGCAAGGTCCATCCAACCTCTAAGCCTATTGTCTGACCTCTCATTATTTCACTTATTGTGCCATGTCCTTTATTATCCGGCCCTACAATTAGCTGCTTCATGCTTTATCTTGATTAATATAAACCTTTGTAATAAGCGAATATTAAGGACAACAGAAAGTTTAATTTTTGTGGTGGAGTTTGTTTGGGTTAAAAAGTAAACAAAAAATCTCGTCAAAAAGTCGTTCAAATATTTTAAAAATTTATTGATTGCAATTTATTGTAAAATAAGAAAAATAATAAAAATAGCAACTTGCAACTCCAATGCAGGCAGCGCGTCTTCAAACACGCGTCTATAGGTATCTGAAAGTAACAAATCCATTTAAATAAATAAAACTCTTTTTAAATTCCTGAAAAAGTCTCATGAGAATAAAGTGGTTGCGATTCAATTAGCATAAACTTGACCGAACTAATATGATTTCACCTAAAAAAAAACTCAAGCACTTCTGTTTGTACCTGTCACAAATGTGTACTTACATAATCCGTCTACGTACATTACGCCTCGACCCTTGTTCTATATTTTCATTAACAATTCCAAACGCCAAGTGCAATATTCAGCAACATATACGGCAATATATCTCAATAGTTTGGGAGCCCAGACCGTCGTATTTTGTCACGGAAGACGGTCCACCACAGCGATCAAGATTCAAGAGAACGGATGTAATTTACAATGCCACTATCTCCTCGCCTATCTGAGAGGTACCTAAGTTTACGGAGCGTGTTAGGTCTCGTGTACACTGAGTTACCTAGTCTAGATTACCGTGCGTTATTGAGGTTACCTAAACTCTTAAATACTCGTTGTTTAGTAATCTACTAACCACTTTTTTTTCACCAATGTACCTGGAAACCAATTATGAAAACAAACAACTAACTGATCATGATCAATAAAAGATTTTGATAAGGTTGAAAGAAAAATATGGAAAAAAATGATACCAAAAAATCAATTTATTGATGTTTTTACAATATTTTGTTGGACAAATCAATATTACAGTCAATCGACCTAAAGTTTACATATATGTCACCATTGGAAAGGATTTATCATCAAGATTTTTCAGTCACTATAAAATATAAATAATAAATAAATAAATAAATATTCCGGGACATTGCACACAACGCCATATGTATATAAATATATAGCCATCTTCTGTTGGTTATTGGTAAAATAATGTATAATATGTAAGTATATATTATACGTTATATATGTGTATCTCCATGTATCCTATCTGTGGAGCCGGAACCTGTCAGGTACCTATTGTGTTTGTTTTGTATGCAAATGAGCACCGTATGCGATAAATTTTAACCCATGAATAGATTTTCCGGTTACAATTCGAAGGGTGTCTACAGAAACCTTCGGAAATTCTATCTTGATTTACGGGTACATGTGAAAATAGAGTTGGCCTCTACTACGTATTTATTTACCAAGTAGGTATTTTAGTGGCGTTTTTTATTACTATAGATTCTGGTTGTTAATTTTTAATTTCGTTGCGAAATACAACTTTTCGATATGACCTATATTTACACAATGCAATTTAGTCTCTCAAACCCTCATCTCTTCTCTAAATATATAAAACTCAAAGGTGACTGACTGACTGACTTAGTGATCTGTCAACGCACCGCCCAAACCACTGGCCAGATTGGGCTGAAATTTGGCATGCAGGTAGATGTTATGACGTAGGCACCCGGCAATCCGGCAAAGGATATTTGGAAATGCTACTCTTAAAGGGATGAATTATGGAATGAAAGTTATACTTCTTAATGCGAGTGAAACCGTGAGCACTCACTAGTAAAAAATAAAAATGTACAATAAGCGCTAAGCGCTGTCGTACAAGTCAGCTGTAATGAACTATTCAAACCTTAGATTTTTCCGTTTTTCTGCAAAGGTGACACAAATCGCTGAGTCCGCTGGATTTTCTGGATTCAGCGGTGCACAATAGTGGCTGACGAGGACTATTAGCATATCAGTTGCGTCGTTAGAGCGCTACAGCGCTGTTTTATACAAAACGAAACAAATGCCACGGGAAACTTCGAGACTGGTTTAAATAAAAAGTACAGTTGGATGTAACTATGTTTCCGGATACTGAATATTTAGATATTTAGAAACAACCAAAGGTGTATTTTAATGCATTCAGTTACTTTATGAACGACTATCGGATTCAAACAATTTCTAATGTCTCATTTATTTATGTTTGCCAACATTAAAAAAATATTATACCCAATGCTTTTCTTAACCAAATGAATACCAAAAACCCGCACTGTTATTTTATCTCGGCTTGTTAAACTTCAACGTTGTAGTTTAAATGATCATGTCCTTTCAGCTTAGTTCATACAGCTTTATTACAGTGTGAATTCACATCTGTGCTTTATGTTCCATGAAAATATGGAATGGCTACTGGCAGGCTTGTTTATATCTACAGATATCAACAACAGAAACTGCTATGCTGCTATATTCAGCCGATAACATTATTAATCGGGAAACTTTATATAGTGAATGCTTGTACTAATCATCATGCTTATCATCTTCAGCCCTTGTCAACCCACTGCTGGGTATAGGCCTCCTCGTACTAATAGTCTTAATAATTAATTAAAATCTATGAACAACTTCTACTATTGTATACAATGTTATCGTTCTACTACCTTCTAAAGACTTTCCTTATCTTCTCTTCAAAATATTTACTTACCTACTTCTTTCTTCCCCTGAACTCGGTACCTATGCATTTAAGCATTTTTTACGAGTTCTACTTTATTTCCACGGTATAGCTCATAAAGCTGTCATCTCGTATACGGTGGCCAACCACAAAGTATAAAAATACTATTATTTTGTCGGCACGTGTACGGCACGCTTGATGTCTGTATATATAAATGCATTTTATACTAAAACCACTGGGTTCTTTTTACTACGTCTGTTTTCTAACAATTCTTTTATTTAGTTTTGCTTATTTTGTCTGTAAATATGTAGTTTTTATTAATTTTGTTATGTCTATACGACAATCTTTGGACAAAGAAAACTGTTTTGAAATATAATAAATTTATGATACATTAAGATAATAAATGTATGTTATTAAACGTAAACGTCGGCTTCTTAAAAAAGAGGCAATTGGAATTATTTAAAAAGTAAATCATATCTTCAGTGCCACGTCTACCAAAATATATCAAATAATTAGATATAATTTTGGTAGACGTGGCACTGAAGATATGATTGATTGGATTTGAGATACAAAACTTATTTCCTCTCCTTAGCAACACGTTAATTATTATCCCAAGCCAAACAACAACTATTCAAACGTAATCAAAGCGTGGCCTAGTATTTAATATCCTTTTGAAACAGCCCGAGCCTCCTACAAAGGCAGTGAACCGATCATGAAAATCCACTGAAATCCCAGTTAATCCCGCACTAAATCAACTAATACTAATACCCAATCAGTAATAACAGTAAAACGTGAATAAAACCCTTGCTTCGATGGCTGTTGCCTGTATCCCAACCTTTGGCACATAGGCACTAACGTTTTACTTCCCATTCCGAACCGTCCCTCAAATAAAATGACAAGCTTTTACGAGGAACGAATTTATTGGTCAATACCCAGTGAACTGCCTATGAAACACAGAATACCACACATAGAATCTACAAGATGCATGGTTCAAAGGTTCAAAAGTCTGACGCCAGAGTTGGCTACTCTCATACAAGTTTACTTATCATCTGTACATAATAATAAAGCTGAAGAGGGTCGAAGGTCTGAACATTGAAGACATGAATAAAAAATGTTAGGAGATATTATGTATGTAGGTACTTGGAATTGATAGCAGAACTCGTTCTAACAATTCCTGGAAATATTGTTTGTTTATCTGTTTTTCATAAACAGATAAACAGAGCTACAGATAAACTATTTCTCTGTTTATCTGTGGCTCTGATTATCTTAACGCTCATCACGCAAACACGACTGATTGGATTATCATGATTTTTGGTATGTAGGTAGTATGAGATCTTTGGAGTGTCATAGGCTACTTTTTATCTTGAAATAATGCGAGCGAAGCCACGGGCGTCCACTAGTTGAAAAAATTACTTAAATTGAGCTACAGGCTATTTGGTATTTGTGAGTCACATTAGTTATTCCAAGTCTAGATATGTGTGATATTAATCACGTTGATTCGACATAAAAATATGTCTTTGATACTTTCTGCTCTATATATTTCACCATACCAAAAACGGCCATGAACTGACTCTGTTTTTATCGTAAATTAGAACAAACCAGCCAACAAACGAACGTTTACCTTAAAAATGGTGATAAATTGTACATGGAAGGCTACCTGCCATACATGCTATGGGAGCTATTCCGTGCACAAAGTCTTATAAAAATAGAACATGCTATATTTTATATTTATGATATTATGTGGTATCTATGAGGCATCCTCTGCGACCAATACCAGTAAACTGCCTACAGACTAATAAAATATACAGTAAACAACCTTTTAAAATGGTTGTACAAATTATAACAGTTGAAAACGAGTGTGAATCAGAATGAGTTTGGTTGTGTAAATATTTTTATGTAGGGACAAATTTTTAACATGTAACAGGTATATTTTTCATTATTTTTATCGGTAGTAACCCTTAACCAGGCTATAGATAGAGCGTCTTCCACATTGATTTTAAGATGTTTTTACCAGGTTATGGCAAAGTATCTGCCACAAACTGTCAAAAACGACTAAATAAAATATTCCCCAGGACCACAAAAAAAAAAATTGTCACTGTCATTGTCAAATGTCACTTTTACGGCCAATCTTTTAATGGTCGTCCGTGTAACGGTTGTTTTTGTGAAAAGTGCGGAGTATTTTAGTGATTATGGCGGACCGGAGAAAGGTAAGTCGTACGATTTTTTTATATGTTGTAGAATTAGAGTTTTTCTAGTGATATGTGCATAAATTATAAGTAAATACTTGAAAAAAAATCATGATATAAGAAAATAAAACATGTGGGAAACCATTTACCTTAGCTTTAGAATTAGAATTATTGTGGGAGTTATATGTACATTGCCCGGTGAATTTTCTAGTAGATTTCTAGAAAATAAATAAAAAGTTTTTTTTATACTGCCTACATTGTCTGGTTCATTTATTGTAGATTACCTATATACCTAGTTTTCATTTAATAGTTCTAAACTAAAATGTATACAAAATTTAAAACTTTATATATATAGGTAGATATAAAAGTCAGTCGTCTGGACAGGCAATGGGATTAAGCTTTCCCACATATGTTTTTTTAGGTTTTCAGCTAAGTTTCTAAATATAATTGATAAAATCTCATACTAAACGTTATTACTCATAGAAATCTATTAAAAAATCACTATTACTATAGGATTTGTCCGAGGCCTGGTAAAGGGGTAACACAGGAAAATGGTTAAATCTATATTTAACAAATTTAAAAATTTATATAAAGTGTGATCGATTTCTCTATTTTATAGAAGTACTCCCCAATATGAAATATTTTGTTTGGTTTAGTTAAATTAACAAATCTATTACTAAATTCAATACGATATTCAATTGTTTTTTTTTAATAAAATTTATCTATAATAATTGTCAAAATACTAATATCACAGAATATGCTACACAAATTACAATATCTCGTCAAATTGAATTTATAACATTTAGTTTTAATAAAATTTTAGAAGTTACAATGTCTGGTTTTATTAATAAAATAATGAAAATTTTTGTTATTAAAATCATGTCAAACATAATAATAGGTATGTAATCATACAATATGTCAACTTAAATAAATCTTGGAACTGTCACTTTAGCTGTATATTTATATGTAGGTATATAATATGTCACCATATCAACTTGCACGAGAAAAAATAGAGATTTGCTTCTTTATTTTAGTGCTACCTCTTTCACAGCTCTCCCGAGGTAATGTCACCTAAATTGATTCCATTATTTTCACCGACAGCTCCTGAAAGTGTAGCTCAAGTGACAGACTCGCTTAAAATTTATTATCCCATCGTAAGAGAAATCTTAGCTATTTTCTTTAGCGGCAAAAGTTACTGAGAACCAATAATATGGTGAGAGATAGGCATTTTTGCCGCGTGGAATTTGTGAGGGGAGCATATAAGCGAAAATTGCAACGAAATCCTAGCTATAATTATGTTATAACTCAAATTATTCGGAAAATGTCACTATTTCAACTTTAATATTACTACTATTTATTTTTATGGTGGTATAGTTTCAGAAAAAAACTTAAAATTATATAAACCTGACTATTTTGCGTTAGTATGTCAGTTTAACTACTTTCTCAACTAGCTAAAATTACTCTTACTGTTTAAAACGTTACAAAATGAATAGTAAATTTTACAGCTTGCAATCATTTTCGTTTTACTCGGGTCGTCTGACATACAAAACCTCCAGTTTTGTGTAAAAGCACAGCAAGTCTTGCTCTGTAGCCTTTGTGTAAATGAAACGCCATCTTGATGTTAAACTAGATAAGGTTTGACGTTTCCATTTAGTTTTAAATGTATAACTTAATCTGTGTTACCTGTGAATTCAAACCCACGAGTTAAATCTAGGTTAAATAGGTAACTTCCAGATATGCAATGCAGGTGTAATCTGGTAGGTTTTAGAGTCTGTAATTTGTTAAACAAGTTAAAAGAATAAATCTAATCATGTACTAAACATTTTTAAGCTTGCATTTCATCAGCTAACTAAAATCTACAAACCGCAAGAAACTGACAGACCATTCGTAGAAGTATTTTTGAGCAAGGAACTAAATTAAATGTCCATCCAGTGGAAGCTCCAAGCATTTTTAATTTCCAATCTAGTTTTTCATGTCTGGGCTCCGCGGCTCCACGCTTGATGGATTTGACTCCGGGGTGCTACTACTGTTGTCACAATAAATACAATTATAATATGTTATTAGTCCCGTAACTTTTGTTATTGTGTTTTTCCAAAATTATAGTTTATCAAATCCTCGTATGTATAAATAGTAAATAGTTTTTAATCACGCCTTTTACCTTGCCTTTATTTGACCAACAAAAACGTAAGTCGCACAAGATATGTTGTGGTTGAAAACTGGGAACAGTGTAATATTCTAAACAACAGTCAGAACCCTCTTAGACAGTTTGAAAAGCCTCAAAATCAACATGACGTGAGATGTCTTCTTTCATACGTGATTAAATAAACCGCTGTGAGTGTTTATCTGAAGGAAAATTAATACCAAAGCCGTAGTGTATTCAGTACTCTTAACGGGGTAAACCCCTAGACAGAGTGCTTTAACTAAATTATTTTTCTTTAATTTCAAGATAGCTGGTCTTTGGAGACGAGTCTTATGTTAAAGTTAGTACTTGTGTTTATTAAATACAGCAGCGGTTTTAGAGACAGATAGAGGGATGAGGAAAACCTGATCCATTTATATTTTCTGAAACAAAATTGCATTGTATGTGGTAATGAATTATGTTCAAGTTGATTCATGTAGGCTGTTTTGTAATTTATTTATTTAGCACATGTGTCACCATTTTCTTTAAAAAAAAACCTCTTTTAGACTACAACAGACTGTTGTAACATGCAAATAAGATTTTAATAAAACAATAACAATACCTACAGCTTAATATCCACCATAAAACAATACAAAAGCGACCAAACAACATCGTCGTCCGCAAACAACCGCCCATCAAAATCTGTATCAAAAACGTCCGAAACTCGAGATAAATTAGTTTGTTATTCTGTACACGGTTTCGGGGATTTAGTGCCAATTCCCTTTTTGATCTCTCCTGTGCAAACAACAGAGGATAAACTAGCTTTATGGCGATAGAATGGCCTGATAGTTAGGTATCTTACCTACTTCGATTACTGTTTTACTGCGCGTAGAACGTTATTTGATCTGAATAGGTGGTTGGTTTTCGACGTCCGATTTGTGGGTTACGTTTTGATTTATCTTTAACATTGTTTCGGTATTGTTAGCATTTGTTATGAAAAAATGTTGAAGCTAAGTAAGTTTTGATAGCTGTTAAAAAGTATAATATATTTTATATCAGCTCGTATTGACCCATTTTTAATGTCTCAAAATATCTGTACCTACCAGCGTTTACATAATATTTGGCGGTTATTTACCTATTTTGAAGTTGTCCTTTTTTATCGAAGTCAATTATTTAAGCCCTTTTGCTTTATTTTAAAAACTTATCTCTTCCTTATTTTAAACCTACGGATGCAAACAACAAAACTCAGTGACGGCAGACGAGCCCGTCTTTGCATAAAATATTAGAAGCTTGGTTCGAGTTGTTGCGCAGAGTTGTGGACGAAGCCGCGGGCGGGAGCTAGTTCAATTACGTTTCAGGTGAGTGTGTCTTGACGTACATTTACATAACTAGCAACGCTTTGCGGTAGTAAAAAGTAGACTTTGTATCTTCTTCGTATCGAATGAGAGTGGCTAACTCTGGTGTCAAGAGTTAATCAAGCCACTCTAAGGGCCTCTGACATGTCATGGCTTAACGACTGCCGTACTAGACAAACAGCTGCGACCTACAAACGCGTCATCCAACCCACGGAAGCGCCCAAAATGGAATGCCCCTTTCCGTATTTTATCAATTAAATATTTTATCAATTTTTTTTCTCATTTTTAACCGACTCCAAAAAAAGGTTATCAAGTTTTCTGTAAGTTTTTTTTCTAACAAAATATTTGTAGGTATATTTTTTTATCTATATTATTGGTTCTATAATGTGCTGATAATATCAAAAATGTACCTTCTTTCAAATCAAAACTTTTATTATAGGATATTTTATAGGGTGAAAAAATGGACTAGTAATAATACTACAGTATACGAGTAACTTTTAACAAATCTATCAAGATAACGTTCACAACAACATCAAACCAAACATCGTTATTAAACTCGGCCAAGTTTTCAAGTCATCTGGAAATTCTCGATAATAACTCACGTTTTTTGCGAAAGCTGTAACTTTAATCTGAGGGACCTTTTCAGTGTCACGTAGAAAGGAGAAAAGGAAAAAACCTCATCAGAGTCCCCTAGTTGTTAAAACCAACATAATTGAGTTACAAAAAACCTTTGTAGGTTTGTTAAGACAGATTTGGGTCACAGTTCTCAGTTACCGGATTAACTTTTGAGATTAAGAGCGGACGATATTTTTTCGGTGATTCATTTGGACTTTGTTGGAAAATTTTAAGGAATATGATATTGTTTTGTATTGGCAGTGTAAGCTAGGTTTGATAAAAGTGTTTTGCACATATTTGACTTTAGTATTGTATTTAAATTAAAATCATCTATGGCATTTTTTTTTCTAAACTGAACTTTACCTAGTAATTTATCCGTAAAAAGGGATCTTTTGTTGCAATCAAACACCATCTGTATTGATGCTGATTTATTTTATATACGAGTAACTAGCAGGTATATAATAAGTAACAATTAGTAACTACGTTAGGGGGTAGATCTATGTTAATATGACATTCCGATATATAACACCTACCTACAGAGTTGCTTATTACAGAACTAGTACCTATATGTAATTGTTTTTATTTAACAAAAACAGCTTTGCACTTGACCCTTGTTTGCCTGGTGGTAAGCAATAGCAATAAGATAGAGCATGCTTACCCTATAAGAACCGAATCACTCTCTGTTTATCTTAATTCATTCAATTCATAAATCTATTCTGCTAATAATTTAGAGAGTTTGAATTCTTCTCATTATGGATGTCCTGTATACCTACCGTATATAATTATGCCACCCCTAAATATGTCGTTATTATTGCGATTAACGCATACATTTTTTTAGTAAAGCCTTCGTATTGTTAGGCAAATCTTGTACTAGATTCATTATTAACATAAGCCAACCATTTAATAAAACACGGCGCTAAATTTTTAACCGAGCACTTAAACCTAATTCCACACTAAATCCCACTTTGTTTATGTTGTTATAAGTAATTTATGAGTAAAACTCCAATGAAAAGCAGAGATTTTTTCATCAAGCTTTGGGTATTTGTTTTAGCAATGAATGAATTTTGACTGAAAATTGTTGTTTGGAAATAAAAATATAGGTAATACATACATAGATTAAAATAATAGAATTCCAGTACTTATGTGGCTGTGTCGTATTTATTGCAGCAATTTGTGCGTAGTTTGGTGTCGACAAATAATTCATTAAATATATGCCTTTGCAAAATAAAATGGAAAATATAATTTCAAAATTTTATTGGGTATCAAAAAGTTAAATAACATTTATTGTGTTCAATTTTTTTGCTAACAAATTGTATAGACCTTTTTTAATGACTTTAAAATCAAATGTTATTTGATGCCTTTCAAAGCTTTCATACCTTCCGACCGATCGAATTTTCTTTCAACTGGGTCTACCTACTAAATATTACGTATTCCTTCGATTTTACAGAGATTTTATAGCAGTAGACACTTCATTACATCACCGCGTTAATCATTTCACCTACAGATTTCTTGACACCTAAGTTAAACATTTCACCTAAACCTAGATAGTATGAACCTAGATACACCTACCTACCTAACCTAGCACAATAGTACAGCGCCCCAGACAGCGCACGCCGCGCCATCTACATAATTAAATTGAATTTACGTCAACTGGCTCGAGAGTAGCTCGAGTAACGTGTGATGTGTCATCTGACTATTAAATTCCTTTAGCAGGTGTTGGTTTTTTTATTTTACTAACTGGCAATACTGAGCTTTGTTTTCAAAGACTTTTCACCAGCATATTAGGTAGGTACACTTTTTGTGCCTAAAAGTCCTAGTTGAGACGATGAAAGCCAAAACAGAAAACTCATAAGAATCTCTTAAAAAATCCAGTGAAGTTTAATTAAGTTTCAACTTCGAGATTAAGTTAAGTGTTTTTAAAATCAGTTCAGTACTTTTGACATTTTAAACTAACATCATGTTTACCATAACATTCCAAACCTACTTTAAATGAAAGATGATGTAAGGTTTTTAAATAATGTCTTTAAAAATCCTTCATAACTTTCTAACTATTACAATGAAAGTTGAAAGAATGCGAAGTGCGAACTGGTTCCACAGACTGGAATGTCTTTATTGGCGGCCAGAACCCGCCGGAATCCAATAAAGGATGCGGCTAAACAATAGGATATTTAACCATTTTATAGCCAAGGGCACTAAAATAAGAAAAATTTACTAAATTTGGGTTCATATACTGAAAAATGAGTAAAAATTGTGAACGAAGTGATTTTAAATTTACGAAGTTAGTGGTAAGAAACATTCCCTTATTATATTCAAAGGTGGTTACGTCAAAACAAAAATACTACGGATAATGTTATGATTACTGTAATCGTGGGTTGGGTGACACGTTAAATTGTAGGTCCCGGCTGTTTGTCTAGTTTAGCTATGTCAAAGGCCCTTGGGGCGGCTTGATAAACTCTCGACACTAGAGTTGGCCACTCTCATTTGATAGGAATAATAATGTAACTGATCAAAATTATAAAAAAAATACATCTTAATGTATATGATTTTTATGGTATTAACGCTGATATAATAAGTATAATATAAAAACATAACATTACATGCAAGTAAATGTCAGCAATATCAGACAATTCAATGTTCAATAAATTGTGATGATATTTCGATGCTTTACTCTAAAAATACAAATTCTGACAGAAGCGGGAAACTTGTATCTCAGATTGCTACAGTATAAAATTATTTTATTCAATTTGTTAATCCAATAAGTAACAACGTAAACACTTGTAGAATACAAAAGTTTTCCAATAAAATTATTCAAACACCCATCAATCATTCAGTTAAACATAAAACCAAAATGAACTCAGAAAGATGCCACAACCGTGACAAAAATCACATTAAATTTCGTTTTCTAGTCGTAAAACATCGGTTTAAATGTAATATCAGAAATACGAATTCTTTTCATCATTTTATGTCATGCTTACCGAGTCAAGAGGTTATTGAATTTCTGTTAGCAGCTTTGTTCGTTTACCTATTACATATTTGGTTGACGGGAAAGGTGACTTTTCTATATATTAAATATCTAATTACTTAGCTAATATTTATTTTATCACACGCATGTAGAGGTTATGAATAAAATTTATTTTGAAATCTTTGACAACGCCAAATCTTTACTTTGGTTTTCTTTGCAATTGACGAACCATTTTTTTATTAACCTATACTATCCCACGCCTGGGCAAAGGTCTACCCCAACTCCCTCCATACGTCCCGGCCTCCTCACGCCAGGCACCCCGAAACCGGTCGAGATCCTGACGCCAGCGGGTTTTGGGTCTTTCTCTACTACGTCGCCCTTGAGGTTCCCACTGTGTAATATAGTGTATTATTTTAATTACCATATCACGAATACATAGAATTATTATAATTAATTAAAATAATTTGACGTAATTCATTATTATTATTTGCTAAGATTTTTGGGAATAATGCCCACACAGCAAAAATCAACCGCAAGTCCTTTAAAAATTTACTTAGTTCAGGTTAACCATCAATTTACCGGCAAGAAATCGTCGAGAAACCCAATTTTCAAGTTTTCCCGATAATTTAATGTAACAAACGTTTGAGAAAGACAAAGTTTAACTTATTAATAAGTTACACAAACTTCGTTTTGCGATTTGGCTGAAATTTGAAGAAATAGACGCTTTGCTTGATAATATCTTCGATTGTGGAGTTGGAGACGGATTTTTAAATAAATGATTCGAGTTTATTAATACTAGGTACAAACAAACAAACAAAGTAAAACTAAGAAATTTAAAAAGTAATCTGAGTACGAAGACTAAGAGAAACTATTATTTTCATTAGGATTCACGAACAGTTTAAATTGTATTTCTCCACATTATTTAATATTTTGTAAAGTGAACATAGACAGATATTATTTCTTTTTTGCCACTTTTCTTGCATGTTTTTTTTACTTTTCGTAGAGATTTTCTTACTGCTGAAAATCTCTCCAAATTTTTATTTTTTTATTTTTATTGATTGTGACCTATGACTTTATATAAATATAATATTTTAAAGTGAATTATATTATTGTGAATATGTACCAATGTCTGAAATAAATGATTTTGAATTTGAATTTGAATTTGAAAAAGTAAAAAAAAAAACATGCATCTCTTCAGTTCTAAACAAAAAAGAAACCTACTTTGACAGTTTTGTTGCCACAAATACAGGGCAATAAAACAGTACATCGCTGCTCCTGAACGATATTGTTTAAAGGGATGTATTGACTTTAGGAAATCTATAAATTTTAATCCATATATTTTAAAAGTGTATTATATATTTTACTTGATTTTTAATAAATCGAAAATGTGGTATCTTTTATATACAAAATTTACTTAAATTTACTCACAGAAAATATAAATGAAAATGTTAGCTTATTTCACTAAAATTAAAGAAGTTTAAAATAATGCCGCTAAGGTTAAATATAAATATTGCATTTGATGCTTATGGCAAGCAACCTACGTTATTCCAAATTATAATATCATAGATCTGCGATATCGAGATCGGATAGTCTCCGTCTGATAATCGACTCGATAGCTAAATTATCGATATAACTACTTAGTAACCAACGATACATTAACAGCACTAATGGCAGCCCCTAGACGAATGTTATAGTAAGCCTAATAGGAAAAGTTGGGAATAGCCAAAGTTTAATAGGATCTTTAGCTATTGTGACAGTTTACAAGGAGTGAACTTGTTTAACTCCTTACAATCACGATTGGCTGCTTACAACAATCGGATGTGATGGAAATTATCTTCATCATCATCATCCACAGCCCTGCAGGGATCCTACTGCTGGGTAATGACGTCCCTTTTTATGTGCCATCTGCGTCGATCATATTAATTCTCTAGTTATTTTTTTCTTCTAAACTGATGAATAATTTAAGTGTAAAATTAATTTAATTTATTATTAGGAATGATTTTCTTTTTACTTTTTTTGAACCATACAATATGTTTTATTGTGTTGTTAATGTCATTCTTAGAAAGTTACGTTATAATCCAATATTTTTTTATTGAAAATTTCTGATGTTTTTAGTCTTGGTGGGGACAATGCTGTGCTCCCATATACAATAAAATTGTTACTGAAAGTGAGTAAGTGACCACTTTAATTTTTTTTAAATCAAATTAGAAGCACCACTGGGATATACACAGTGATATTAAAAAAAACAACTCCCGTATCACACTATCTTGACGCAAAAACTTCTTTGTTCATTTATCTTTGTCGTGAGTCACGCGAACTTAGCAAAAGTATTTAGTGAGAGAATTGCGGACAAATTCGGGATAGTTGTCGAGTTTTTTGGGCGTTAATTACTATGTAACTTGGAGAAGTTAGAAGTTTTGTTATAATAACGATATTTCATACGTAGTTTCAGCTCAAAAGGCTTTGAAAGCAAGAAGAAAAAATGTTTAATACTTTATTCCACAGAATATTAAACATATTGTTGTTACTTTGGTACATAATTTATTTATGTAAGTTCGTATTTAATTGAGCCTAAATATTAAATGCTTGTGGACGCCCGCGGCTTTGCTTGTATTTTTAAAACCATACTCGTAATATGTTAGAACACTAAATTAACATTTCGTTTGTTTGATTTAAGCGTCTAAAGGGCTTGACCGCTGGACATTACTGAGGTTTCACTAACATTCACTCCACAGTTATTCAATACCGTAAATTCAGAATTGCCACCCTAATCTGCATACGTTGTGGCAAAGACGGATTTAGATTTTAGGTGAAAGGATTGTTAAGCTTTTTTAAAATATTTTCGAACGTGTTTTCATACAAACTATAACAGTGTTACAAGTGGATGTGACAGGTTAGGAATTATCATGTTTTCTATAAGTACTAACATTTATTTCTAACCTGTCACAGTGTGACAAGGAGGGTGTGTCATGTAAGGAATCACTCAAACTGTAAGTAATAACTAATAATAATATTAGTTATTTAAATAATTAATATTCAACTTGTCGTATTGTAAGACTAGAAAATTAAGAAAGATTTGGTGACGATTTGTATCTCAATTTGTAAGGATCCCAGTAGGAATTTTAACTCCAGAAAGTCACACGGATTTTGTGGTACAACTTAAGCTTAGAACTTCTAAATTAATAGGTAAATGCTAAATGCTGGAAACATTTTATGTTAAAAACTAAACCACCACCTTATGCATAGAGATTTAAATATTACAGTAAATAAAATATGATGATCTGTCACTCCGTAGTGGAACAAACACACTTTCACTTTAATATAGATCTCAAGAACCCGAAATAATTTTATTTTTATAACTAGCTTTTGCCCGCGGCATCGCACGCATAATTTTACATATTAACCTTTCTCTTGAATTACTCTATCTATTACAAAAAACTGCATCAAAATCTGTTGTGTAGTTTTACAGATCTAAGCATAATATACATACATTCAGACAGACAGACGCGGGAAGCGACTTTGCTTTATACTATGTAGTGATGATATGAAGTAGGTACATCACGTTTGTAATCCTTGAATTCGGTCCCGTGTTGCGGTGTGTTAGGCCTCTTGCACACGTGGCGTGGTCTGCGGTCGTCGCACGTCCATCTTGTTACAGTGTGCGGTTGCCCTAATTTGGGACACCTTCTGATGACAGGCCGAGATGTATTAAATTTCAATTGACAGTCTTTTTACGTCAATTTGGAATGCTTGAAAAATGTTTACGGCTTTTGCTGCTATTATTTTATTACCTAACCCTTTTCTATTTTTTGTTGCGAGGGGAAAATCTTTAACAAGATATCAGACCACAATGGGGTGCAGTCGGGTTATGTGGGATTTTAACCACTAAAGCCCCGTCGGAGGAGTTATTAATATTATGTTTACCTTAGGTTGCAGCAATGCTTAACATCAGGCAGGCTGTAGTCAAACGCAAGTAAAAAAAATATTTCAAAATGACAACGAATTTTCATAAATATTATGTATGTATTACCAATGGCTTTACTTACGTGTTCTTTATGGGATATAAGTTAGGTTTAGTCTGTTTTGAAATCTTATAATAGTAGTTTATGCAACTGTCATATAATGAAGGGTATTAAAACACGAGTGTGAGTTTATGAAACGAGCGCAGCGAGTTTCATAATAGTAACGAGTGTTTTAATTAAATTTATTTAATTAATTAAAATAAACCCGTGTTATATGCAGTTGCATACACTACTTTATCTTCACTAATGTTGTAACATTTTAACTTTTAATTTATTAAATTAAATTCACGCGTACGTGTATTGTCACAGTGATTTTGCCGCCATTAAAATCTAACCAATGAGAGTGCAGCTGCGCGCCAATCAGGTTGGTCGCGTTTTATTGATAAAAACGCGACCAACCTGATTTTGGCCCTGCAATCAGGTTGGTCTCGTTTTATCGATGTTATAACGAGCTATTACGATATCGATGTGGATATTATACCATCATGTGAAATTGCTTAAATTGAGTGTTTTGTTGTCTGCGCTATAACAGTTATAGTAATTATAAGTAAAGTATTGGAAACATAAGTAGAATGTTACAACATTAGTGTAGATAAACATACATACGTGACCGAAATAACCACGACTCGTTTCGGCATAGCAGAGTGAAAATGAACCAAAACCAAATTCATATTTCAATATTTTTGTTAAATACTAACTTTCATTTAATACCGAGTAATGGTTCAACCTCGCCACGTTGGTCCCTTCCTGGTATTGAATAAATACAATAACAGTGAGAATATGTCATCAATTAACGCCAAAATCAATTCAACAAATCAACAATCGACGATTCGACAATGTAGCTACAAATGAATAAAATTGATTCAGGCTCTTTCAAACAATACAATTTGCACGGATATATATATATATATATATATATATATATATATAAAAGTCTCGCCATTACTCTAACAAATAACTACCTACCTAAAAATCCAATCTATAACTAAACCCATAAAAAGAATGTAGTCGTAAAAAGCTCAAAACAACCCTAAATCTTGTCATAAAACAAAACAAAAGTTGCTAAACTCTTATAAACAGTTCCAAGCTTCACAAAAGCTATTAAAAACTATAAAGTATGATCCGGTATAGGACAAAAGTGAGTTTCGTGTACAGAAACGTTTGCAGGAAAAGATGTCGCGGAGCAGAATATGTATAGAGAACAAGCTACATTTAATAATAAATAAAAAACAATTTCACAAACAAACAAAGTCAGTGTCTCCCCATAGTCATATGAATAAGTGTTATATTGGTATGATAATGGAGATTGAAACAATATTTGTTAGTATTTTCATTATTTATAAAACTTTATTCTTCTACAAATTACTTAGATATCAAAGAACACATATATTAAAACTACTCGATGAAACAATAGCTGTGTTGAAATTATTGTGATAATTACAAAAAAACGTTGTTATGATGAAGCAGTAGGTTTAGTTTTGTTCCCTGTTATTCTGTATAATTATTAATGCAATTAAAGATCATTTACACAATGAACAATGTTTGTATCGTTAATCTAATGTAAACGATACAAAGTTAAAAAAAAATAACAAAAAAACTTCTCTGGACATAATCTACTCCCTACGATTTAGCCAGTTCCAGTGCGACTTCCCGACTTTATAGCGCCGTATTAGACTGCATTACCATGAGTTCCTAACTTCCTCCATTGTTTCTGTAAACAAAGATCTACAAATTAAATCTACTTGTTTGGAGACTCTAGAAGCGACTCTAAGGGGCTCCTCATTTAAAGAAGGTAGTCGTACCTATCATCATCATTATCAAAACAAATTTTAATCTATTTAAATAAGATTGATTTGGAGAAAGCTTGAAAATGTCAACGCAAATGACTGATAAGAAAAACAGCTATTTTGCATTAACTTCAGATAAATCCCATGTATATTATTTTTAAACTTACTGTATCACACACATACGTTGCTTAAGATCAGGAAAGATGTAGTCAAGCGTGAGCCTCTCTCATGTAAAAAAAAAAACATAAGATACTTATTGATTACAGTCACATCTTATAAATATTGGTTATAAAAATCCCATATTGAGATTATTAACCACGTATTAAGTATTCAAAACACTCACTAATATAGATTTAGAACTGTTTACGAACTAATAGAACATCTATCTAGAATCTACGTTTTTTTTACATCCATGTTAAAATCCGGTATCCTCTGCCGGCCGGGTCTGATCCGAATTATTAACATAAACCGGTATTTTGTACGAATTATTCATCCGAAAGTACAGTTGCATAAACATCTGCATTGGAAGTCCAGGAAAACTAGAGTAGGTACTCTATTTGTACACTTGATGACTGCTTTTAGCCAGTAAGGTTATATATTTAAAACTTGTAGACACCCGCGGCTCCGCTCGTATTATTCTGGAATGAAAAGTAGCTTATGTCACTGATATGCACTCTCTAGACCGCATATAACTTACGAGTACCTATATGACGCTGAGGATAGAGAGAGACGGCGGAAAATCATCAGAGATAGGCTCATTGATGGTGGCAGTCACGACCCTCAGATATGAGGCATACGATGCAAGGAGGAGGGACCTACATACCAAAAATCATGAAGATCCAGCCAGCAAAACTTTTGAAACGTGTTCTGTTATTGATTTAAGGTATACTAAAAAAGTTTCTTTTTTTATATTTCTATGTAGATATTTTTGACCCTGTTTTGTTATTAAAGTTTGAGCCATTCATCAAAGTTTTTTTTACAGCATCTTATTGCTTGTTTGATACAGAACAGTAGTAGACTGGCCTAAGCAATCTAATTTGTCTGTTTCAATCTAATACATACCATGCTCCACCTTGAGCCACTGTGGTCATTTGTGGGCCTGTTTAAGGTAAAATGCCTCACTGTTATGTCTGCACAGCATTTGAAGAATTTGTTGAAGCAAACCAAGAATTTATAACATGCTCGAACATTAAGGCATCCGACTGAAGACTAAACTGAAAACAAATTTCTACGATGTATGATTGAAGATTATTTATACGTAGTTCCAAATTTTTTTAAAGTTACTGAAATTACAAATAAAGGCAATTTAGATGTTTCCAAAAAAAACATGTTATAGTCCAATCATTTATTCCATAAAACATCACACTTATCTGTAACCCAGAGCCCAGAAATAGATAAAATAACACCATTTTATTTCCATCCTCTAGTAAAATACAATCCCTTTTACCCAAAAATAAAACTACACATGTCGTGTAATGCAAAGAAAAACTATACATATATTCAATGTTATTCAAATGACGTTAGAACTCTGCAAAGTAACTCTGCGTGCGGATATAAAAAGAATTAACACTTGTAACATGTGACGGGAAAATAATGTAGCAAAGTATTTGCAGTCAAGTAAAGTGCTGCCACTTGAGGAAAGTAAAATAAAATTGTACCGAGTTGAGTCGTAAACATCCTTCTACATAAGAAAAGTTTGCATTTCCGGGGAAGTAAGAGCAGGCCCTTTTTTGCGTGTCACGGTCAAAACCACCTGTATAAATAAATCATGAAACTTGACTCGTTTTGGTACTAGATTTCATGTTATTTCTGAGATAATGTGTATAGTTTTAGTTGTTATTTTGGAAATTTGTTTACCATTGTAGCAAATTGAATTTTGTCAAAAGAACATTTTAAATATATATGTTATGGACCAAGTGATAAATTGGGCAGTATACATAGTGCCCGGTCATTATGAAAAATGCGCAATATGAGAGTGCAATTTGATAATAATTGTTCAAATAATCAAATTGACCGGGCATTATACATATTGTTCATCACCTTTTGGGCAGAGTAATACAAACATTAAATAATCAGACTCATTATCTGGATTAATTACCAAAAACTTCTTCCTTAAAAATCCACTAGTTTTTGCATTTAAAACTTAAGGAAATTCATATTAAAAATATAACATAAAATGTAATTAAATTTAAAACAAAAATTTCTCAACATAATATCTTTGTTTCATAGAAATAACGAAACTCATTATTTGGCATAATTAGCATCTTCTCTTAATAAAAATCAAATGAAAATTTTCGGCGGACTCTACTTGATCATTTTCGGCGGACTCTACTTGATCATTTTCGGCGGACTCTACTTGATCATTTTCGGCGGACTCTACTTGATCATTTTCGGCGGACTCTACTTGATAATTTTCGGGGGACTCTACTTGATCATTTTCGGCGGACTCTACTTGATCATTTTCGGGGGACTCTACTTGATCATTTTTGGCGGACTCTACTTGATCATTTTCGGGGGACTCTACTTGATCATTTTCGGCGGACTCTACTTGATCATTTTCGGCGGACTCTACTTGATCATTTTCGGCGGACTCTACTTGATCATTTTGGCGGACTCTACTTGATCATTTTCGGGGGACTCTACTTGATCATTTTCGACGGACTCTACTTGATCATTTTCGGCGGACTCTACTTGATCATTTTTGGCGGACTCTACTTGATCATTTTTGGCGGACTCTACTTGATCATTTTTGGCGGACTCTACTTGATCATTTTCGGCGGACTCTACTTGATCATTTTCGGCGGACTCTACTTGATCATTTTTGGCGGACTCTACTTGATCATTTTCGGTGACAACCACTAGATTCGTTTCGGTAATAGTGCTCTCAGTAGATAATAGTTTTTCCAAGTCTTCTTCTGAATTAATATCATGCAGAACCTCATGTGGTATATAAGAACTTTTAAGCCCTACTTTCAACTTCGTTCCAAACATGGCTTCATATGGAGTACAGTTAATACCTGTGTGATGGGCTCTATTTTTCATTAATTGTACAAAACGTAATCCTTCCGACCATTTCTTAGTGTTGTTATCCTCCAACCTCGTACTCAGAATATTCTCTATGTCCTGGTTTGCTCTCTCTACTGACCCTTGGCTTTGAGAGTGTCTCGGTTTACCATGGACAATTTTCAATTCATGCCACATGTCACAAGCTTCCTGAACAATTTTATTAGCAAACCATGCCATTATCGCTTAGAAGAATGCTTGGTGCACCGAATATTGTAAAAATATCAAGTAGTACATATGCTACTTCTTCAGCAGTTTTGGTCTTGAGCGAACGGAGTTGCACAAGTTTTGTGAGATGATCTTGGTATACAAGTATACATTTATACTGATTATCTCCTTGTGACTGCATGTCAATAAGGTCTACTTGACATCTTGCATTCATTTCGCCGCTAAGAATAGGTTTAACAACTAATCCTTTTTTTGGAACACTGCGTTTCTTTTCACAGCTCTCACAAAGGTTTAATAAATGGCAATCATTTCCCTCGTAATATTTTTATACCTTAAATTTAGCTTCTTCTCCATCCGGTTTCTACTCATTTACGCCATATTAATGTAACATCGTCTTGTTATTATGGAGAAATGGCCAAGAAATCACTCTGATTACACTATTTATCCCAATCCAAGATACGAGTATAACAATAACATTTGATTGTATTTACGCACGTATATTTATTATTATAATTTCTTATAAGTACTATATCTTTCATCTAACTACATCCACTTTATTATAATGTCATATATACACACACACACACAGTCACACATTATTACAAGCAAAAATTAAGAAAAAAATACTGCAAGTAACTGCAGTCGGTATGTACATAGGTATCAACCACGTAACAAAATAATTATTATAATATTTATTGACTTCAGAAGTTAATATCTTTTGTTTTTTTTTATGAAATTGTTTGAAGTAAATATAAAAATCTCATGATAATGCACTATAACACCTACAAAATTTTCTTTACCTTTAATTCAAATGCAACCGAACATATTTGATCATTTGCCAAGCACACCCTTTCTCAAAGAGTTCTCACGTGCTAACTGTGAAATAATCTATGCCATTAGCAAGATCGTCTCTTATTTATAGCCTCCGTCCATTGTACGTGATTACGGAAGCAAATGTTTGCACAATTAGGCTACAGTCTGTCGGAATGGCGGGAAATACTTATTTTGTGTCGTACCTACCTGCATGGAATCGGTGGGAGCTTTTGTTTTGTTTGAGAGAGGTAAAAAAGGTTTTAGAAAAGATCCTCTTTAGTGATAAGGTGGGCACTAATTTTAAGTTTCAATTGCTTTTTTGTACGTATTTCTTCTAATCTTGGTGTTTTATTCAATGGTTGTCCATCTATAGATACTAAAGCTTAACATCGTCCAGTGTAGGTTTATGAATACCAAAAAATATTTCCAAAAATGCTTAAAAATCTCTTCTATCAAATTGTAATTTTTTTCAAAGCTTGTCCATATAGATTCTAGTTTATTTTTGTAGACATTTTTCTTTAATTATGACTCATCATTGTTATTATTCCAAATATTGCAAAACTGGCATAAAGTAGTCACTTATATGTAGGTATATAAAAACATAAAAACAAAAAACATATTTATTGCAAAAACTTTACATTGTACATAGAAATTAAGGCTCTGCCTTCTGCTTTAGTTAACAACTGTGTTGCAGAAGGCAAGGTCTCCCAGTGGAACATTACTTAGATGTTTTACAATATGTACTTTGCTATTAATACCTATATATTATAATGAACCTTAAAAAAAAGTTAAAACAACATTTAAAAGTTTGTATTTTTAAAGGTTTGTATATTGCCCATGTTTGTGAAATAATAGTTGTTGTGTATTATGTATGTGTGTATGTATAATAATGTATGCGTGCGTGTATATGTGTGTGTGTGTGTATGTGTGTATGCGTACGTGCGTGCGTGGGATTATGAATGCTATACTAAAGGTAAACATCGACCAGTCTGGGTATATGTGTATCTGGGTATAAGTGACAGTACCAAGATTTATTTAAGTTGACATATTGTATGATTACATACCTATTATTACCTATGTTTGACATGTTTTTAATAACAAAAATTTTCATTATGTTATTAATAAAACTTGACATTGTAACTTCTAAAATTTTATTAAAACTAAATGTTATAAATTCAATTTGACGAGATATTGTAATTTGTGTAGCATATTCTATGATATTAGTACTTATACCTATGTTACAACTTTACATTATCAATAAAGATTCTTTATCTTTATCTTTATGAATTTAAGAAACAAAATTAAAAAACGCTTATAAAAAAATTCTTCTTTTCTTTACCACGCATAAATAATATTAAACAAAAAACTAAATGGGCGTACCTACAAATAAAAAGCGACATACACTTGCTACTTACAAGCTATTTGCGTTGCATACATTTCCGTACAACCGCCGGTCAGGGTAAAAAGTTACCCGCTGTCGTCAACTTTGGCTGCAAACGAAACTGCAGTTTGTTTTGGCTTTGTGTAATCAACGCTATTGTTAAGTAGTTGGAAACTGGCGGGAGCTGGACAGAGCTAGCTTACTGCTATTTGGTATTTTTAGGGCTAAATAAGTTTTGGATGAGTAGCGTACTCTATGTAGTATGAAGCTATTTAAAAACGATGATTCCACAAATTTAGTTTTCTCGGGCAAGGAAGGGACAGAGATTTTAGTAACTATTGAATAGATACTTTTAAAAAATTAAAATAATTTAAACAATATCGTCTGCTAACGACGTGATTGGCGATGCTTAAGCCAAGGTACGTAGATCTCGTATAATTTGAAGCTCTATTTTAATATTACTGAAATGATCTTTATTAAATTAATAATAAAATAAAATAAAATAAAAAATAAAAAAGCCTTTATTCATCTACACATTTGATATTTCATTAAATTGCATTCTTTATTATTACATTATTATCACCACATTAATTCATTTCACTATTTCTTATTTTCTTGTTTTATAACCTGTCAAATAATTATGAATGTCAAAAGTTATATCATACTTATGTTGGTATATATGTTATTATGTCGTAGTGATGTCCATTTAAATGTTAGCTTTGTGTCATTGTATATTTTCTTTTTCGTGTGTAGTTGTCGCCTCATTGGCGTAGGCCTCCCCTAGTTTAGTCCACAATTTTCTCTCTTGGGCCAATCTTGTCCACGTCTGTCCATGTCTTTGCGTAAATACGTCTATATATTAAATTAATACTGTATTTTAAATAAAAAAAAAATAGTACATAGTCTAACACCTTGGTCAGGATAAACACATATTTACGAAATGTAGTTTAAGTCAGAAGAGTTTATCATACTTAAATTATATCCGATTGTAACACTATCACATACATACGTATCGAGTCTTCAGGAAGAATTGATAATCTCTTTCCAAAAACCCTCCTTTTAATCATCCAATGGAAGAGATCGCCTTTAGCGATAAGGCCGGCACTTGTGGCACTAGTATAAGTTATTTTATTTATTTCCTTTGTATTTTATCGTGTGTAACAATAAATAATTTTCTATCTATCTATCCTTTTCAAAATAAACTCGGTTGGAAGTACATTTTCTCTCTTTATTTTTCAGAAATCCTCGATGACAACGGCTTGGGAAAAATCCGCTTCAAGAGAATGAAACAAAACAAACGCGAGCTAACACAAATAAATCCCTGCCCTTCCAATCAACGCCACAAAATAGTTTAGCACAGAATAACTTCTACTCATTTTTTATTTTAAAATACAATAAAAATATCAAATTCTATCACATAATACCTAGTTTAAGAGCGATTGATTACAATAGATCTTCTGTATCCCTTCTGTTCTAACAAATAGGCGACAATTTGAAAATTTACTAACATACATAAATTACGATTATTCAAAATTACTGAATATGTTTGTATTGTGTAAAAAGAAATAATGTAGCTGATATATGTTTTGTATGAAGAGTTAAAGTTTTGACATGACAACATTGTCTCTTGTGCAAACGCTGTTTCAAGAAGTATGTATTTGCTAAAGAAAAGTGTATATGTGTGTATATTCGTTACCTTATTCATTAGTACCTATGATAAAAGCGTTAGCTTAATAATATGGGGCAAGATGGCGCTGTGTGATACGCCCAAAGTTTTTTTTTGTCCCAGTTGAAAAGAAATGTAAAATATACTTCTGCCCCTAAATATTCCTAAAAGCAATCAGCGGTCGTCTCGGTTTAATCTCGACAATATTTTCCGCGGCGTATTAGCGGTGCACCAATTAGTGGTGTGTCGTTTCCGAGTAATTTACTGTCGTCTCTACAGATTTGTCGCCTTACTCAGAGCTGAGGTGGAAATGGACATTTGTTGTTGTTAAGAAGATTGCTCGTACAAATGTGTTAGTTGTAGTTTGTTTATAATACTATTTCGTAGCAAGTTTTGGCTACAAAATAGTTATGTACCTATACATTAGCCACAACCAAGCATGCCAGCAACTACGGTCAAATAAGATATAGATAGATAGATAGATAGATAGACAGATAGATAGTTCTTTATTGTCCCACACATATAAAACAAAATTTAAAAAAAATACTTTCATAAATTACTCTAGTGCCACAAGTGGCGGCCTTATTGCTAAAAGCAATCTCTTCCAGGCAACCATTGGATGGAGAGGAATAAATAAAGGATTATAAAGGACGGTCAAATAAGATATAGATTAAAAAGCACAAGCGGTCGCTGAAACTGAAATTGACATGGATGATTAAAGATTATAGTACTCTTCTTCTCTTCTTCCAGTGCCTCTCCCTAATGGAGGTTGGCCGTCAGCTCAGCAAACTGGTCCACACATAGTACTATTATAACAATTTAAAGCGAATTCATGTAATAAAGACTAATAATTAGATGTAATGTCTTGATAAATGATATCAATTGAATGTTAAATAATAGTAATCCCTGATTAATTCATAATGTGTGCCAAATATTTCATAAAGGAAAGTTTGTCTGTGTATTCTATATATATGTTTGTTGTATATTTATATATGGCTGCAGATAAAGACAAATAACAGCACACAATGTAAAACCACTTATGTACATACATTATATTTTAGCGTCTTAGGACAGCGGGTTTGTTTCTTTACAAAACTGAAGCAGGTAAATTTAAGCTTACGTAAATTCGTAAACTTTCAATGTATCCCAAAGCTTTTTAAACACTACTTTACGCACACCTGCTCAACCTCCATGTAAATTTCTTCCACAAATTCGTGAAATCCCTCGACAACAACTGATCCTAGGAACTTAACATTACGACATAGGTTCTACTAAACTCTAAGAAAAGGTACCGGAGTCACAAAATCCTCTAAACTTATTCAAATGAAGCGAACCGAGTTCCGAATAAATGCATATTGAATTTGTTTACGTTCGCCAAAATAGGAATAGTACATACTTCTCTATTTAAATTCGTTCGTACGATCTACATATTATTGAGCTTCAGTCGCAGAGTATCTACTAGACTCGACTCTTCTTAGAACTCCATTCCTTACTACTTTGTTATTACAGGCAAACTTCACTGGATCACAGTGTTCGCGGGTGGATGTCATTTCATGGTCAAACACTGTACAAACACAATAACTATAAGAAATATGTGAATTATACAAAAAAATATGAGGAATTACGAATACATAATTTTAGTGTAAATATTATTTATGTCGTGCAAGCTTTGAAAAGAAGAACTGTTACTATTTTTTTAACTAAAACGGATTTTCACTTGACCATAGTTTGCCTGATAGTAAGCAAAAACTATATCAATTTACAAAAAGAATAATCTTGGTTTATTTTCAAAAGTAACACGTTAAAAAGAGAGCTGTATATCAGCAATGATTAAAAATACACTATTCACAATTAAAAAATAAAATATTCCGTCTAAACATTTTAATATATCTGTGGTATCGTAGAAGCCTTTGTTTAAACAGATACGGCGATGTTTGGCCCGATACTTCCAATATTACCTTCGTATTCATTTTGCTTGTTCCTTTAATATTTGGCAATGCTGTCTGTGATATTGTGTTTACATTTCTATTTCGTGTTCTTATTATTTTTCATATGACTGGTATTGTTTCCAATATACGATATGTTTTTTTAACGAGTACGTTAATAGCAATAAAGAAATACGACGGTTTATTTTTGTTGTTTGCCTAATACGAGTTTGTTATCAAAAAACACAATGATACTTTCGTGAAACTTGGTCCTTGTTAAAAGCAAATAACAATAAATATCATTAGGGATATATAAAACACGATTACCCGGGTTAAATTGACTAATATTTATGATATATAAAATATAAATTTTAAGCAATCTGGAGTGTAGAGTGGAAGTAAGTAACTGGAGTAAGAAAGAAAGAAAGAAAGAAAGAAAGAAAATATATTTATTGAGACACACACAAAACTTTAAACCTATTTACTTACTAAACTTACATGCTAAGAATGTGATGTCTCAATACAGCCGCAACACAGCCTAATGCTGATGGCACGCGGCCACCAGCGCTGATATTCTAACTGATAATAGTAACTGGACTGATGATAGTAACTGGAGTTTTAAGCAAATATGAGAGTGCAATTTGATAATAATTGTTCAAATAATCAAATTGACCGGGCATTATACATATTGTTCATCACCTTTTGGGCAGAGTAATACAAACATTAAATAATCAGACTCATTATCTGGATTAATTACCAAAGACTTCTTCCTTAAAAATCCACTAGTTTTTGCATTTAAAACTTAAGGAAATTCATATTAAAAATATAACATAAAATGTAATTAAATTTAAAACAAAAAATTCTCAACATAATATCTTTGTTTCATAGAAATAACGAAACTCATTATTTGGCATAATTAGCATCTTCTCTTAATAAAAATCAAATGAAAATTTTCGGCGGACTCTACTTGATCATTTTCGGCGGACTCTACTTGATCATTTTCGGCGGACTCTACTTGATCATTTTCGGCGGACTCTACTTGATCATTTTCGGCGGACTCTACTTGATCATTTTCGGGGGACTCTACTTGATCATTTTCGGCGGACTCTACTTGATCATTTTCGGCGGACTCTACTTGATCATTTTCGGCGGACTCTACTTGATCATTTTCGGCGGACTCTACTTGATCATTTTCGGGGGACTCTACTTGATCATTTTCGGCGGACTCTACTTGATCATTTTCGGCGGACTCTACTTGATCATTTTCGGCGGACTCTACTTGATCATTTTCGGCGGACTCTACTTGATCATTTTCGGCGGACTCTACTTGATCATTTTCGGCGGACTCTACTTGATCATTTTCGGCGGACTCTACTTGATCATTTTCGGCGGACTCTACTTGATCATTTTCGGCGGACTCAACTTGATCATTTTCGGCGGACTCTACTTGATCATTTTTGGCGGACTCTACGTGATCATTTTTGGCGGACTCTACTTGATCATTTTCGGGGGACTCTACTTGATCATTTTCGGCGGACTCTACTTGATCATTTTCGGCGGACTCTACTTGATTATTTTCGGCGGACTCTACTTGATCATTTTGGCGGACTCTACTTGATCATTTTCGGCGGACTCTACTTGATCATTTTCGGCGGACTCTACTTGATCATTTTCGGCGGACTCTACTTGATCATTTTTGGCGGACTCTACTTGATCATTTTTGGCGGACTCTACTTGATCATTTTTGGCGGACTCTACTTGATCATTTTCGGCGGACTCTACTTGATCATTTTCGGCGGACTCTACTTGATAATTTTTGGCGGACTCTACTTGATCATTTTTGGCGGACTCTACTTGATCATTTTTGGCGGACTCTACTTGATCATTTTCGGCGGACTCTACTTGATCATTTTCGGCGGACTCTACTTGATCATTTTTGGCGGACTCTACTTGATCATTTTCGGTGACAACCACTAGATTCATTTCGGTAATAGTGCTCTCAGTAGATAATAGTTTTTCCAAGTCTTCTTCTGAATTAATATCAAGCAGAACCTCATGGACAATTTTCAATTCATGCCACATGTCACAAGCTTCCTGAACAATTTTATTAGCAAACCATGCCATTATCGCTTAGAAGAATGCTTGGTGCACCGAATATTGTGAAAATATCAAGTAGTACATATGCTACTTCTTCAGCAGTTTTGGTCTTGAGCGGACGGAGTTGCACAAGTTTTGTGAGATGATCTTGGTATACAAGTATAAATTTATACTGATTATCTCCTTGTGACTGCATGTCAATAAGGTCTACTTGACATCTTGCATTCATTTCGCCGCTAAGGGGTTTAACAACTAATCCTTTTTTTGGAACACTGCGTTTCTTTTCACAGCTCTCACAAAGGTTTAATAAATGGCAATCATTTCCCTCGTAATATTTTTATACCTTAAATTTAGCTTCTTCTCCATCCGGTTTCTACTCATTTACGCCATATTAATGTAACATCGTCTTGTTATTATGGAGAAATGGCCAAGAAATCACTCTGATTACACTATTTATCCCAATCCAAGATATAACAATAACATTTGATTGTATTTACGCACGTATATTTATTATTATAATTTCTTATAAGTAGTATATCTTTCATCTAACTACATCCACTTTATTATAATGTCATATATACACACACACACAGTCACACATTATTACAAGCAAAAATTAAGAAAAAAATACTGCAAGTAACTGCAGTCGGTATGTACATAGGTATCAACCACGTAACAAAATAATTATTATAATATTTATTGACTTCAGAAGTTAATATCTTTTGTTTTTTTTTATGAAATTGTTTGAAGTAAGTAAATATAAAAATCTCATGATAATGCACTATAACACCTACAAAATTTTCTTTACCTTTAATTCAAATGCAACCGAACACATTTGATCATTTGCCAAGCACACCCTTTCTCAAAGAGTTCTCACGTACTAACTGTAAAATAATCTATGCCATTAGCAAGATCGTCTCTTATTTATAGCCTCCGTCCATTGTACGTGATTACGGAAGCAAATGTTTGCACAATTAGGCTACAGTCTATCGGAATGGCGGGAAATACTTATTTTGTGTCGTACCTACCTGCATGGTTGCTTTTTGAAATTGGAATCGGTGGGAGCTTTTGTTTTGTTTGAGAGAGGTAAAAAAGGTTTTAGAAAAGATCCTCTTTAGTGATAAGGTGGGCACTAATTTTAAGTTTCAATTGCTTTTTTGTACGTATTTCTTCTAATCTTGGTGTTTTATTCAATGGTTGTCCATCTATAGATACTAAAGCTTAACATCGTCCAGTGTAGGTTTATGAATACCAAAAAATATTTCCAAAAATGCTTAAAAAACTCTTTTATCAAATTGTAATTTTTTTCAAAGCTTGTCCATATAGATACTAGTTTATTTTTGTAGACATTTTTCTTTAATTATGACTCATCATTGTTATTATTCCAAATATTGCAAAACTGGCATAAAGTAGTCACTTATATGTAGGTATATAAAAACATAAAAACAAAAAACATATATATTGCAAAAACTTTACATTGTACATGTACATAGAAATTAAGTCTCTGCCTTCTGCTTTAGTTAACAACTGTGTTGCAGAAGGCAAGGTCTTCCAGTGGAACATTACTTAGATGTTTTACAATATATACTTTGCTATTAATATATGTATTATAATGAACCTTTAAAAAAAAGTTAAAACAACATTAAAAAGTTTGTATTTTTAAAGGTTTGTATATTGCCCATGTTTGTGAAATATAGTTGTTGTGTATTATGTATGTGTGTATGTATAATAATGTATGCGTGCGTGTATATGTGTGTGTGTGTGTGTATGTGTGTATGCGTACGTGCGTGCGTGGGACTATGAATGCTATACTAAAGGTAAACATCGACCAGTCTGGGTATATGTGTATCTGGGTATAAGTGACAGTACCAAGATTTATTTAAGTTGACATATTGTATGATTACATACCTATTATTACCTATGTTTGACATGTTTTTAATAACAAAAAATTTCATTATGTTATTAATAAAACTTGACATTGTAACTTCTAAAATTTTATTAAAACTAAATGTTATAAATTCAATTTGACGAGATATTGTAATTTGTGTAGCATATTCTATGATATTAGTACTTATACCTATGTTACAACTTTACATTATCAATAAAGATTCTTTATCTTTATCTTTATGAATTTAAGAAACAAAATTAAAAAACGCTTATAAAAATCTCTTCTTTTCTTTATCACGCATAAATAATATTAAACAAAAAACTAAATGGAAGTACCTACAAATAAAAAGCGACATACACTTGCTACTTACAAGCTATTTGCGTTGCATACATTTCCGTACAACCGCCGGTCAGGGTAAAAAGTTACCCGCTGTCGTCAACTTTGGCTGCAAACGAAACTGCAGTTTGTTTTGGCTTTGTGTAATCAACGCTATTGTTAAGTACCTAGTTGGAAACTGGCGGGAGCTGGACAGAGCTCACTGCTGTTTGGTATTTTTAGGGCTAAATAAGTTTTGGATGAGAAGCGTACTTTACTATGAAGCGATTTAAAAACAATGATTCCACAATTTTTATTTTTCCCGGGCAAGGAAGGGACAGAGATTTTAGTAACTATTGAATAGATACTTTTAAAAAATTAAAATAATTTAAACAATATCGTCTGCTAACGACGTGATTGGCGATGCTTAAGCCAAGGTACGTAGATCTCGTATAATTTGAAGCTCTATTTTAATATTACTGAAATGATCTTTATTAAATTAATAATAAAATAAAATAAAATAAAAAAGCCTTTATTCATCTACACATTTGATATTTCATTAAATTGCACACTTCATTATTACATTATTATCACCACATTAATTCATTTCACTATTTCTTATTTTCTTGCTTTATAACCTGTCAATTACTTTTGAATGTCAAAAATTATGTCATAATTATGTTGGTATATATGTTATTATGTCGTAGTGATGTCCATTTAAATGTTAGCTTTGTGTCATTGTATATTTTGACTGGCCTGTTAGCTTAGTTGGTAGTGGCTCTGCCTTCTAATCTAGGGGTTGCGGGTTCGATTCCCGGGAGACACAAGTACATATTTATGCATTTTAAAATTTATAATTACTTGTGTTGAGTCTGGTCGTTTGTATGTATAATAAGTATTATATCCGTTGTCTAGTACCCACGACACAAGCGTTTGCTTAGTGTGGGGCTAGATGGCGCTGTGTGCAATGTCCCGGAATATTTATTTTTATTTATATTTTCTTTTTCGTGTGTAGTTGTCGCCTCATTGGCGTAGGCCTCCCCCAGTTTAGTCCACAATTTTCTCTCTTGGGCCAATCTTGTCCACGTCTGTCCATGTCTTTGCGTAAATACGTCTATATATTAAATTAAAACTGTATTTTAAATAGAAAAAAATAGTACATAGTCTAACACCTTGGACAGGATAAACACATACTTACGAAATGTAGTCTAGGTCAGAAGAGGTTATCATACTTAAATTATATCCGATTGTAACACTATCACATACATACGTATCGAGTCTTCAGGAAGAATTGATAATCTCCTTCCAAAAACCCTCCTTTTAATCATCCAATGGTTGTCTGGAAGAGATCGCTTTTAACGATAAGGCCGGCACTTGTGGCACTAGTATATGTTATTTTATTTTTTCCTTTGTATTTTATATCGTGTGTAACAATAAATAATGTTCTATCTATCTATCCTTTTCAAAATAAACTCGGTTGGAAGTACATTGTCTCTCTTTTTTTTTCAGAAATCCTCGATGACAACGGCTTGGGAAAAATCCGCTTCAAGAGAATGAAACAAAACAAACGCGAGCTAACACAAATAAATCCCTGCCCTTCCAATCAACGCCACAAAATAGTTTAGCACAGAATAACTTCTACTCCTTTTTTATTTAAAATATAATAAAAATATCAAATTCTATCACATAATACCTAGTTTAAGAGCGGTTGATTACAACCATTCTTCAATTCAATTCAATTGATCTTCTGTATCCCTTCTGTTCTTAACAAATAGGCGACAATTTGAAAATTTACTAACATTGGCATAAATTACGATTATTCAAAATTACCTACTGAATATGTTTGTATTGTGTAAAAAGAAACCTGTAGTTTAATAATGTAGCTGATATATGTTTTGTATGAAGAGTTAAAGTTTTGACATGACAACACTGTCTCTTGTGCAAACGCTGTTTCAAGTATGTATTTGCAAAAGAAAAGTGTATATGTGTGTATATTCGTTACCTTATTCATTAGTACCTATTATAAAAGCGTTAGCTTAATATGGGGCAAGATGGCGCTGTGTGATACGCCCAAAGTTTTTTTTGCCCCAGTTGAAAAGAAATGTAAAATATACTTCTGCCCCTAAATATTCCTAAAAGCAATCAGCGGTCGTCTCGGTTTAATCTCGACAATATTTTCCGCGGCGTATTAGCGGTGCACCAATTAGTGGTGTGTCGTTTCCGAGTAATTTACTGTCGTCTCTACAGATTTGTCGCCTTACTCAGAGCTGAGGTGGAAATGGACATTTGTTGTTGTTAAGAAGATTGCTCGTACAAATGTGTTAGTTGTAGTTTGTATATAATACTATTTCGTAGCAAGTTTTGGCTACAAAATAGTTATGTACCTATACATTAGCCACAACCAAGCATGCCAGCAACTACGGTCAAATAAGATATAGATAGATAGATAGATAGATAGACAGATAGATAGTTCTTTATTGTCCCACACATATAAAACAAAATTTAAAAAAAATACTTTCATAAATTACTCTAGTGCCACAAGTGGCGGCCTTATTGCTAAAAGCAATCTCTTCCAGGCAACCATTGGATGGAGAGGAATAAATAAAGGATTATAAAGGACGGTCAAATAAGATATAGATTAAAAAGCACAAGCGGTCGCTGAAACTGAAATTGACATGGATGATTAAAGATTATAGTACTCTTCTTCTCTTCTTCCAGTGCCTCTCCCTAATGGAGGTTGGCCGTCAGCTCAGCAAACTGGTCCACACATAGTACTATTATAACAATTTAAAGCGAATTCATGTAATAAAGACTAATAATTAGATGTAATGTCTTGATAAATGATATCAATTGAATGTTAAATAATAGTAATCCCTGATTAATTCATAATGTGTGCCAAATATTTCATAAAGGAAAGTTTGTCTGTGTATTCTATATATATGTTTGTTGTATATTTATATATGGCTGCAGATAAAGACAAATAACAGCACACAATGTAAAACCACTTATGTACATACATTATATTTTAGCGTCTTAGGACAGCGGGTTTGTTTCTTTACAAAACTGAAGCAGGTAAATTTAAGCTTACGTAAATTCGTAAACTTTCAATGTATCCCAAAGCTTTTTAAACACTACTTTACGCACACCTGCTCAACCTCCATGTAAATTTCTTCCACAAATTCGTGAAATCCCTCGACAACAACTGATCCTAGGAACTTAACATTACGACATAGGTTCTACTAAACTCTAAGAAAAGGTACCGGAGTCACAAAATCCTCTAAACTTATTCAAATGAAGCGAACCGAGTTCCGAATAAATGCATATTGAATTTGTTTACGTTCGCCAAAATAGGAATAGTACATACTTCTCTATTTAAATTCGTTCGTACGATCTACATATTATTGAGCTTCAGTCGCAGAGTATCTACTAGACTCGACTCTTCTTAGAACTCCATTCCTTACTACTTTGTTATTACAGGCAAACTTCACTGGATCACAGTGTTCGCGGGTGGATGTCATTTCATGGTCAAACACTGTACAAACACAATAACTATAAGAAATATGTGAATTATACAAAAAAATATGAGGAATTACGAATACATAATTTTAGTGTAAATATTATTTATGTCGTGCAAGCTTTGAAAAGAAGAACTGTTACTATTTTTTTAACTAAAACGGATTTTCACTTGACCATAGTTTGCCTGATAGTAAGCAAAAACTATATCAATTTACAAAAAGAATAATCTTGGTTTATTTTCAAAAGTAACACGTTAAAAAGAGAGCTGTATATCAGCAATGATTAAAAATACACTATTCACAATTAAAAAATAAAATATTCCGTCTAAACATTTTAATATATCTGTGGTATCGTAGAAGCCTTTGTTTAAACAGATACGGCGATGTTTGGCCCGATACTTCCAATATTACCTTCGTATTCATTTTGCTTGTTCCTTTAATATTTGGCAATGCTGTCTGTGATATTGTGTTTACATTTCTATTTCGTGTTCTTATTATTTTTCATATGACTGGTATTGTTTCCAATATACGATATGTTTTTTTAACGAGTACGTTAATAGCAATAAAGAAATACGACGGTTTATTTTTGTTGTTTGCCTAATACGAGTTTGTTATCAAAAAACACAATGATACTTTCGTGAAACTTGGTCCTTGTTAAAAGCAAATAACAATAAATATCATTAGGGATATATAAAACACGATTACCCGGGTTAAATTGACTAATATTTATGATATATAAAATATAAATTTTAAGCAATCTGGAGTGTAGAGTGGAAGTAAGTAACTGGAGTAAGAAAGAAAGAAAGAAAGAAAGAAAGAAAATATATTTATTGAGACACACACAAAACTTTAAACCTATTTACTTACTAAACTTACATGCTAAGAATGTGATGTCTCAATACAGCCGCAACACAGCCTAATGCTGATGGCACGCGGCCACCAGCGCTGATATTCTAACTGATAATAGTAACTGGACTGATGATAGTAACTGGAGTTTTAAGCAAATATGAGAGTGCAATTTGATAATAATTGTTCAAATAATCAAATTGACCGGGCATTATACATATTGTTCATCACCTTTTGGGCAGAGTAATACAAACATTAAATAATCAGACTCATTATCTGGATTAATTACCAAAGACTTCTTCCTTAAAAATCCACTAGTTTTTGCATTTAAAACTTAAGGAAATTCATATTAAAAATATAACATAAAATGTAATTAAATTTAAAACAAAAAATTCTCAACATAATATCTTTGTTTCATAGAAATAACGAAACTCATTATTTGGCATAATTAGCATCTTCTCTTAATAAAAATCAAATGAAAATTTTCGGCGGACTCTACTTGATCATTTTCGGCGGACTCTACTTGATCATTTTCGGCGGACTCTACTTGATCATTTTCGGCGGACTCTACTTGATCATTTTCGGCGGACTCTACTTGATCATTTTCGGGGGACTCTACTTGATCATTTTCGGCGGACTCTACTTGATCATTTTCGGCGGACTCTACTTGATCATTTTCGGCGGACTCTACTTGATCATTTTCGGCGGACTCTACTTGATCATTTTCGGGGGACTCTACTTGATCATTTTCGGCGGACTCTACTTGATCATTTTCGGCGGACTCTACTTGATCATTTTCGGCGGACTCTACTTGATCATTTTCGGCGGACTCTACTTGATCATTTTCGGCGGACTCTACTTGATCATTTTCGGCGGACTCTACTTGATCATTTTCGGCGGACTCTACTTGATCATTTTCGGCGGACTCTACTTGATCATTTTCGGCGGACTCAACTTGATCATTTTCGGCGGACTCTACTTGATCATTTTTGGCGGACTCTACGTGATCATTTTTGGCGGACTCTACTTGATCATTTTCGGCGGACTCTACTTGATTATTTTCGGCGGACTCTACTTGATCATTTTGGCGGACTCTACTTGATCATTTTCGGCGGACTCTACTTGATCATTTTCGGCGGACTCTACTTGATCATTTTCGGCGGACTCTACTTGATCATTTTCGGCGGACTCTACTTGATCATTTTCGGCGGACTCTACTTGATCATTTTCGGCGGACTCAACTTGATCATTTTCGGCGGACTCTACTTGATCATTTTCGGCGGACTCTACGTGATCATTTTTGGCGGACTCTACTTGATCATTTTCGGGGGACTCTACTTGATCATTTTCGGCGGACTCTACTTGATCATTTTCGGCGGACTCTACTTGATTATTTTCGGCGGACTCTACTTGATCATTTTGGCGGACTCTACTTGATCATTTTCGGCGGACTCTACTTGATCATTTTCGGCGGACTCTACTTGATCATTTTCGGCGGACTCTACTTGATAATTTTTGGCGGACTCTACTTGATCATTTTTGGCGGACTCTACTTGATCATTTTTGGCGGACTCTACTTGATCATTTTCGGCGGACTCTACTTGATCATTTTCGGCGGACTCTACTTGATCATTTTTGGCGGACTCTACTTGATCATTTTCGGTGACAACCACTAGATTCATTTCGGTAATAGTGCTCTCAGTAGATAATAGTTTTTCCAAGTCTTCTTCTGAATTAATATCAAGCAGAACCTCATGGACAATTTTCAATTCATGCCACATGTCACAAGCTTCCTGAACAATTTTATTAGCAAACCATGCCATTATCGCTTAGAAGAATGCTTGGTGCACCGAATATTGTGAAAATATCAAGTAGTACATATGCTACTTCTTCAGCAGTTTTGGTCTTGAGCGGACGGAGTTGCACAAGTTTTGTGAGATGATCTTGGTATACAAGTATAAATTTATACTGATTATCTCCTTGTGACTGCATGTCAATAAGGTCTACTTGACATCTTGCATTCATTTCGCCGCTAAGGGGTTTAACAACTAATCCTTTTTTTGGAACACTGCGTTTCTTTTCACAGCTCTCACAAAGGTTTAATAAATGGCAATCATTTCCCTCGTAATATTTTTATACCTTAAATTTAGCTTCTTCTCCATCCGGTTTCTACTCATTTACGCCATATTAATGTAACATCGTCTTGTTATTATGGAGAAATGGCCAAGAAATCACTCTGATTACACTATTTATCCCAATCCAAGATATAACAATAACATTTGATTGTATTTACGCACGTATATTTATTATTATAATTTCTTATAAGTAGTATATCTTTCATCTAACTACATCCACTTTATTATAATGTCATATATACACACACACACAGTCACACATTATTACAAGCAAAAATTAAGAAAAAAATACTGCAAGTAACTGCAGTCGGTATGTACATAGGTATCAACCACGTAACAAAATAATTATTATAATATTTATTGACTTCAGAAGTTAATATCTTTTGTTTTTTTTTATGAAATTGTTTGAAGTAAGTAAATATAAAAATCTCATGATAATGCACTATAACACCTACAAAATTTTCTTTACCTTTAATTCAAATGCAACCGAACACATTTGATCATTTGCCAAGCACACCCTTTCTCAAAGAGTTCTCACGTACTAACTGTAAAATAATCTATGCCATTAGCAAGATCGTCTCTTATTTATAGCCTCCGTCCATTGTACGTGATTACGGAAGCAAATGTTTGCACAATTAGGCTACAGTCTATCGGAATGGCGGGAAATACTTATTTTGTGTCGTACCTACCTGCATGGTTGCTTTTTGAAATTGGAATCGGTGGGAGCTTTTGTTTTGTTTGAGAGAGGTAAAAAAGGTTTTAGAAAAGATCCTCTTTAGTGATAAGGTGGGCACTAATTTTAAGTTTCAATTGCTTTTTTGTACGTATTTCTTCTAATCTTGGTGTTTTATTCAATGGTTGTCCATCTATAGATACTAAAGCTTAACATCGTCCAGTGTAGGTTTATGAATACCAAAAAATATTTCCAAAAATGCTTAAAAAACTCTTTTATCAAATTGTAATTTTTTTCAAAGCTTGTCCATATAGATACTAGTTTATTTTTGTAGACATTTTTCTTTAATTATGACTCATCATTGTTATTATTCCAAATATTGCAAAACTGGCATAAAGTAGTCACTTATATGTAGGTATATAAAAACATAAAAACAAAAAACATATATATTGCAAAAACTTTACATTGTACATGTACATAGAAATTAAGTCTCTGCCTTCTGCTTTAGTTAACAACTGTGTTGCAGAAGGCAAGGTCTTCCAGTGGAACATTACTTAGATGTTTTACAATATATACTTTGCTATTAATATATGTATTATAATGAACCTTTAAAAAAAAGTTAAAACAACATTAAAAAGTTTGTATTTTTAAAGGTTTGTATATTGCCCATGTTTGTGAAATATAGTTGTTGTGTATTATGTATGTGTGTATGTATAATAATGTATGCGTGCGTGTATATGTGTGTGTGTGTGTGTATGTGTGTATGCGTACGTGCGTGCGTGGGACTATGAATGCTATACTAAAGGTAAACATCGACCAGTCTGGGTATATGTGTATCTGGGTATAAGTGACAGTACCAAGATTTATTTAAGTTGACATATTGTATGATTACATACCTATTATTACCTATGTTTGACATGTTTTTAATAACAAAAAATTTCATTATGTTATTAATAAAACTTGACATTGTAACTTCTAAAATTTTATTAAAACTAAATGTTATAAATTCAATTTGACGAGATATTGTAATTTGTGTAGCATATTCTATGATATTAGTACTTATACCTATGTTACAACTTTACATTATCAATAAAGATTCTTTATCTTTATCTTTATGAATTTAAGAAACAAAATTAAAAAACGCTTATAAAAATCTCTTCTTTTCTTTATCACGCATAAATAATATTAAACAAAAAACTAAATGGAAGTACCTACAAATAAAAAGCGACATACACTTGCTACTTACAAGCTATTTGCGTTGCATACATTTCCGTACAACCGCCGGTCAGGGTAAAAAGTTACCCGCTGTCGTCAACTTTGGCTGCAAACGAAACTGGAGTTTGTTTTGGCTTTGTGTAATCAACGCTATTGTTAAGTACCTAGTTGGAAACTGGCGGGAGCTGGACAGAGCTCACTGCTGTTTGGTATTTTTAGGGCTAAATAAGTTTTGGATGAGAAGCGTACTTTACTATGAAGCGATTTAAAAACAATGATTCCACAATTTTTATTTTTCCCGGGCAAGGAAGGGACAGAGATTTTAGTAACTATTGAATAGATACTTTTAAAAAATTAAAATAATTTAAACAATATCGTCTGCTAACGACGTGATTGGCGATGCTTAAGCCAAGGTACGTAGATCTCGTATAATTTGAAGCTCTATTTTAATATTACTGAAATGATCTTTATTAAATTAATAATAAAATAAAATAAAATAAAAAAGCCTTTATTCATCTACACATTTGATATTTCATTAAATTGCACACTTCATTATTACATTATTATCACCACATTAATTCATTTCACTATTTCTTATTTTCTTGCTTTATAACCTGTCAATTACTTTTGAATGTCAAAAATTATGTCATAATTATGTTGGTATATATGTTATTATGTCGTAGTGATGTCCATTTAAATGTTAGCTTTGTGTCATTGTATATTTTGACTGGCCTGTTAGCTTAGTTGGTAGTGGCTCTGCCTTCTAATCTAGGGGTTGCGGGTTCGATTCCCGGGAGACACAAGTACATATTTATGCATTTTAAAATTTATAATTACTTGTGTTGAGTCTGGTCGTTTGTATGTATAATAAGTATTATATCCGTTGTCTAGTACCCACGACACAAGCGTTTGCTTAGTGTGGGGCTAGATGGCGCTGTGTGCAATGTCCCGGAATATTTATTTTTATTTATATTTTCTTTTTCGTGTGTAGTTGTCGCCTCATTGGCGTAGGCCTCCCCCAGTTTAGTCCACAATTTTCTCTCTTGGGCCAATCTTGTCCACGTCTGTCCATGTCTTTGCGTAAATACGTCTATATATTAAATTAAAACTGTATTTTAAATAGAAAAAAATAGTACATAGTCTAACACCTTGGACAGGATAAACACATACTTACGAAATGTAGTCTAGGTCAGAAGAGGTTATCATACTTAAATTATATCCGATTGTAACACTATCACATACATACGTATCGAGTCTTCAGGAAGAATTGATAATCTCCTTCCAAAAACCCTCCTTTTAATCATCCAATGGTTGTCTGGAAGAGATCGCTTTTAACGATAAGGCCGGCACTTGTGGCACTAGTATATGTTATTTTATTTTTTCCTTTGTATTTTATATCGTGTGTAACAATAAATAATGTTCTATCTATCTATCCTTTTCAAAATAAACTCGGTTGGAAGTACATTGTCTCTCTTTTTTTTTCAGAAATCCTCGATGACAACGGCTTGGGAAAAATCCGCTTCAAGAGAATGAAACAAAACAAACGCGGGCTAACACAAATAAATCCCTGCCCTTCCAATCAACGCCACAAAATAGTTTAGCACAGAATAACTTCTACTCCTTTTTTATTTTAAAATATAATAAAAATATCAAATTCTATCACATAATACCTAGTTTAAGAGCGGTTGATTACAACCATTCTTCAATTCAATTGATCTTCTGTATCCCTTCTGTTCTTAACAAATAGGCGACAATTTGAAAATTTACTAACATTGGCATAAATTACGATTATTCAAAATTACCTACTGAATATGTTTGTATTGTGTAAAAAGAAACCTGTAGTTTAATAATGTAGCTGATATATGTTTTGTATGAAGAGTTAAAGTTTTGACATGACAACACTGTCTCTTGTGCAAACGCTGTTTCAAGTATGTATTTGCAAAAGAAAAGTGTATATGTGTGTATATTCGTTACCTTATTCATTAGTACCTATGATAAAAGCGTTAGCTTAATATGGGGCAAGATGGCGCTGTGTGATACGCCCAAATTTTTTTTTTGTCCCAGTTGAAAAGAAATGTAAAATATACTTCTGCCCCTAAATATTCCTAAAAGCAATCAGCGGTCGTCTCGGTTTAATCTCGACAATATTTTCCGCGGCGTATTAGCGGTGCACCAATTAGTGGTGTGTCGTTTCCGAGTAATTTACTGTCGTCTCTACAGATTTGTCGCCTTACTCAGAGCTGAGGTGGAAATGGACATTTGTTGTTGTTAAGAAGATTGCTCGTACAAATGTGTTAGTTGTAGTTTGTATATAATACTATTTCGTAGCAAGTTTTGGCTACAAAATAGTACATTAGCCACAACCAAGCATGCCAGCAACTACGGTCAAATAAGATATAGATAGATAGATAGATAGACAGATATATAGATAGATAGATAGATAGATAGATAGATAGATAGATAGATAGATAGATAGATAGATAGATAGATAGATATATATAGATAGATAATTCTTTATTGTCACACACATATAAAACAAAATTAAAAAAAAATACTTACATAAATTACTGTAGTGCCACAAGTGGCGGCCTTATTGCTAAAAGCAATCTCTTCCAGGCAACCATTGGATGGAGAGGAATAAATAAAGGATTATAAAGGACGGTCAAATAAGATATAGATTTAAGAAGCAGAAGCGGTCGCTGAAACTGAAATTGACATGGATGATTAAAGATTATAGTACTATTATAACAATTTATAGCGAATTCATGTAATAAAGACTAATAATTAGATGTAATGTCTTGATAAATGATATCAATTGAATGTTAAATAATAGTAATCCCTGATTAATTCATAATGTGTGCCAAATATTTCATAAAGGAAAGTTTGTCTGTGTATTCTATATTTATGTTTGTTGTATATTTATATATGGCTGCAGATAAAGACAAATAACAGCACACAATGTAAAACCACTTATGTACATACATTATATTTTAGCGTCTTAGGACAGCGGGTTTGTTTCTTTACAAAACTGAAGCAGGTAAATTTAAGCTTACGTAAATTCGTAAACTTTCAATGTATCCCAAAGCTTTTTAAACACTACTTTACGCACACCTGCTCAATCTCCATGTAAATTTCTTCCACAAATTCGTGAAATCCCTCGACAACAACTGATCTTAGGAACTTAACATTACGACATAGGTTCTACTAAACTCTAAGAAAAGGTACCGGAGTCACAAAATCCTCTAAACTTATTCAAATGAAGCGAACCGAGTTCCGAATAAATGCATATTGAATTTGTTTACGTTCGCCAAAATAGGAATAGTACATACTTCTCTATTTAAATTCGTTCGTACGATCTACATATTATTGAGCTTCAGTCGCAGAGTATCTACTAGACTTGACTCTTCTTAGAACTCCATTCCTTACTACTTTGTTATTACAGGCAAACTTCACTGGATCACAGAGTTCGCGGGTGGATGTCATTTCATGGTCAAACACTGTACAAACACAATAATTATAAGAAATATGTGAATTATACAAAAAAATATGAGGAATTACGAATACATAATTTTAGTGTAAATATTATTTATGTCGTGCAAGCTTTGAAAAGAAGAACTGTTACTATTTTTTTAACTAAAACGGGTTTGCACTTGACCATAGTTTGCCTGATAGTAAGCAAAGGCTATGGCCTAAGATGGAAGAAAACTATATCAATTTACAAAAAGAAGAATCTTGGTTTATTTTCAAAAGTAACACGTTAAAAAGAGAGCTGTAATCAGCAATGATTAAAAATACACTATTTACAATTAAAAAATAAAATATTCCGTCTAAACATTTTAATATATCTGTGGTATCGTAGAAGCCTTTGTTTAAACAGATACGGCGATGTTTGGCCCGATACTTCCAATATTACCTTCGTATTCATTTTGCTTGTTCCTTTAATATTTGGCAATGCTGTCTGTGATATTGTGTTTACATTTCTATTTCGTGTTCTTATTATTTTTCATATGACTGGTATTGTTTCCAATATACGATATGTTTTTTTAACGAGTACGTTAATAGCAATAAAGAAATACGACGGTTTATTTTTGTTGTTTGCCTAATACGAGTTTGTTATCAAAAAACACAATGATACTTTCGTGAAACTTGGTCCTTGTTAAAAGCAAATAACAATAAATATCATTAGGGATATATAAAACACGATTACCCGGGTTAAACTGACTAATATTTATGATATATAAAATATAAATTTTAAGCAATCTGAATTTATACTTGCGTTTTATTGTAAACACAACCCCAATTAGCTTTTATCGGATTAACATCAATAAAGTTAAAAGCTATACCAAATAGACTTCCAATTAGTGAATTAGGCAAATTATTCTCTTGTACCTTCGAATTTTAGTATCTACTTCTACTAACAAGATAAGCCCTAAATCAGTGCTCCAGACAAAATCGATACCTAAACATAAAATACTGAGCTCAGAATTCAATTAACTCAACTAATTTCTAGAAGTGTACGCCGTCTCTCAAATGATATAGATACGTCTTTTGGATTATTATAACGTTAAATTAAAAATGTACATTTTATTAAAGAAAACGTGTATACTCGTATTATCACCTCTTACTACCAGCTCTTATTACTTTTTGTACGTAAAATTTACAATTTATATCTGCACAACCAAGCGCTATGTTTTTTTTTATGTAACCTTGAAATTGTTTATAATATTATTTGGCTTACTATCAACTCTGACCAAAATTCTCGGACAGTTTGGTTGAGTTGACTAAGTATATCGAATGTACGCAATTGTATGAATTAATCACATCATTTCATTTTACAATCATAATTTATGTTACAAACACCTTATCTTTGAATTAAATAGATCATAGGTAAAATACTATTTCTGTCGTGATGAGAATAATCAAGTTACATTTTACACCTAGGCTCGGTGAATAATGCACGGCGACATGTTAAGAGATATGTTAAATTAGGCAATGACGCCATAAACGTGTTAAAGTTATGAACGTTTCCGAAACAAATTGCAGTTTAGAAGTTATGGGTTGTTGTTGATATTTTAGACTAGTTTAGGTATAATTAGTTGGCCAAATCGTAATATCACATTCGTCGATCATATAATAAAAGAGCTGCAAAATATGATGCTTTAAAAGTTGTCAAAGAAGAAAAGTGTTGCGAGTTTGGTGGTACTTATTGGTAAAACCATTTATTGATGGCCCTTATATAAAGCAGCTCATTTATGAATTTATTAAGAAGAAATTTTTTTCTTGGTTTAATAACCAAACTACAACTTTACTAGAAAGATAATCACAAGTTTATCAGCGCCACGCATTTTTTACTCAAGTCTGAAACAAAGCATGAAATAATATTTCAGGCTTTGCCGCGTTAAAATTTCCAGCGCTATGACTTATGCTAAATCTACATAGTTCCGTGAACCTTATCTTTATCTTTTGCTTGAATATCTTCCCAAGTCTTCTCTGTAAATTCTGAAATAAATTCTGACATAGCCTTGGAAAGAAAGAAACCTTGTGTCTGTTTATAATAATGTCAAGTGGTCACGAGTCCCTTTACTTTACGATATCATAAAGCCGCCGCTCTATTCATTTTATGAGTTGAATTTTCATCACTGTTTTCTTGAATTTCCACTTTCAGTTATCTTTATTTTGGTTTTACGACATGCACAGATGAGATTTAGAATATTAAATTCAATGGGGTCGGCTTTTTATGGGGAAAAAAGACAAGGGTAACTTATGATGAATTATGGTGATGGGTTTTGATGGCAGTATGTTAAAATTTACAACTGAATATAAAAAAACAGTAAGTAGGTACCTAAAGGCAAAAAGTTTGGTGGTTAAGAATTGGTTACGTTTGCAACATGAAAATGTATCAGAGAAGAGGTATAACACGCAATCGAACCTACTTTATAAAAAAGTAATTAATTATTTCGCAAGTGCATAATTTAAATATGATATATTGTTTATACGAGTATATTGAAAGTTTTGTTGTGATGATTGATGATTTTTAAAAGAGTAAGGTTTGTTAGGTGATACACGTGATACGTACAAATTCATCATAAGTACGACACTGGTTGATTTTATTAGACACTTTGAAGGCGTGGCGGTTTGAAATCTATCGACGCCAGAGTTAGCCATTCTTATTCAGACTAATTCGTTCATCTATTCATTAATTATCGTTCATGAATCACCTAATTAATAACTTAAGCTGAATTAAGCCTAAATTGCTTAGAATTTACTCCAGGTTTCAAATCACAATATTCTCAGAAACTGAATTGCCACCTAATCTCCTAAACAAAGGTATCAATTTCACAACAAAATAGACCAACTTGGAAACTCCGGAGAAAGCTTCTAACTGTTTCAGGTAGGTATCTTGATTCTGTTAAGATTGTAAATCACACTCTGGCCTCAAGTAGAACCTTGTAACTTTGTAACAAAGTTATTAGACTAAGTTGGACTAAGTTTCATGAGCGCACCGAGGAAATTATTTCAAAGGGGTCGCCGCTACATTATGCTGCAAAATATGTAGAAAAAGCAGTTTATGTAAGTCTTTGAAACGAAAACCCAGACAAGCAGTTTTTGTTTATGTATTTTAATAGGAATGACAGTACAAAATGTAGTGTGCGGGATTTAATATTGAGTGTAATCTTTTCTTCAAACTAATTAATGTTAATAGCGGAACTCGTAATTATATTGATATTCTAAATACCAACAAATAAGGTAACCAAAAAATTAACAAACCGTAATAGCTAGTCCCAGTTTTGTATACTAATTTGCTGATATCTAAAACATTAAATTACTGTTTCTTCATTATGATTGTGTACATAACAATGCCTTCAAAATTTCTTAGAAAATATATATTATGTTGTTTTAAATAACAGAGTAATATTTTATATTCTAACTGGAATTACTATTTCAGTTATATTGTAACAACCAACCTGATCTTGGACTGAGTTCTCTTAATTCAATCATATTATGAACGAAAACCCTTTATTCTTAACTGAACTATTTTCAGTTATTTTATCATTGATACAATATGTACATATTTTGAATTTTCGTTATAAAATTTAAGCAGTTGTAATAAACATAAGATTAAAACGTTACTCTCGGTGCATTTGACTAAGATTTACTTTAAAATGACCGTTAATTCCTTTTTTGAGAAAATAATGTATATGACTGCGTATTTAAATGATACTTTCCACTGAAGCCCTCTCCTAACTTCGTCCATGAGTCCCGGCCGAGTTCGAATGCTTCGCTAGATTAATTAAAGGGTTGCCAACAGCGATTTTCTTGCCGTATGCTTTACAACGGAATATGCGATTATTCGCATAACTTAGTGGTTGAGTTTCGCACTTATGTACATGCTTTGGATCGATTATGTAAATTGAAACAGCGATACAAGTTGCAGGAAAGACTTATTTTGCGTAAGTCCATAATGTTGCTAGTGCGATTGATGCTTCAATAGAGAAGGTAGTCATATGTTGGATCGAAATAATAAAAGTTACACGGATTTTAATGACATGCAAATAATATAGTAAACTGTTTTGGTCGTTTATTAAGGAAATATGATAATATATAACGATGAACTTATGTATTATTATTTAAATTTCGTTTTAAACAACATTTTTTTTTCGATTATTTGTGAACTAACACAAAGTTAATAAATGAGATTCAAAATAACTAGTTCCACAAAAATTATCGCCAAAATATATGCAATTATTTTTTTTAACCTAGTCAAACAGAATTTTCACCCCTCGACATAACCACAGTGATACCTATAGAAAATAATAAAATAGTGGTCTATTGTTTCTTTTAAAATACGTAAATTCTATAAATAGCTTCATACAGGATTTAATGTGCGCAGGACGAGTGGCGTACTAGAAGAGAGGCCTATGCTCAGCAGTGGACGATAACTGGCAGATGATGATGATGATGACTTGCACTCTTACACTTTGCTCTTTACACACCTTCCTATAAGTCTCGATTACTTATTGTATTATTGTTGTTAATTTTGAAATTTATAAACACTTTTGACGTCTAAATATTTTATTATATTGTCATGTTTCTTCACAAACTATAATGCTCTTTGTTATTATGTAATAATTGTACATGAATATTCACCAATGTGACTTGCAAATTGGATTTGCTAGGTAATTAGGTAAGCGTGTTATACCCTAGGCTGCAGCAATGCTTAACATCAGGCAGGCTGTAGTAAAACGTAAACCTATTCCACGTAAACAATATATACATATTATATTATGATCATGATTATGAAATATACATGAGACTGTAAGGTATTATTAGAGCAAACTAGATAATTCTAGACGCAAGCAGTGTTCTTCAACAAACCAAGTGCAGATTTCATCCAGGCTGGTTTCGTTTTGATTACAGTGCCATCACAGTTAGTGCGCCGCAAACTTCAAACTTGCTGCCTGCAAATTATGCTGTAGCTCTGTTGTAATCATATAAACAGTATGCAAAACACACTGTTCCTAGTATTTATATAAAATGGATGAAATCTCTCTCTTAAGTCGTATTTCCTCATGTTATGACTGAGGGTCGTGACACACACTGTTCCTAGTATTTATATATAATGGATTAAGAAATAATCTTTCTTTTAAGGCGTATTTCCTCACCACTGAGGGTCCCCCGCAGAATTAAATCGTTAGGACAGTTCTATTGGGCAGATACATCTTAGCCGACTCCCAGGTTCTTCTACAGAAGACACATGTCCTCAAACATGTCGGTTTCCTCACGATGTTTTCCACTACCGTTAAAAAAATAAAATAAAAAAATATTTATCCTATCTTTATAACATAGTCTAGTATAGCTTACCGCGAATACCATATTTATTTAGGTATTTACTTATTATTTATTTACTTAATTTAGAATAAAAGGCAGCATCATTCCCATCATTGACATGAATTGTAGTTTTAAAATGCTTTTGTCTTGACAAAATATTGCTTAAATCCATACTGATATTTTCCTTTCCATGACGTCACAACAAAACAACTCCGAGATTAAAAGTTCACCGCTGATGGGAAGAGACAAAGCCCCGTCCCTTGCTTTTTTAATCAAAGCTGTGCCAGAAACCGAAAAGCTCTGGGAATGATATCTGCGAGGATTATAAGTAAAGAGTTTTACGCCATACACTATTAGATAGATACAAACACATTATTAAAACACGACATATACGAAAAACAGAGAAATTAAAATTAGCGTCTTAATTGGCGGCTTTTTCATTAAGAGCGATCCGTTCCAGGCAACCTATTCCGGCAGGGATATAATCTTAAAATGAAATGAGTAGGACAATATACATAATTAAAAAAATGAAACAAATGTTTGAAAAAAAAATACCAGTTCTTAGTAAAAATACAACTGTTTTATTTATAAAAAAAAATATCAACGTATCGGTAGATATACAATAACAGTGGTTTTATAATTGTAAGTCGTTTTTATGACACCTTCATGGTAATCGTGTTACGCCAAAAGCTGCAGCAACGCTAATATCAGGCAGGCTGTAGTCAAAGACAAACCTATACCGCGTAAAAAAGTTCAAAGCAATTTCAGTATAAAACATTAAAGTACTTACATATTATGTAGAGATTGTTGATTAACGGCAGTTGTTAAGCCATATCAGAGGCCCTTAGAGCGGCTTGATAAACTCTCGGCAACAGAGTTGGCCACTGTCATTCGAAAGGTGTGGAGTATGAGTGTATTTGTCTTCACTTTATTACGATATACATAGATATCACTATAAGACAATTAATCAACAGTTTCTACTCTAATAGGATCTTTTAATTTATAAAAAACGACACGAAACAAAATTAGGATCAAAATTAAAAAATGTTTGAGTTTAAATCACTTTAAAAAACTTCTAAAATTCGTAAAACGTTATCTTGAAAAGGAGCAAACAATGTTTTGAGTGTTTCACAAAAATTAGGAGTAAATATTTTTGTGATACAGACAAAACATGCATGACCCAAAAATAACATAGATAAATGTTAAGTTACAGCAGAAAAGACCCAATGTGTCATATAGTTTATTTTGTTTGCCAAAAAAGTTGTAAAATAAAACCATAGTTTTATCACCCAGCGCTTATCGGAAATTATTACTGCAAGTATTTTGACAAGGGACAAAATCCTTAGCGCTAAAATACATGGAGGTTGGAATAACAGGCTGACTCTCCTTAGAAATATGTCAAATTGAATCTTTAGCAAATATTTCGTATGATCATTTTCAAAATATGCATTACATGTAACAAGTGTTTTACTTTTTTTTATTAACCTATACTGTCCCTCTCCTGGGCAAAGGTCTCCTCCAACTCCCCCGGTCGTCCCGGTCGAAATCTTCGTCACGCCAGGCGCCCCGAAACCGGTCGAGATCCTGACGCCAGCGGGTCTTGGGCCTTCCTCTACCACGTCACCCTTGAGGTTCCCACTGTGTCACGATCCCAGCCCAGCGTTCGGGGCGCATACGAACTACGAGACCCGCTACTACGTTTTATTTAAATTTCTTTTAATATTTTTTTTCTATAGCGACGTAAGGTTAAAATATTAAAATACTTAACAATGACTGTCTAATGAATAATTAGTCTTAATAGGGACTTTTGAATCACTAACATATTATTTAATATTAATGAATCCCATTGTACACTTTTCTGTAATAATAATTAAAAGATTTGTTATAGATACTTAAAATAATTATGCTGCTAAAAACCAATATAAAAAACAACTGTCAAACCATCAGTCATATCATGAATTTACTTTAAATCAGTTAGAATAAATAAAATTCATTAATTTCTGTTTCCTGAAATTTGAAATTGAAATTTTAAATATCGGAAAATCACATTACATTCAATTTAAATCAACATAATCATTTAAATTAGTTTTACTATTTGATATTGTTACAACCAAACAAAATATTATGTAGTTCCAGTTAATCCATTATTATTTAAAACTCCTTGGCTCAGAACAGCTTAGGCATTTTCCCTTTCAGCACCCCTAAGAACAATGATCGTAAACTTCAGCTATTTTATTAAGGTCGGCACATCATAAACTAAATCTTCCGGAAAATACTTTTAGGCTCAATCATTAGGGACCTTATCATAGAAATAAAACATGGATCGCGACGAAACGCAAAATTTATTTTATTATCTAATAAAATATTCATAATACAAGCTCTTATCCGTATACTGGCTTACCTAAAAACGTTAATTTTCATCGACTGTATGCATGACTCTTATAACTTATATATTAGGTTCATTATCACACTTGATGATCTTATCAAACCTAAAATTTTTTTTAATAAGACACAGGATATTAATGGAAGAAGAGGTTTATGAGGTGTCATAAATCATAAAGGTTTTTGATGTTGGTATACCTATTTACCTGCGTTACGGAAATATATCTATCCGTCTTTTATCTTATATTCCTGGTTGTGAGCTACGAAGTCAAAGTTTGGTACTATTGTACTGTGAAAATCATGTCACGTCATAAAATGTGGAATGGGATAACATCATTCCTGTTTTCTGCTCGTCTAGTTATTTATACATACAATAAAGCTGGAGAGGATCGAAAGTCTAAACATTGAAGATATTTAAAAAAAATGTTTTGAGATACTTCGAATTGATAGCAGAACACGTTGTAACAATTTCTTGAAATTTTGTCTGTTTATTTGTTTCTCAGTTTACCTATCTGTATCTCAGTTTTTCTGTTTGTCTGTATATTAAATGCTCATAACGTTAAAATGGCTGAACGGATCATCATGATTTTTGGTATGTAAGTAGTATGAGGTGTTGAAAATGTCATAGGCTACCTTTTATCTTGAAATAGTGCGACCGAAGCTGCGGGCGTCCACTAGTTTAATATTATATTTAGTATAACCCAGTTTTTTAATACTATTATTACTTTAAAACAGCTGTATCATATTTTTATTAAATCTTATCTTTTGTTTCTGATAGAAAATGAAACTAAACTATAAAATGAATTTATTCCATAATACGTATTATCTTGCAACAAGACAAGGTTAATTAAACGATTCATTTTAGTTAAATTTTCCACTAAATTAAGTGTCCGCTTATAATCATGATCTTAAAAGCGTTTCACTGGCATTTTCACACTTTTGTTACTTCTAAAACGCGTTTTAAGGTGAATAACTTGAATTTAACAGGTTTCAAACGAGGAATTTATCCTTAAAATTGTAAAAAAAAAAAGAAAAAAAAAGTTTGTTTATAAAATTTTGTGTGCGTTTGACAGTTTTTTTTAAATGCTGTAACGATAGTCTAAAACTGAGATTATGAAAAATTGAGCCGCATTGTCGCTTGTGATGATATTATTTCGTTAGACTTGGTGATCTAATGTTAATATTACAAAAATATTTTAGGATAAAAAGTAGCCTATGACACTCGTAAGACCTCACACTACTTACATACCAAAAATCATGATTATCCGTTCAGCCGTTTTTGCGTGATGTGCGTTTATATAAACAGATAAACAGACAAAACTGCTAAAACGTGTTTTATTATTGATTTGAAGTATACCCAAACATTTATTTTCTTTTTCTAATATCTTCTTTTGACCATTATTTATGTACAGATATGTAGATATAGATTTAATAAAATAATATGATTCAAATAATAAGTACGTTATATAGGTGAGTAGTGTATAGTGCTTTTCTTACACAAAAATACTAGAATCTTTTGTAACATTATTATCATTTAAATATCCTACTTCCTTTCCCAACAGAAATACTAAACTAAAAAACATGATTTCACACAACATTGGGTATTCATAGCTCGTTGAGAGCTGAGACCTTATCACCTAAAAAACAATACCTAGTACCCAAAACTAGTTTTCTAATCAAACTCGGCGTTTCGAATCCCATTATTTGAGCAGGTAATTCACCAGGGACATACGACTTTTTATGATATTGATTGAACATTAGAAATAAGGTTTTTTATTATTAGGACTATTACGGCAGTCGTTAAGCCATGTCAGAGGCCCTTAGGGCGGCTTGATAAACTCTCGACACCAAAGTTGGCCACTCTCATTCGATCAGAAGAAGACTAGGACTACCCAGATCGTTACTTTTAATAACTAGCATTTACACGTAACATTCGACTTTGTTACATTTTAAGACCTGAACTATGTCCATGCGAATATTATGATAAACAAGTCATTCCATTTTAGCGTAAAAAAGTAAAATTGATCGGACATAACTTTCCCAAGATCAAACTTAGGAGCAACCATCGTGTATAGTACGAGTACATATTTTACTTAATTTTCGCATATTTGACATTTATGTGAGATAGTTCAATCATACAGATTTAAATGCATTTACCTTCCTAATCTTACTACTCACTTAGTAACAGGATTATGCCTTAAATTACCTGTATTTTATAAAACCGTCAATACGTTATTATATCTGCGTGTAGAACCATAAGTCACACTAGTACGGCGGGACAATGCATAGAAAGTAGGCAGCGGCATAAATTGCGGCTTTTGACACTCGCTGAAATAGCACTCTCACCTCTATTTTTTTATTAGGCTTGCGGTATATATGTCCTCATATTATGTAGATATACTTGTATGTAGAATAATATGTCATGAAATTCGTTTATTTCAAGGCATGAATTTCATTTGAAATCATAACACTGTGATGATTTGTAAGAATCGTAAGAATATATTAATATGTGATAGTTACATAGTAATTTGATTGTACATTTTATTTCTTCACAGTGCGATGGTTACTTAACAAAAAACTGTTACAAACACCTCTTATGCGCACTTATCGGTAAAAATAGCATGTAATACAGTGTGCTATAACTACTACCAATAGTTAGTAGTAGTAGGTACTCAACTTAGTACATTTACATTCAGCATAATCACCTAGAAAGGAAATGCGGGTGCATTGATCCATCAATAAAGGAAATTGATTTTAAACTTCCCATTATTATTTTTTAACCAAATTTATCAAAAATAAAGCTTTACCCAGACAGAAAAAAGGTCCGATCGAGGGTCCAAAGGGCAAGCACACAAACCTCGGAAGCCCACGTGATTGATCAGACAAGAAAACAATTAGCGGACCACATAAATTATACGATCCATCTTCTGAACGTGACCCATCCACTGATTGATATGTACATCGACGTGATATATTAGAGCAGATTTGGGATTACAAGTTTTTGCTGTAGAAAAAAAAGTATCGGAGATATTAAAAAAAACGCCTAATTATTTACTATCTTATCAAAATATACACGAAAACGCGTGAACTGGGCGCACAAACACATATCTCAAAAACGAATAAGTCAAGTTATATAAAACTTCAATGGAACATAATTGTAATTAAATTGTAAATAGTAAAATCGATATGACATATAGTTGACAAGAAATGCGTAGACAGTGAGTTTGACTTTTGAAATTATTTATTAACCATAAACTTATTTATTAACTATAAAACTTGATAATAGTGTAAATAATAATACTATCATACAAAATCGTGCACAACATAACATTTAAAAGGATTCCTTTTTCCTATTATATTCTTATCACATGTAAACTTTTTAATGAACTGAACGATTTATTAAGACTTTCGTGGCTAAAACCGTAGTAAAGTAATGCACTTATTGCTAGTAAAGCAGTACCTACACTTTTAGGCCTTTTCGGTTCAGGTTTTTCGGTCAGGTTCTCTAGTACAAACATAGATACAAGCCTCAATAAATCTATTATCGAATTCTAGCAATGTCCTTTGAATACCTACAAATTGTTAAAATAGTTTTTCTCCTCATCTCAGAGCCTTAAATATGATTACTGTAATACAGCCTTAATGCATTTACATTATATATCAAGTATATACTTTTCTTCCTCAAACGTAAGTTCCATAAATTACCACCCACTTTATCTTGGCAGGAGCTAGGCAGCCTTTTAGTGCAATCGTTTCATAATGACACCACTCTGCATGTATTGGATTCCCATACTGGTGCATCAAATTGTCACACGATTTGCGAGTCCAATATAGAATAACATTATTGTTGCAATAGTGACTTTGTCAATAGGGTTGCCATTTTAATGTTTGGGTTATAGGTGTATCATTAATTTATGTAAGTGATCTATCTTATTATAGGTTTAACTACACATAACTTAACCTCATTTGAAGATGAGTCCCAAATATTAGCTGTGGACAATTAGGCATACGAAGATTTATTATAACCGTTGCAAAAATTACCTATTTTTCTGACTAAGAAAATTACTAATCAAACAATGTTTTTCATTAACAACAAACAGTTCTTTTTAAACACAATTAGTATGTATTACATTCTACAGATTTAAGGCATACAGTATATTATCTGACTATGTTCTTATGCCTGCAACAATAAAATCTCGTACACACGTAAATGAAGTATACTGTCGTAATATTTTCCCGGGAAAAATTATTCCCTTCTAGACAGCAGTCACCTGTGGCCTTCAGTACATATACATATGTATACATACATATTATACAGTAGCAACCCTATTCCTACCCAAATTGTAGCAGGATCACAACGACATCGTAGTTTATAGATACGGTTATCTTCTTTCACGCAAGCTATTGCGTTTATTGCATGTTCTTTCTTTTCTTGGTTCGTATACTATCCGTTGACACAACTGGTAGATCTATGAAATAACCTAATAACTTTGCTGGTTCTTATCCGGAAACTGTAACAAATGTAAAAAAGTGCGACAACATAATAACAATTGATACAAGAAAACGTCTTTTTGACACGTAGGTTCGTTCATGTATTCAATAAATTACTTATATTATTGTAAATAACCTGTATTTTAGACTACTGTTTAATATAATAATTGTTATTGTATATGAATGAAAAACTTGTGAAAGTAGTTATTTTTGTAGTTGTATTTTTTGCACATAGCGTATTATGTGCTGTTAATGAATAGTTGAAAAAAACCTATTAAAGTACTAATGATCTGAGAAATAGTTTACGAGTTTATTAAAACATATTCGTCACACGAAATAATTAATTTGTCATACACAGAAATTCAAATCGTGGAACAAAAGTTATATATCGGTGTGGCATTTTTACTTCATGCACGAAAGCCTTCATAGACTAATTTCACATGGCACACCCAGTTGAGTCAATCGTGACCACACGATTGTACCAACCATGTTTGGCGCAAACAACGCAGTTTTCCTTTGTTTTCCTCAATATCACCCAATTTGGTTACTTAATGAAATTAGCTCCCAGAATAGGTATGTGTGTTGTCGGTGTTGCCGTAAAAGAAACGCTTGGCTAAAACCATAGATAATATAAACCAGTTACACCTCTATACCTCAATTTCTCTATACAAACCACATTTTTCCCAAATAGTATTGACATTAATAAGTAAGTAGCTTATATCACTTTTGAGATTTTTAACTGCCTTCATAACAATAATCGCGAATAACTATTTCTTCTTTAGCTTCAACATGTAGATGACACAAACAAATACATGTTTTTAATTTTATTACTAAACTTACCTACATAATCTAAGATATTTTACCTCATAATCGGTTTTTATGGGCTTTTACGGTTATTTTACTGACAACAAAAATAAGGAAAATAACTCCATATACTCTAACCAATTAAGACAAAATTATGGACTTATTATACATACACGTAAGTATTGGGTTTCAGTTATCTACCGACAGAATAACAGTAAAAGGAACGCTCGGCGTGAGTAGTTTGTCCAATAAGCTAAAACGTAGGTATTGTGTGACAATGCAGGACAAGTTTGTTTTTATTTCACACTCGCTTTCTCTAGAATTGGGGATCTTGTAACAGACACGGAAATAGGTGAAGTGACAGTCTTATAGTTCTATATATTACTAGAGTAGTGTCTCAGAGTAACATAATAGTGAGTGAAGGCATGTTTTACCAAACAGAACTACCTAACATACTTTAATATTTGTTTTTATCACACCAATATTCTGATCGAGTGTAAGCGAGTGTAGCTCAGCGGTTCTAGTGTATGCTTTTCATCCAGACGCTACTTGGTTCGAATCCGGCCCAACACCAATGACTTGTATTTTAAAAATAATATAAAAACTTTTGTATTTTCAAGTTAAGTGTGGATTTGCGCTCGCTTAGCGGTGAAGGAAAACATCGTGAGGAAACCGACATGTTTGAAGGCCTCAATATCCAAGGGTGTCTTCCGTGGAAGGACCTGGGCGCCCACCACGATGTATCTGCCCAAGAGAGCTCCCCTAACGAACTAGTTCTGAGATTCGTCCCTCAATCATTAGGAAATATATTTTTAATTATTGCACTAATATTATTAAAGCTAAAGTTTGTGTGTGAGTGTATGTATGTTTGTTGACTCGTCATATAACTATAACAAAAAAAAACAGCATAGTCTACTGTAAGCCAAATATACTGGACAGTATTTAGTAATATAATTTTAGATGATCAGACATTTTAAAATTAGAAAAAGAACAGTGCACTAATTTGTTCATACAACTGTATATTATTTTTTATATGACAGAACATCCCCTAATACTCAGTTTAAAAACCATCAAAGGCTATCTAAAGATGATTCAATAAAAAAACCACTGATTGGTCCAAGTCTTGCAGAAAACCAAATTCTTCCGGCCGGTTAGTGAATAAAGAAATTGTTGGCTCGAAAATAAATCTCAAAAGAAATACGACGTAAGCTTTATAAGAAAACTAAGAGATTGCCGCGTCTTCGCCCGTGTTGTTACGAGATAAATATTGTAACTTACTTATTTCACGGGACTTATAACATAATCAACCTAAAAAGTCGTAATGATGATCATTCACATTATTGTGGCTTGAATGAGAACAAATAGACTAACAGACGAAAAATCCGACAAAACATTATTTTATACAGAGTTTCTAGTAACGTTCGCTTAAGTTGCTCAAGCTATTTGAGTATGTCAAAATTAACCACTTATATTCACCCATTTTCAAAACTAACGAAATGACATACATTTTCTTTCTCGATTATGCATAGGTACATATTTAGGGGGCGATGAACCTTTTGTAAGAATCAGCTTTCTTTCTTCGTGAATATCCTCGGCTTACGTTAACCTTTAAAAGAAGCGAGTGTGGCTCAGCGGTTCCAGTGTCTGCTTTTCATGCAGACGCACACTGGTTCGAATCCGGTCCTACACCAATGAGTTGTATTTTCAAGTTATGTGTGGTTTTGCACTCGGTTAACGGTGAAAGAAAACACCGCGAAGAACCCGACATGTTTGAGGACCACAATAACCGAGGACATGTGTCTTCCGTGGAAGGACCTGGGAGCCTATCACGATAAAATCTGCCCAGGAGAACTCCCCTAACGAATTAATTCTGCGGGGGAGTCACGACCCTCAGTCATGAGGAAATTCGACTCCAGAGAGAGACACGTTAACCTTCAAAAACCTTATAAAGTTTTAAGTTTTGTCACCAGCAGCTCTGTATAATGGTAAAAAAAATATCCGATCGCATTACAGAGAATTGAGTTCAGAGGTGCTCTTAAGAAGCATTACAATCAAAGAAAGGAAGGAATTTCGTAATCAGAATCTTTGCCTTTGAAGGTGCTTGTTGCAATCTCTCTTTTGTATTATTTAAGTAGCTGTCACAAAGGCTTCTGAATTATTTATATTTTCACGGACAGTGCGAACTGAAATATTTACTGATTTAGATATACATATGTACGTATAAACAGTTGCGCTGTCATAATAATTTCAATCAAATAAATAAATTATGTATTTGCATTAATTAATGATAGTGAAAATTTTGCGATTCTCTGGAAGAAACGCTAAATTATTCAGACAAAACCAAAAACACTCACGTCTGAATACTAATATTTAAAGTATAAAACAAATTCGTAAAATTAAAAGTAGGTTTAATTTAATATTATGAGAAGCTATTTAGTAAATCAATTTCAATAAAACAATAAAAATACTTAGAATCTTTTCACAAACTAGTTTAAGCTAGTCCAATTTCAGTAGAAATTGGTCTAATGATGAATTCAGTTTTCAATAAAGAGAATAAGTTAGCTTTGTAACTGTTTTACATCCCTCAAAGCCTGATTTTTCAGTACTTACAGGAAAAGTAAAAATATAACAAGCTTAGTACTTACATAAAAGAATAAAATCAAGGCCTATTACTTTTTATTTTTATAGTCCTATTAGAGGTTTAAAAATCTAGAATGCTCCAATGAGAATGTTATAGCTCGGTCTGAATTTCATAAAACAAGAGAAAGTAAGACAGATTAACCGAGATTTGAGATAATTAACTCTTAAATAATAAAAAAGGTGAGGCAGACATAGGACTAGTTAGCCCCCATTAATATTGAGTGAGGTGGGATTTGCTCAAACAATTTTCGGTTTGGTTAATGAGAAAATACGTAAGTAGATGAGTGAATGCGCAATTAAGATAAAAATAGAACTGAGGAAAAAGGCAATTTATTCCTCTTAAACAATTCAGCGGGTAAGACACGAAAAATGATATTTTTATACATGTAAATCGTAATGATCTGTTTTACTTACAAGTACCTATAATAAATGACAAACAAAATTGAATGAAACAAAATTGACGACAAATAATATTCATAATGTTATTCTTTTAGAATTTCAAGTTTGGAAATACGAGAAACAAAACCCTTCACAAAATTTTATGCAAATAAAAGAATGTTTTAAAATATATTATATCCGTTATGTAGTATCCATGACACATGCATCAGCTTAGTATGGGGCTAGATGCTGTGTGTAGTGTACTTAAAATAAATGTGTCATAAGTTTACGTTAGACAAAACCCCGTTTGATGTTAAACGTTGTCGCAATCTACGTTTTATTACGCTTACTTATAAGGTACTATAGCTGTGCCTGCGACTTCACCCGCGTGGAATAGTTATTTTGGGCATCATATTTATTTTTGCAAACAACTTCTTCAGCTTTGTAAATAATAGCTGTTACCCACGACTTGAACCGTTTTCGCAGCGCACGCATCGGAAGCCCGAAAAAAATGAATAATTTTCCCCGTTTTTTCCAGATTTTCCATTGTTTCTTCACTCCTATTAGTTGCACTGTGATGTTATATAGCCTAAAGCCTTCCTCGATAAATGGTCTATTCAACACAAAAAGATTTTTTCAATTCGCACCAGTAGGTCCTGAGATAAGCGCGTTCAAACAAACAAACAAACTCTTCAGCTTTATAATATTAGTAAGTATATAGATTTAGTCAATCTATTCATTTTCAGAATATTAACGAATACATAACATTTCATAGCGTCATACTCGGTCCCAATCTATCCATAGATCACGCGTAGGTCGGCGGTCGCACAAACTGTCAGTCAGTATAGATTCCGCAGCGGCTTCGTAAGCACCAATCAGGGAGTTAAGATGGATTGCCCAAAGATGTCCTTTTGGGCCTTTGTGGAGAGATCAATGTTAGTTTTTCACGCTACAGAGTTACCAGAAGCGGCTACGTTTTTAGAAAGAAAATAAAATAGGGACAAAATTTGATACATTTCTCATTGCGTAAACACATGTTCCTGGAATTTACGTTACCAAAAACCGTATTAAAATTTTGAGTAAATTTCCAATGTTATGAGTAATTGTGAATGTTAGAAAATATTTTTCAACAATATTTTGTGTTTAACAGTATTTGAAAGCACACGGCCGAGCCACATTTAAAAAACTTCAGTGTGGTTAAAATGTATTGGAGCTGGGTACTTTTAACACATTAGTAGTAATTATCTTACATGTTTCTAAAAGATAATATAGGTATATGTACATATATCGAAATTTTTCTCCAAACAAATATTTCTAAACAACAAACCAAAAATGGTATTCCTCCACTCCGTACACCAACGAAAAGACTCAATCTGGCTACAATTCGATTCGATCAATCACGACGAACCCCAAGTGAGACGGAACCAGCACTCTGATTACGGTTTAATGACGGTACGGAGGAACCCAAGAATGTGCGAAACCTTGCATAGTATTTGTCATGACTCTTTTGATGATCTTTATAATGTTATTCTGGTAAATAATGTAAACTAGGTATGTATGTATAATAGTATGAAAGTTACTTTTACCATTTTGTGCGCTTCTGTGAGTCAGATGTCATGTTAATCCACAAACTGCTATTTGATCAGCTACAATCCGTGCCACGTTCCTGTACTACTAATGACAGGCATAATTTAAAGGAACACGGAAATGACATTTCTTTTCCTGTGTTATTGTATTGATGGAGTAGAGATTAAATCGTTTTTCAAGAAACTTCATGTATAAAATAATAATTTCCTTGGAATCATAAACAATTTTCGTTTTTGTAACTGACATCTAAACGAAAATACAATAATGTAAAATAAATACACAGAAAAATCTTTACAAAACATTTTGATATTTGATATTTCCCGTTTCAGTTCCAAAGGAACCATAATACCGTAAACTTTTATTTTTGGTTCGTTTACGATATCACTTCACCGTAAATACGCCTGAACTATCTACTTACAAAAAAGAAAATCTAAATACCACCTTTTTAATTAATTATGTTTTGTTTTGATTAACACATGTCATGCAAATTTGAATTTCATAACGTTTTACAGAAGAATATATAATATCTGCTTCGCTTATTGTTAGCGTAAAACAATAATTTTCACACGTTACAGAAATTCAAGTAATTGTGACAAAAATTCGAACACAAAAAATCAAGCACTACAATTGAAACACTACATTCCACAATTGAAATAGAAACCGATGTCAACACACACTCACAAGCGCCAACAATTAGTTGCCCAAAATACCTAAATCAATACGTACAGTTGTATTTCGTAGTCGAATCATTAACACGAAGGTAATTATCCAATTTTATACAGTCCGAACAGGCCTGAATTGTCGGCACTTTGCACCCTGTTCGAGCCCTGTGGAACCTCAGTATGCCTCAGGACGTTGGACTGAACGCACGTCTCTTGTTGCTAAAAATCGCCCACCAATTACCATTTTGAAACTTAAACCGTTGTGTTACAGAACCTAGTGGCATATTGCACGGATTTTAGTGATTTAGTGAAAGTGACACGTCCGATATTTGTTACGGATTTACGTGAGTATTATTGTTTTATGTTTAGTATTTTGGGTAGTTGTATTTTTTTCGCTTGTTGTACAGGTCTTTGGTATCTTCTTAGTAGAGTGTGTGTGGTTCTTTATGATGTTGGAGACTGAGTAGCCATTTT